>OY728153.1:1513206746-1513824620 GCA_963277665.1 Viscum album | reverse complement strand
TGTCTAGATGGATTATGAAAATCAAGGGAATTTTTTTTTGCGGTGGATTCATTTTCGGAACCAGGATTAAAAATGACATTTAGAGAGTTTTTACATCATTAAATGGTGTTTTTGGATATGGTTTGAGACTTGTAGGCGTTATTAGTGCTTGGAACAAAGTCAGGGAATGAACGAGTGTCCTAGGTGAGAGTTCCATTACAAAACATTGCACAATGAAAAATTCATGTTAATTTGATGAAAGTCTCCTGAGTGTGTTTCATTAGGCGGTGACAGTTCGATCTTTATGCTGTTAGGCTTGGGGGGTTTTGGGGGGCATCATGCGATATGATAAGGCCTTTCAGCCATCCTATCATCCCCATTCCCTTTATCATTCCGCTATGGTTATAAGAAATTATAGGATCATTTTAATTTCATTTTAAGGTATGATTGTATGTTCTTAACTCTGTATGGGTTTCCCCTTTCAGCCCTGCGAAGTTTCATTTTCCTCATTTAGGGTTTCTGGGAGATTTCATTCAAACCATTGTGTAATAACCCAGACATTTATAAATGAAATTCCATTCTGAATGAATAAATTCATTATTAAGTAAGGTAGTTATATAACCTGCACTACAATGGTTATTTTTGATAGTTATAAAATATAGTCTGTTGGACTTAAAAGACTATTAATAATCATATGTTGATAACAAATCCATTATATAGTGACCATTGAGATTTGTATATATTAAGGGTTATAATAATATCTAATTGACACATAATGAATAAGTGATGACCTTTATGAGTACCCTATGAATCTCATTTATCCGAGATTCTGATGGAGATGGCATCATTGGGAATTACCCCTGACCAACACCAAGTTGAGATTCAACAAATGAAACTTGATAAAAACCATTTATTATATAAGTTCATGCTTATTGGAATCACCACACAAACCATGTTCCTCAGACCACCCTAATAAAGTACCGTCACCACACACCTTACCTTTAGGGTTACAGTGGTGTAATAAGGGGTTATGTATCTAGACCCTAGTAGTATGATTTTTTTTATTTTATTTTTAATAAAAAAATGATAATACTTATCCCTTTTCTTTATTACTTTAAACACAATATTATATAATTACCTTAAAAACAACTATATTTTGATAAAAAGAAACAAAAATTGTATTTTTGGGAAATATATAGTTTTTATTAAAACATTTTTTTAAATTAAAGAATTTTTAAATCGATGAAATTTTCATGAAATATTCTTATTAAATAACATTTTTTTAATATAACAGATAATATAATTCAATGAAGTCCAATGTAATTTTATAATGGTTAGAAGTTTGTTAGTGTCATAAGAATTTGTATTTTCTAGTAAATAAATAATTTTATTTATAAGTTTAAACTCTCATATTTAGAAAAATATTTTTATAAACTAAATATTACTTTTAAAATTATCAAGTAAAAATTAGGTAATGGAGAATTTTTCGTTAATTTTTCAGAAAATTGAATTTTTGGGTAATGTCTATATACAGTATGTATTATGAAATCATAATAAACAAAATTTGATATAAAAAATACTATATGATGCATCCAGGGGAAAAAAATAAATTTTCACATTAAGAAATCCATTTTAAATTAATTTGATTAATTTTAAAAATATAGAATGCATCATCCAAAGACAGTATTATATTTTAGGATTTTAAAAAAATTCTTCATTAACATGATTCAGACATCATAAATGATTTATTTTAGTATGTTTGGTTATTAGACTAAGAAAATATTTCAAACCACTCCTTCAATAGAAACCATGGTAAAAACCATACTAAGGTTTGAATTTGTATTATTTTATTACTTAGAGTCTGAATCCAATGTTTATAAATTGATGAAGAGTTCCCCTTTATTTTTCAATAAATACTCACCCAACCAGTCATTCATGTTCCCTAAAAAATATTGAACATTACTATACTATCCATATTCATCTATGAAGTCCTACAATAATATTCCCAATCTCTTGAGAATTTTCTCCCATGATTTTAGAAATGACCTCTCAAGTAAGGGATTCTATTCCTCTGTATTTTTATTCATGTACATTCATTTAATTAATCCTTTTGATTTACAATTATTCAAGTTTTAATTTGTTTTTACACATCCCATTACTATATTTATGATATACATATAATGGGATACTACCTTTCACTATCATTAAAATATTTTATGAACCTTTATGTACACCTCTTATACTGATGAAATAATCCTATGATTTTCCATGAAAAAAATTTATGTTGTGGGAACCCATCCCCATATCTACTTAAGGGTACTCACCTAGTTGTTTCTATCCTTCATTTATTGGGTAAATTTATTTATGTAACATGAACTCATTAAACATGGGATTAAAAATGATTAAATATGTTCCTATGTTGTGTGATATATGCAGCACACAAATGTGTGTACATGAAATGACTGCAACTAGTGGACCCAGAATTATATATTCAACCAATTCATTGGGTAATGGTTTTATCTGATCTGATATAATTTATAGTGCATGGGGTGTTATCCTAAGAAAACTATGTTATGATGTCTTGTTGGTTAGTCCTGACTTATGATTATGATGATATGTTTTATTTTTTTTTCACATATTTATGTTTTCATCTTCCTATATCATGCTTCGATATTCATCATTATGATTCTCACCCTTCTATGTCATCATGTTATACTTATTGACTCCTAAATACATCTTTAATTCATGTTATTATTTTATTATTTCATTACTGGTATTTATAGCTCACTCTTTTCTTAAGTATGTCCTTAGGTTATCCCATACTGTATTAAAATATCAATGGAATTTAAGGGCATGTTATGGTGTTTTTTAAATAATATAGATGTATCTTTGTTTCATGTTATGGTGATATTTATGTAATTACCTAAAGATACTAGGTATCACAAACATTTGGGATAGTATTATGTTTATATTTTCATAACAAATCCTGAAATAATGTGTAAAGAAGATATGGTTTATCATAATTGGTATTAGATAAGGGTCTAGTTATTAATGGGGGTTAAGATTTAGAAAACCATAGCGAAAGACTTATAAATAAGAATAAAAATAGTAAGTCATCCATAAATTTTGGTAATGTATAGAGTGACTGGTTTTCCAAGAAGAAAACATACTATGTTAAAACTAGATAGTGGATTAGGCTATAAAATAGATGTACCTAGGGGTAACACCTTCAAAAATGGTTATTTGGTGCTAACTCGACTTGTTCCTAGTGCACAAAATATATTCCGAAGACTACACACCCAGTTGGACCCTCCTAGGTTATATGATTTGGTTGATCATGTTTTTTAAAATACATTATGAATAGAAAAAAAATAGATAGTGAATTTAATGTTAATAAATAGACCATGGATAACTTAGAATGAAACATAGAAAAGGGATACATTTCATTTATGGGTTATCACTTCAATGTTTTTAGTTTCATTTTTATATTTTTAATTATTTATAAATTATCATCCCTAATTATAGTTTTTCTTAGTTAATGGCTGGAAATTGGAGGTATCGTGTCAATAAATAATGTGATGTGAAGTTTTATCACATCAAAAATTAGATTCCTAACCGGATGGGAGTATAATTAAATAAATTTATGAAAATAATTCCATAATTAACTCAATTTTTTAACATAAACATGAATTAAGAGGAACACCCACATCCCCCTAAGAAATAGAATGTTCTAATTGAAACCTTTATATAAAAAGGCATCAAAATTTTCATGGATATTTTGATCCTTTAATCCTATAAAAATAGGTCAATGGTGGATGTTGATCAATAATACCAATCCTATGGAAGAAATAAATTCTATTGAGTGGGAAAAATGAAGAAAAATGTTTTTTATTAAATATTTTCCTCACACTCTCCAACAGAAAATTGGGAGGGATTTATTTCTCATAATGAAAATTGATGAAAATCTATCAATGAATATAAGGAAAACATCCCAAGACATACATGATACAACTACAACATTTTTATAAACCCCAAAAGTAAATTTTATTGCTTCTTTAGTGGGATAAAGTTGAATATATGAAAATATTTGGATTTTTGAGAATTTCAAATCTATAAATAAATTGTTTGATGTGGCCTCAATTTTGAAATGGAAATTTTTGAATCAAAATGGTCTCATGGAACTTGAGATAAGAAGTAAGGAATGGTGTTTTATTCGATAAGAGTATGGAAAAATCACAAGGGGTAAGAAATTAAAATATAAATTTTTTCAAAAGTATAGTTTGAATCATCCTATAAATTTTTTGATGGGGATAAGGAAAATAGTTTTTTTTTGGTATGTATGGTTTCCAAGAATGTGAATGCAAATGGGAGTAACCCCCCAATGTCTTATAAGAAATGAATACTTCATTCATACATTAGCCTAATTTCCAATCTTACAATTATAAGGAATATGGAAACTATACAAACCAACACACTAAGCTAAGGGTTATCAATGATAATCTATAATAATAACCTCTAAGGCCTAGAGAGAAATGGAGAGCATATTCAATCACAACTATAGAGGTGGATCCAAAAAAAGAAGTGGTGAAATGTATTATATTTATTCATTCAAGAATAGTGAACATACTATTTGATTATTGTTCTATGCACTCTTTTATATCATGAAGGTTTGGTAGAACTTTTCAAACACTACCTCAAAACATTGAAGTACCGTTATTGATGAAAATGGTAAATGAGGAAATTATTTAATTCCATGTGTATAACTTCTCCCCTATCAATATTTGAAGGTTTAATTTTTTTGAAACATTATGATACTACCCGTATCTTAATTCAATTTTATTATAATTATGTATTTACTTTCTGAGTATATATCCAACATAAATTGTGGGGATAAGTAAATCACCCTTCATATCATAAATCACAGTATTATTCTATAAAAGTGTAAGGATGAGGATGAACCTCCTTGGGAATTATCATCTCAAGCATGGATATTATTACCATGTAATAAATCTTATATAGATCAAACGATTGATACTAAGAAAAAGATCATCCTTGATGAAATTACCATTGTAAGAGAATAAATAGAGGATTTTCCTGAAGAATTTTTAGGTCTTCCTCCAAAATAAGATGTTGATAACTCAATCGAATATATACACTGATCTATTCCAATATCCAAGACTCTATATAAAATGGTCACTATTGAATATTAATAGTTGAATAAGTAACTAAATTAGAATCTGGATAAAGGGTTTATACACCATTGTGCCTCACCCTGGGGTGCCTTGGTCCTTTTTTCAAGAACAAGGATGCATCAATTTGCCTTTGCATTAATTATTGTGAGCTTAAAAATATTATAATAAAGAAAAAATATCCTCTGACTTATATTTATTACTTATTTTATTAACAATGTGGATACTAGGTCTTCTTGAATTTGGATCTTCAGTTGAGATATTATCATGAAAAAGTGATGAAGGAGGATATAAACAATACTACATTTTATACAATGCGTGGGCACTAAAAATTCATAGTTATTCCATTTGGACTTGACAATTCCCTATAAATCTTCATTTCTATAATAAATAAATTCTTTAGGGATTACCTTCACAGATTAATGGAAGTCATTATAGTCGATATTCTTATCTACTCAAAAAGAATGGATGAACGTGATAAGAATTTGAATGTCATACTAAAAACCTTGTGAACAGATGCATTATATGAAAAGTACATTAAAAGAAATTTATTTATGGAGAAAGTAACATAATATGGGGAATGTTATCACTAGTAAATAGATATATATGGATCCTTTGAACATAAATACAATTGAAGGATGTCCCAAACCATCATATATGATAGAGATATGTAGTTTTGTTGGATTAGCTGGGTACTATCATCAATTTGTGGTAAAATTCTCATGGCTATAAACCCCACTAACCAAGATACCTTGTAAGAGAGTAATCTTTTTATATACTGATGAATGTGAGTAAATATATAAGGAGTTAATGAAGAGCCCAATCAATGCACATGTACTCACATTACCCATCAGTGGGGAAGGGGTTTTGATCTATAATGATGTGTCTAAAAACTATTTGGGTTCTGTAATCATTAAAAATAAAAAATTTATAGCATATGCCACAATTTAATTACATATCCCTAAGTTTAAATGAATGTTATAGGAAACTAGTGAATCTTTTTGTGGTGGTGATAAATAAAAAATTATTTCGACTTCGAATATCCCATAACAAAGAGATGATATATACACGTTAAGTATACAATTAATTTATTTTTCATTTTAAGAAAAGGTTAGATTTTCATGAAAATTTATTTGATGATGATGTTGATCTTTAAAAACCCATTTCTAGATTAAATTCATTTATAGGAGCATCGAAGTGTAGAATCCCTCTATCGATATTCCACACACACTCCTTTAATCTCTAAAATACAATAAATATTTTTCAGGTGCTACTATGATGAATCAATCATCCCATATCATTCATCTTGATCGCCCCCGATCTATTAGGATTAAATGAGTTATCCTTATTTTTTATAAGATGAGAGAAGTAAGAAATAAGATTGAAGACTCTTTTATGCAATGAATCTCAATTCTCATTTCTTATATTAACCCTACACAAGAGACATAACGATATATTTATAGAGATTGAGTTCAAGAAAAAATTATTATTTAATTGTTTACAAGATATTAAATTATAATATAATATTTATCGAACCCCGTTAAATAATAATATTAGTAATATTAATTTTTAAATGGATTGTACTATCTGGCACAATGTTAAATATTATTTCTCCTGCTTTCCAATCAATATTTAAAAACTCATGTGGTCTTAGTCTGTTCATCCATCAGGGAATTTATTAAATGCCCAAATAAATATTTGATTAGATTGTTTATTTATAAATAAAGTTTTTCTTCACAAGCCAATTTAAAAACATTTATTAAATATTTAAAATATATTTCTTATTGATAAATCAGGAATAAAATTATTCCTCAGTCTTGAGAATAATATTTATTCTGTTAATTCAATTCAAATAGATTTTAATAAATATTAATGGAATCCTTTAGTATGTGACCCTCTTGGATTATTTATCATTGGAAATAGGTGAAATTTCCTAAATTCATAGAAAACTATCTAGAAATAGGTTAAGGAACCCAAGAGAAAAAAATTAACTTTGTGATATTAAAATCAATATTGGAACACTCACTTTGTATTATAATACCTTTATCACAATATCTCATCAATTAGGTTGCACACATGTTTCGTCAAACCAACTGCACGATATATCCTTCGTTGGATATCATAAATAAAATCATCATTACACCATAACCATGGAATTTAATGTGATAGTTCCATTTCATTCAATGAGATGAGATATCTGCTTCTTTAAAGATGGATAGAAAAAATCATTCCTTAACTTATTGATTAATAACATGTCATTTATGACACACCCATCTTATCTTGCTTCTCCATGACCTGTTATCATCATAGTTTATGAAATACATTTAGTAGTATGGAGTTGTTAATTGCATTAATAATATTCTTAAATTCTAATGACCATTACAAATGCTCTTAGTTTGGAATATCTAAGGACACATAAACAAGGAAAATTTCCACTGATGGTATTGTTCTCATAATCACCCATCATGGAGATTACTAAGTGATAACTTCTTTAGAAGAAGTGTCATCTTCTTACGAGTACTCACAATTAATATTTAACATTTTATGTTCCCCATCATATATTGTTATCAGAATAGAGAACTATATTTAAGAATTTCATTATTTCATTTCAAGGTTCTCATAATTTTGGGGAAATTCAATCACCTTATCATTAAAATATATTCTCTAGTAAGTAGTTACATTAATTCCATGTAAAAAAATAAAAAATATTTAATTATATCTTTAATTAATATTAAAAACATAAAATATACATGAAATCCTAGTAAAAGTTTTTTATCCAGAGAAGCAACTCTAAAAAACACCCAATTGGACTAGATCCAACTGCCTATAACTTTTAGTACACTAGAACTCACATGATCATCATGTTTCTACTGATTTATGAATTTAGTCAATGGTTTCTCCATGTTGCCTTCTAAGGATATTATTATCATTATGACTTCAACTCTTTTAGAAAAAATCCTTAAGAGATGGTACATCTAAATAATATACATCATCTATTTATGTGACCTCGGATCCTTTTTAATATCCACCACTACGGTTTTATCACAATAGAGTGTTATAATATTGATAATTCTAGGTGTCATTTCAATCTCTTAGATGGAGCTTCATATCAAAAAAACTTATTTTACTACCTCAAAATACACAATATACTTAGAATCTATTGTATAATATGCAACCACATCTTCCTTTTAGCTTTTCCAACTCATAATACCTCCATTGAGAGTGAAAACGTATCATAATTAATATTTTAGTTCATCTTGGTCTATTTGGAAACTAGAATTCACATATCCTCAAATTTATAGTTTCCCATTTCATTCATATACTAGGATCACATCCTTAGTATGCCTTAAATAAATAAGTATAGTCTTGAAATCCACCCAATTATGGTTACTCGGGCTAAAATGATATTATACTACCATCTTTAAGGTATAGTGGATATCTACCCTATCACATAGAATAACATACATGATTGACCCATTTACAGATGTGTATGGAACCCTTGCCAACCTTTGTCTTTCTTCATGTGTATAAGGACACATTTTCCAGGAAAGCTGAATTCCATGTGACATTATCAACAATCCCCTCATTGATTACTCTATACTAAATCTCTTCAGTATCTTGTTAATATATGTACCTTGACATTAGATCGAGTAGTATTTAATATTTATCACAATGGATCTTGATTCTAAGAATATATAATGAATCACATAAGTTTTCCGTATATTGTTAGAAGGTGTGGAGAGCTTGGAGGAGCCACCTCGGGTGCCCTAGCCCCACAGACACAGAACTAGATGTAGCCATATGCGTGGGTTCCGATGGTCGTCCATCGTCATCCACCAAGTGGCGAGAGTGAGGTCTGCGTACAAGCTCCTCCTTCACGGTTCAGATGTAGGTAAGAAATCTATGATCACCTGATAGAAGACCCAGGGGAAAGAAACTCGGTATGTTACCTCGAGAGTCTCCACGAAATCATCGAGATCCGAGTCTTGACCGCCAACTTCGCCTTAGTCCAACGGGATCCCTCCACCGGCTACATCTCCCCGATAGGATTCATTTGATTCTCCCAGAAGAGGGAAGCGCTCTCTCAGTTCGGCGACCGACAGCTGCGGGGGAACCGTCCGATCCAGCAGCACCCTCACTCGGTCTGTCAATAGACGCAGGACACCGCTGGAATGTACGTAGCCCACCACCTCATCCAAATATCATTACACCTCTTCCGGAGAAACTGCGAAACCATCACAGACAGGGCCTATACCTGGTAAATCCATCCCGAGATAGTTCAGGTGTTGCCACATCTCAGACGGATTGAGAAATTACCGATTGACATCCCAAGTGTCTGAGGCCACTGGGAAAAATAGCATTCTCTGGCATGTCGATATGACGTAGCCGCTTCCCCGGAGCCTGGGTGGATATCCAGGGGAATACCCTCGGTTTTCACCCCTCCAGATAGCTTTTCCCTTCTAGGACCACCGGGTCCACTACTGCTGTTGGATCTGCCACCACTACCTCACTCTCAGCGAGTGCAGGTCTCACCCCCACGCAACCCCTCCACTGCGAGATTCCCTTGCTGCCCTCTGGCCTCGACCTCGGGATAGGGGAAGCCCGCCATCACCAGCCCGAATGGTCAGCTGCTTCAGCATTTCCCCTGGATAAGCCGCCTCCCAGTTGATGGCATCCTCCCTCACCGGTCCAAAGGTGGCAGTATGCGGAGGCAATGAAATTCGCATTTTTCATCTTCCTGTGTAAACATCAGCCACAATTACCTCATCACACACGGTTTCTCCACATGGAACACCTCCCAGTAGACCTGTGGGGTCAGCCGCTGCAGGCACAAGAATTTCCTCACGAACCAGTGCGGGGTGTATGGCTCGCAGAGCAGCTTGCGATCCACCCATGCCACCAAAACTCCACCTCGAAAGGCCTGGAGATAGGCCTGATGTTCATCCGTTCCCTGACCATCATCGATGAGTACTCTCATCGGCAAGGTAAATGGGTGGAAATTGAACTCATCCGCCTTCCACACAAGTTTCAATACTAAGGGAACATTCAATTTGAATAGAAATCTCCCAGCAGCATTCAGGATGGATGGGCAGAAGTTTGACCCCAATGGTGAGATGGGGTTCGGACACTCGTAAACCCCCCTGATGTGCACCGCGATCCACCCATACAAGAGGTGGAAGGCCCCACATATCCTTGGTGGCTTCTTGCCCTCACTAGCGTGTCGTAACATCTTGTATAATTTGGAGAGCATCGGAATCCCCAAATTGACCTGCCTTCCTGTGGCCAGCTTGGACACCATGAATAATGAGTCGGGCCATGCCCCCATGTTGGTTTCCCTCATTGGTAGGATCCAACCACAGATAAGGGTCGTGATAAACGCCGCCAGCCTGACTATTGGCTGTTGTTCAGTGCTGACACTGAAACCCCAGTTCTCCCACTGGCTGTCCTCCAAGAGCTGCCAATAAGAGTGCTCCTTGCCCCGTTGAGCCCCCTTTGGATAAGTTCTAGGCCTCAGGGGAAACTCTCGATCCTTCGGGAAGTTCAGAAACTGCTTGAACCACTTCTTAAAGTGTACATCTCTCACTGCTTCTTTGTCCTCTCTGGGGACCAGTCCTATCAGTGCCAGCGCCAGCCGTGACATCTTCTCTGGATCCTCCCATGCCCTCATGACGGGGAGGAACTCATCATACATAGCCCCCAAGATCGAGACCCCAGAAATCTGATGGACATCCCACAGACTGATTCCATCCTCCCCATGGTGTAGGTGAAAAGTGTTGTTCCTAGATGACCATCTGCTTAATAGCTCCGGCATCAGCTATTTCAGATGAGAAATGTGGAATTGGGAGGTGCATGCCGCCTCATACAACCCCACTCTCCTCAGCTCAGCCCCAAACTCCTCACATGAGGAACCTACCCAGTAAGCCCATTCCCAATCATTGTTGAAGTTTCCACCCTGGCGCATGTCCCACTCATCGGACGACCCCTTCTTCGAATCCATCAATGTTGCCTTCAGTATTGTGCGGTACATAGTAGGAAATGTCTCTGGTTGCCATGGCTTCCTGTCAATGTTGTTCAGATGGTTATACAGATATTCGGCATGGATATTTATGAAGTCCTCCTGAGCATGACCGGTACCCGCCCTGAACCATTGATGCTGGCATGGCATTCTTCTGAACCAGTAAGCTGGTTCGTCCCTACTTTCCTCAGGAATGAAGACTTCATCCCTCAGCCCGAGGCCATACAAAGGTAGCTTCTTTCACAACAGCTAGTTCTTTTGACTCTTTGATTGTAGTTCTGTCAAATAATTATGGTCCGATGGGCTTCAGACAAGCTCCCCCAGGCCCAGATATTTGTCCATTTCATCCCTCCGGGCAGCATCTGCGAGCACCCCCAGCGCAGCTTCTTGATGGGCCATTGGGTTTCAGAACTCTGACAAAATTCAGGTCACGTCTCAAAGCTCTTTCTCAGAGCTTGTTCATGGAGATCGGTTGCAAAGACAAGACACTAACCCTAGCCTTGGAAGAATATGTTCTCTTGGTGCAGTCGTGGAGTTGGAAACTCGCAGTTCGCTATGAAGCTCGATTCGCAGTGGGCAGACGCGGAGTATACGGAGCTTCGCGAATCGAGAGCGCAAAAGGACAATGTCACAGAGAAGGAAAAGGAAAAAAGAGAGGTCAACACCCCTATTTATAGGTGTTGGCTCCTGGAGCTTTTCGGTGTGTCCAGCCTTCACGGAGCTTCACGTCACGTCCGGACAGCACCACCCTTGTATGCCTCGTGCACCTGCTTCGTGAGCCCGCCTCGCGAACCACCGATAATTTTGTGGATTTCCCTCAGACAAAAAACCTTGATCCCCCCACGGCTCCAACTCTGAGGGGGGGGGGGATTTGTTGGCCCCAAAATTTTGGATGAAAATAATGAATAAAAGAAGGCTCCAAGGCCTACCCCGCGAAGCCCCGACGTGGAGCCTTCCAAAGCAACGTCGCCGCTGCGAAGCAGCAGAGGCGGGAAGCCTCACGAACGACCCAGATGTTCGCGAACCCGCCACAAAGAAGAAGAGGCGGGAAGCTGTGAAAATGGACCAGACGTTCGGGAACCTGCAATGAAGCAGCCGAGGTGGGAAGCCCCGCAAACGGCCCTGACGTTCGCGAACCCGCTGCGAAGCAGCAGAGGCGGGAAGCCCCGTGAACAGCCCTGACGTTCGCTAACCCTCCGCGAAGCAGCAGAGGCGGGAAGCCCCACGAACGACCCTGAAGTTTGTGAACCCGCTGCGAAGCCAGAGAGGTAGGATTCCCCGCGAACCCCCCCCCCCCCCCCCCCCCCCCGACATTCACACGCTCCCCACTAAGCAATGGAGGCGGTACTCCTCCACAAACCCGGTTGACGTTTGCAACTCACAGCAAAGCAATCCAAGCCATCTTTGCACCGCACGAGCGCTGCTCCGTGGCGCCCCTTTCCTATAAATACCCGGCTCCCCCTAAGTATCTGAGATGGACAATCCGACCTTTCGCCTTCCTAGCTCCCAAATCGTGAAGCTCCATTTGCTCAGCCAATCATGAGTTACGCGAGGTATTTTTGCATCGTGAGCTGCCCTTTCATTGTCTCATTTTGATCCCCTCTTCTGAGAGGGATGCCATTTGCGAAGCTCAAGGGCTTTCACGAAGGAAGGGGATACCCAAGGGGACCCGAGCAGTCACAGATAATTTATGCTTCGCGAAACACCCATCATGTACACATGATCCACATTCCAAGGCAGGGTCCCTGTAATTCACGAAGCACACTACTTCGCGGCACTTCACTTCGCGAGGCACCTATGCTCCATGAGGCAATGCTCCGCGAACACCCTTCCACTTAACGAAGCACTATCCACTTGCTTCTTCGCCCCATGCTAAGGCTAAGGCATCCCACTTCACGAAACACACCCCTTCACAAGTGCCCTTCACCATACAGAGAAATCGAGCTCCACAAGGCCCTTTCCTACGAGCCCTGCTGCCTGGTGAATCCTTTTCTTGTGCAGCCCTCTAGGACAGCACGATGTGATTTCAAAGTCCCCTGGATGATACTTCCCATGGCATTGCTTTGCCTAATTATTCATCACATAGGCACGCTAGCGGCTATTTCTTCTTCACATAGACATGATAATGTGGACCCCTCGATGGTTCACTCTGCGACCCCCCTTCTTCATGGCATTGCCGGTACCTTCCCTCCCACAATGAGAAGAGGGTAACGGTTATGTAAATCCTAGGGGTGTGGAGTAAACCCACCTCCTCCGAGATATAGGATGTTAAACTGCCAAGCTCCTTTGTCCTCAACACATGACATTAAACTATGATCTGGCCTCGTGCCCCTCAAGAAGGGTCCCCTCGGCTTGGACATTCATTACACCCACTCGTCTCCATGGGGGTGGGATCACCCCTCACATGGGATTATATCCTCCTTCTCAGAGTGGTGTTTGTCCATGGGGGAAGGGCGGCTATCTTGGTGTAATCCCCTAGTCCTTCTTACAGAAGGTATCACCCATGCACCTCCGTACTTCCCCACCGCCAAGGCCAGTGGAGGGCATGATAGGGGACAAGGAACCCCTTTCCTCGGTCCCAAATCCCTCTCCAGTTGCGCTTTGTCACCCTTGGGCCTCCATCCTAGAGTAAGTCCCAACACCACGGGCCACCTAATGCATAATCCCCTCCTCGTTTCCCACGGACGCACCCTTCGCGACGTGATTTCCAGGTCTCTGCAACCTCTTGTTTCTCACACCGATCATGACTCACGTGAGCTTAGAGTGAGCACCGAAACTGACTCCTTTGACACTCGAACTACGAGGACATTGATCCGTGTCAAGGAATAGTACATAGGAATCCTCCCTGAGGTTTAAGCCCACCACCTAGTCATTCCTACCTCATTCACGTCAGTTCTCCAATACCTGTCCCGCCTTAGAGCGTAAGCCCCAAATACCCCGTCCTACATGACGTTAAACTATACACCCAAACTAAGAGGACATTGATCCATGATAAGGAATGGTACGTAAGAAGCCTCCCTGAGGTTAAATCCCACCTTCTAGTTTTTCCTACACCCCTTCATGTCAATTCAAAAGTAAAATTTCAACCCGAACTATGAGGACTTTGATCCATGTCAAGGCATGGTACGTAGGAAGCCTCCCTGAGGTTCAAGCCCACCACCCGATCGTTCCAACCTACTTCACGTCGGTTCACCAACACATGGGCATCCTAGAGTGTAAGACCCACACCTTCTAAGTGAACTATGAGGAATTTGATCTATTTCAAGGCATGGTACGTAGGAAACCACATTAAGGTTCAAGCCCAACATCCATCGGACCATTGTCCACCTTCACATCGGTTTGCTGAAGATACCAATCGGACCAAGGTCCATCTTCACGTTGGTTCACCAACACGCCCCAAGAAAACTATGAGGACTTTGATCCATGTCAAAGCATGGTACGTAGGAATCCTCCACAAGGTTCAAGCCCACCACTTGGTCATCCCGATCCCCTTCACGTCGGTTCACTGACAAAACCCAACCCAAACTACATGGACATTGATTCCCTGCCACGGGGATACGTAGGAGATCTCTTCGAGGCTCAAGCCCAACTACACTGTCTCCCTTGTGATGGTCCCATTTCATTGCCCCCACCATAGTATTCAGGAAGCCACCCACATGGTGGCCCCAATATCGGTGATCCCTCAAGAGGGACCATCAATCTGGTCTACCTTTATCAGTGTTCTGATCAGTCTGATCCATCTCTGTTGGACGTTAAACTTGTGTCATACTCTGTGTTAAACATAGGAAGCTGAGGAAAACCTCAGTTACATGCATATGGAATATGATTCCCCTCACTTGATGTGGGATGCCTCGGGCTTCCGTGCCCTCGAGAATCCCTATAATAAGGGAAAAAAGACAAACACGCCTATTCCCCAGTGTCCAGACACGCCAGTGATGTCTCAACGTGACTACTCCCCAACCGAAGGTTGCCGCCCTAACTGGACCCCTTGGAATGTCTTGACAGGAGCGGTGTAATTAACCGGAGTCCATGGGAACATGGCGCTGGGAAGAGCTTCATGAACAACGTATTAAATATTTGAGGGATACCCGGACTAGGTGATGAGTTCCGAGGAGGAATCCATGGAAGGAAGAACCGACATCCCATCATCCCGGTTTAGATCAAGGATCAGACGTCCCTGAACAAGGAGCGGATGCTGCCCGACTTTGGAAAGTGGGAATGCGGGGCAACAAAACAGTCGCGCCTGTCGCACCCAAGAGGACAGAAACGCGCGCCCCGGCGAATGCGTCAGAAATAGGAGTTTTTAAATCTTCTTACCAAGATAGTTCTCAACTTCATTCTTGTATTCCTTTAATCTCTCAAAGGAATATGAATTATACCTCATTATGTAGACATATCCATATCTATTAATTTATTAGTAAAATTTATGAAGTATATGTATGCACCCAGTGCTTCAATATGAAATGGTTTATAAGAATCTATTTACACTAATTCAAGAATCAATTTGGTCATTTTACCATTTCCACTAAATGGATCATTGGTCATTTTTCATTGAAAACAAGTGTGACATACACCAAGAGGTATGCGTTCAATGGAATCTAAATATTCATCTTTGTGTGATTTAGTCAAATGTTATTTGTTTACAAGACATAGGCCATGATTCCGAATTAGGGTATGGTATGTTTTATGTGAAGTAGTTTCATTATCGATTTCCATTAAATTAATCACGTAATCCAACACATGAAGACCATTAATTAAATGTGTCTTACCATAACAAATTATATATTTATAAAAGAATAAAAATTAATTCCCAAATTTGAACATAAATCCATTTGTATCAAGTTTGGATAAAAAAAATAATGTTTTTCTGTAATAGATGGAATATAATATCAACATTTAAAAAATAAGATCATTCAAATTGACAACGTGAGGTGGTAGTCCCTAATAGAAAAAAATAGGGTCAACTTCATTTTCTACTCATTGATTTACTTTTCCTTAGTCAATCTTCCTTAATCTACTTGGTTCATTAATTTAAATGTATATGTGGGTACAAAAAAATTTATTTAATAATATATTTGTCGAAACATATTAATTTCACTAGATAACAAACACACATGAAGCTTCCCCTTTCTTCTTTGGTTAGGTGCATTTTTCTTCCTATTGACCTTCTTAATACATGTGAAACATATAGCATATTTCTAACTGTAACAACCCGAGATTTTATGAGAATTATGATTTTTAATTTCATTTATGTCTTGTGTTATACACTACACCAAAATTAGCTTGTTCTATATGCAACACCATATTATCTTGCAGTATACGCAACAGTATTCTTGGCTCGTGTTACACACAATTTGAAGTTCGTTTTGTAGAATTTATTCTTTGCAACATTAAGTATAGATTTTGAATAATGTATAAATAAAGATTATGTTATACTCAACAACAAAGGGAGCATGCACTACACGCATCCTTGACTTAGCTTGCATTACATGCAATCAAGACCTTCCTCGATAGCATGTGTAGTATGCAATAGCAAATTTCACTAAACGAGATATTATTATAATATTATTATGAACTAGCCGTTATGAATATTAATACCCATTTTTTAGAATTTTATAAATTTTATCATTCCAAATGGACTTCATTTTTGGATTCGGAATACCGAAATTATCCTAGGGTGAATTTTTTGTATTTTTCTGAAAACATTCAATTTTTGATGAATAGTGAAAACACTAGGTTACTATTAAAAACCGACTTTTTATTTAAATAATTGTTTTTTTATTTAATTTTATTTTAGGTAAAAAATGATACATAACACATATATAGGTTCAATGTAATTCATTGGAGTCATTTCATAATAATTTTATATATATAAAAATTTTATTGAACTTTTCACCGTCTTTTACCCACCTCCTAGGAGAATTTAAAAATTTATATAAAACATAATTTTACCGCTTCTGTGAGTGGAATTTCAAAAATCTGAGACACACAGTTAATATCAAGGAGTAAAATGTGGTTCAATAAGATAAAAATAATTTTTGGTGAATAGTAACTTTTTACTTTTATTTACCACGGTTAAAAGTAAATAGGGTAATTAAGGGTAAAAATGATATTAACATTACCCTAAAACATGTTTTAACTCTATTTGATTAGTTTAATTAGATCAAAAACAACCTTAGGAATAAAATATTACTCTTTAGGTCCAGTTGGATTGGATTAGGAGATTGATTATTATTTTATTTAAAGAAGAGTTAAAATAATTAAAATCAATGTTTAATAACAAAAACACTTTCAATTTAGGGTTATATATAATATAAATTCAACTATAAATTTTCATTAGAAATCTAAAAAGATTTCCTACCTAATGGTATTTTATTTATAATTTTTAGTCATTAAATAATTTAATTTATTTATGACACAATGGTGATGCAGTAATTACCTAAATAATGAAGTATTAAAATAAATGATATTATAAATACCCAAAAAATGTAATTTGAGAATTTTTATGAATTCCAATAATTTTATAGGTTAATATGAAATGTTATTATTGATTTAATTAACCTTTTTAGAACTAATAATTCTGTTATGATTTTCACAAAAATCAATTACCAAATAGTGTCAAAATTGACATAAAATAGTTTTTAAAAACAATATTATATTATTAATTGTTATTATATTCATAAAAATATAATGTTCAGCCAAATGAATTAGATAAAGTTATATATATTAATAATTAACCACTTGGGGTTTGTTTGGCTTGTTATAGTATGTTTATTAACCATATTGTGTAAGAAAACAAGAAGACACAGAAAAGGATAAATTATTTAACTTTGAGTTAAATCTAAATGATAAGGTTAAAATAGTAACTTAAACTTGTCTAAAATCTATTGGTCGAGAGGATTTCGAACCGTGCCCACTTTAGCTTCTAAATAAATAAATTTGGAGCTATTATAAACCAAATATGACTTTATTATATAATCATATTTTAAGTTTTTCCTAAAGATCCCCTCTCCTCCCTTATAAAAAGAGCACCCATTCCCTCTTCTCTTCACACCCTTTTGATCCTTGAAACTCATCCAAAACCTGTCCATTTCCCATCCCATCATCCCTAGAAACATTATAGTGGTTCTGGTCTCCTCAAAAGACCAACCCTAGTGCCTTAAGAGGAGGTTAAGAAGTGGCGTGTCAGAGAAGAGGTAATATCCTTTAAAGATTCTTTGCAATTTATTTCTTCTTCTACATATTATTATTTATTTGGTTCATAATAAATTAATAACATCAGTACCACTAATATACTGATATGTTATTATAAATATGAAACAACTCAATTTCATCTTCTATCCTTCCTACGGAAACGAAATCACCATGCGTGTGTACGTACAGAATACCGTCTCCACGACGTGGTGTAATCTGATTCCCCCCAGCACCTTACTGGGATGTGTATAATGGTGTAAATAAATAACTATATATGATTATTGTAAAGTGATATTGATTCTTAAATATTATACATACACTTAAATACAATTCCACGATCATGGGAATGATATCATCGCTCGTGCGTACGAATGGACTACCATATCCACGAACACGATTAGATTCATTTTCCATGATTAACCATACAAGTATGATTATAAATTATATATAATAAATAATAATTAATGATATTCCATAATAATGATACTGGATTTATGTACAAATGTGTTTCATTTACTTAATTCCATTTAATTCAATAAGGAAACCAAAACAGCGTTCTTGCGTACGTAAGGCCCACCGTCTCCATGAACGGTGTATTTCATTTCATTTATATATCTATTATACATATATACTGAATATATATATGATATATAAATTATGATTTACATTCTGTAAGTAATTAAATCAATATATAAGTAATAATAATATCAAGAACAACAAGTCCAAACACGTACGATAAATAAAACGATTTTTCCCAAAATGTTGCTTTAACATGGAACTTACAAAAGAACGGTTAATATAAAGTAATAAGTGAACCATATATGATATCATAACAATGAATATGATTCTGTAATAAGTCAATGACAATATTTAAATCATTTTACAGGAGGTTTGGATACATACGAAGCATATCGGACCTAAGGTAAGGGAGAACTATTCCAATCTCGTTCTTATCCGGGATTGTTATTCATAAGTATTTTCTGGGGTTATTGTTATCACCCATGTCCTTATTTTCTAAAAATGGTTTCATTTATTTTTAAAGTCCTTTTTACCCATTTTTGAATTTTACTACATGGTGCGTAAGGAATCTTTTTCCCCCATACGAGGTACTTTTTGACTTTTCCGTCAAAAGTACGAGAAGAATGTTTTTTTATCTTATACAGCATGAACAGATTTTTAAGGTTTCATAACACCTAATTTTATGAATATTCCTCTACATGTTTTCATGGTTATTTTCAATAAAATCCTTTTCTTTTAAAATATTGAGGCATTTTTTGAAAAGGAAATGATCTTGAAGAAGAAAGTATATTTTCCTCTAGAATTCATTTCAAGTTTTTTTTCAAAACTATTTTCTATCTATGATTACATTCTTTAATATGATTATGTTTCAAGTATAATGTTCTGATTATTTACATGGTTTCACTTTTCTTATGATGAAATGATATCCATTTGTTTTGTATGGAATATGTTATGATGGGATGATGTTTATGAAACCCATTTTATTTATTGGGTTAGAATAAATGATTTATGTTTATGTTGTGGAACAAGTAAGAATGATTTCATTATGAGATGTGTGGGACCTATATCTCCCTCTAATTCATTGGGTAAAGATTTATATCTCATGAGATACACATGGCTGAAATGGTAAGTTAATCCGGTTTTGTGATACAGGACTGAAACGTGGAGTGAACACGATTTTGAAAGGGACTTTGTCCACTAAGATGTTCTTGGCAACAATGCATTGGTTACTATAGAAATCATAACATGTGTTTGATGGTTTCCACAATTACATGTTTTATTCCTATTCTATTTTATCATGATTAATGTTTCTTTATGATCTATGCCTTACGTACTGCCATTTTTTATGTCATTGATCAAGATTTTGATGTTTAAATATTATGATCGTGTTTTGAAGTTCAAATGTATATGGTTTGTTTTATTTTCTCCATTCTTACCCTTACTAAGCATTTGAGCTGACCCATTATATGATTTATTTTCCCCAGGATATAAAGAAAGGTTTTAGGTAAAAAAGGAAGACCTTTATGGGAGATGTTAAAGATCTTTCACCAAGCTTAGAAGATTATATTCCAAGTTTCCAAAGAAACTAAACTGTTGTGATCCTTTGGTGTCTATTTTTGTTATGTATTATATATTCTGAAAAATTAATGTAATGTCTAAGTACGCCAAGCGTTGGTTCTCTACATATGGTATCAGAGGAAAGGTTTAATTAACCTTTGGAAACTAGGATATGAAAACTTTAGTGATATTCCTAGAGATATTTCTAAGGTATGTCTAGGGATGTCTGTAAGGCTATGTATAAGTATAGGTTATAGTCCTTGAATAACCGTAAAAATATTAGAATTAACCCTAAGATGTTATATATTGAAGGTACTCCCCTTTTATTATGTTTTTTCCCTAACATGATTTTCTCCTCTAACACTATTCTGTTTGGCTTTTAGACGATGGTTGGAACCCGATGGAACCGTGTTGATCAATGTAATGGACAATGTAATGATTGTCCTCTTGAACAAACCAATGCTATGGGAGATGGAGTGCATAATATTATTTCTATACTTACACAAGCTACTAATCATTATAGATTTCCAAATGATCAGAGAAGGGAGCAATATTCTATAGAGTCCTTCATGAGGCAACGTCCACCTTCTTTCAATGGGTCTTATGATCCACTTGTTGCTGAACAATGGATCAGTACCATTGAAAAGATATTTTCCATACATCGTTGTTCGGATCATGATAAAGTCATTCTAGCTGTTTACCATTTAAAAGGTGAAGCAGACTAGTGGTGGAATCTAATTAAGAATACAAGTCCCCAAGATGAAATTGAATAAAATGAATGGGACGAGTTCAAGAACTTGTTTTTCAGTAAGTACTTCCCTCATATTCTTCGAACAAAGATGGAAAAGGAGTTCCTTGAGCTTAAGCAGCAGGATGATAAATCTGTTGGTATATACGAAGCGAATTTTACAAGACATGCAAGGTATGCATTTGGTTTTATCATCTAACCTGAAAGTAAAGTTGATCGATTTTTCAGTGTCTTAAAAACAAGTCTTTGAAGGGAATTAACTATAAGAGACTTCAGTAGCTATGAAAAAATTGTGTGTTGTGCTATCAAGGTATAACTGAAAGTTGGTGTAATATATCCATCTCATGGTTTAAACAAGAAACGAAAGATGGAGTTCAAGGAGAAATCTCAGAATAATGGTGAAAAGAAGATTAATGTTTCTTTATGATCAAAGTGTGGAAAGAAGCATGTTGGAGATTGACTTAAAGGGACTAGAAAATGTTTTAAGTGTGGAAAAAAAGGTCATTGAGTATCACAGTGTCGATGTAATGGAAAAGGGTTTCTAATGATGTGAATAAAGAAAAGACTTTAGAGAATGCACCACCGACACTTCAATGCTTCAAGTGCAAGGAAATGGGGCATTATGCTAATCAATGCCCTAATCCAAGGGTTAATGATTATCAACGTGAGAAACCACTTAAGGAAAAAGATAATGGGAAGTCACATGCGACCACTATTTTTGATGTTGAGTATGACAATGATGTTGTGTAATGATTAAGTGTTTCTTTAATGGGATTTCAAAATAGTATCATGGAATCTCATTTATGGCATCATGGAATTTTGGAATATCAATGTAATCGTTTTCCATAATTATATGGTACCAGTAACCATGAAAAGTGATTGAAATATTTTTGGAAAGTAGATGATATCCGCATAATGAAGGGACAATGAGATAATGAGATGTTTTATAGTATTATTGAGCTCATGACTGATGTAAGGACATTGTGATATCATGGTTTGAGTATATATAATTTATGGGATTTTGGTATATGGAAAGAGTTAACTTTTGATAGCATTCATGTTTTCACTAAGGTTCTATGTTAATTTATGTTTCAAGAGAATAAATAATTATAGTATTCACATGTTTTTAATATGACCAACAAGATATATCGTCTCATATATGGGGGATAAATGATTCTATTCACATGCTCGGCAGATGACATTTCTAGATATTGTTACCTTTATACTAGGAGCTTGGATAGAAGTATTTTGGATAAGCCTACATATTGGAATAGATTATGTTGTACATACGTTAGTATTTCTTAAGGCTAGAACTTTTTCTATATTATAGATGGATTATTAAAATAATGTAGTTTTCGAAAAAGGACATCCTTCAGGACGAGCGACAACCCATCGCGTCGAACAAGGCTATGGGAATCGAAACGACAACTGAAGTGCGACATGCCTTTATCGCCTACCACTGGCCTACAGGAAGTCCCTGAATAGTAGAAGCTAGTTTTATTATATTAACCGGTATGATATATGAAGTATAAGTCCATTTTAGGAACCATATACGATTAATCTCAATATAGATGGACTTATGTATATTTAATAACTTTTACTATCCTTTTGTTTGAGACAGATGGAATGACCTATCATTCTATAACATTATCTACTAACACTTCACGGAAGACAAATTCAACTTCATTTCTTTAAGAGATGATGTAGAAATTGTTCAAGGAACAAACAATAGTAAGATTGTACCAAAATCAAGTAGGTATTTCTTTTAATTCAACAATTCTACAACTTTAGGGAAATGATGTTGAATAGAATTTTTTTTGTCCTATTGTCCTTATATCTGATGAATCAGATGGTACCTTAAATCATCACAAATTTATGGCTTTGTGATTATTGGCTTTTTCTAAGCCATGTTCTCTACCACTTTCCATCAGAACATGATGGTTAGATTTCTCTTCCATATCCATATTTTCACCTATGTTCTCCTATGTGGAAACCCAATGATTAGTTAATTTGGGTAACCATAATGTTTCATACATTAGTTTTTAAAGAAAAGTTTTGGTATTCCTTTTTACGATGTGGGTTTCTATTAAACAAACATTCAAGTAGTAAACCATTTATAACCCTGACAAATTTCGAGGGCGAAATTCATTTTTAGGGGGGTAGAATGTAACAACCTGAGATTTTATGAGAATTATTGTTTTTAATTTCATTTATGTCTTATGTTATACAATACACAAAAATTAACATGTTCTATACGCAACACCATATTAGCTTGCAGTATACGCAACACTATTCATGGCTCATGTTACACACAATTTCAAGTTCATTTTGTAGAATTTATTCTACGCCACATTAAGTATAGATTTTGTTTAATGTATAAATAAAGATTATATTATAAGCAACAACAAAGGGAGCTTGTCCTACACACAGCCTTGACTTGGCTTGCATTACACACAATCAAGACTTTCATCGATAGCCTGTGTAGTACGCAAGACGAAGTTTCACTAAATGAGATATAATTATAATATTATTATGAACTAGCCGTTATGAATAGTAATACCCATTTTTTGAAATTTTATAAATTTTATCTTTTAAAATGGACTTCATTTTTTGATTCAGAATATCAAAATTAGCATAGGGTGAATTTTTGGTATTTTTCTGAAAAATTTCCATTTTTGATGAATAGTGAAAACACTGGGTTACTATTTAAAAATCGACTTTTTAATTAAATAATAATAATTTTTTATTTTAATTTATTTTAGGTCAAAATTGATACATAATACCTATATAAATTCAATGTAATTCATTGGAGTCATTTTATAATAATTTTAGATATATAAAAAATTTATTGAACTTTTCACCCACCTCCTAGGAGAATGTGAAAATTTGCATTAAATTAAATTTACCCCTTCTGTGAGTGGAATTTTGAAAATCCTAGAGACATGGTTAATATAAAGGTGTAAAATGTGGTTCAATAAGATAAAAATAATATTTTGTGAATAGTAACTTTTTTCTTTTATTTACCACGGTTAAAAGTAAATTGGGAAATTAAGGGTAAAAATGATATTACTATTACCCTAACACATGTCCTAATTCTATTGGATAAGTGTAATTAGACCAAAAAAACCTTAGGAATAAAATATTACCCTTTAGGTCCACTTGGATTGGATTAGGACATTTATTATTATTTTATTTAATGAAGAGTTAAAATGGTTAAAATCAATGTTCAATAACAAAAACATTTTTAATATAGGGTTATACATAAGATAAATTCTACTATAAATATTAATTAGAAAGATAAAGATATTTCCTAACTAATGGTAGTTTATTTATAATTTTTAGACATTAAATAATTTAATTTATTTATGAGACAATGGTGATGCAGTAATTACCAAAATAATGAATTATTAAAATAATTGATATTATAAATCGCCAAATAAATGAAATTTGAGACTTTATATGAATTCAACTAATTTAATAGGTTAATATGACATGTTATTATTGATTTAATTATCTTTTTTAGAACTAAACATTCTGTTATGATTTTCACAAAAATCAATTTCCAAATAGTGTCAAAATTGACATAAAATAGTTTTTAAAACAAATATTATATTATTAATTGTTATTATATTATTAAAAATATAAGGTTCCGCCAAATGACTTAGATAAGGTTATATAAAATAATAATGAATCACTTTTGGTTCGTTTGTCTTGTTATAGTAACATTATTTACCATATATTGTAAGAAAAAAAGAAGACATAGTAAAGGTTAAATTATTTAACTTAGAGTTAAATCTAAATGATATGGTTAGAATAGTAACCTAAACTTGTATAAAACCTATTTTTGAGAGAATTTAGACCCTTCCCCACTTTATATTCTAAATAAATCAATTTGTAGCTATTATAAATCGAATATGACTTTATTATAAAATAATATTTTAAGTTTTTCCTAAAGTGCCCATCTCCTCCCTTATAAAAAGGGAACCCCTTCCATCTTCTCTTCACACCATTTTGAGCCTTGAAGCACAGAAAACCCCAGCCCATTTACCTTATCATATTCCCTAGAAACATTATAGAGGTTCTTGTATACTCAAAAGACCAACCCTAGTGCCTTAAAAGGTGGTTAAGAAGAGGCACGTCAAAGAAGAGGTAATACCCTTTACCGATTCTTTCAAAATTATTTCTTCTTCTACTTCTTCTTCTTTATTCATTTCATCATAAATTAATAACATCAGTATCAATAATATACTGATATATTATTATAAATATTAAACAACCCATTTTCATCTTATATCCATCCTACAGAAATGAAATCACTGCAAGTGTGTACGTACGAAATACCGTCTCCATGCCGTGGTGTAATCTTTTTTCCACCACCACCTTACATGGATGGGTATAATGGTGTAAATAAATAACTATATATTATTATTTTGAAGTTATATTATTTCTTAAATATTATAAATACACTTCAATACAATTCCACGATCATGGGAATGATATCATCGCTCCTGCGTACGTACGGACTACCGTCTCCACGAACGCGATGAGATTCATTTTCCATGATTAACCATTCATGTATGATTATAAAGTATATATAATAAATAATAATGAAATATATTACATAAAAATTATTCTAGATTTATGTACATATATGTTTCATTTACTTAATTCCATTTAATTCAATAAGGAAACGAAAACAGCGTTCATGTGTACGTACGGCCTACCGTCTCCATGAACGGTGTTTTTAATTTAATTAATATATCTATTATATATAAATAATGAATATATATTGATATATAAATGATGATTTATATTCTGTAAGTAAGTAAATTAAGATATAAGTAATAATAATATCAAGAACAACAAGTTCAAACACGTATGATAAATAAAATGATTTTACCCAAAATGCTGCTTTAACATAGAACTTACAAAAGAACGGGTAATATAAAGTCATAAGTGAACCATATATGATATCATAACAATGAATATGATTCTATAATAAGTCAATGACACTATTTAAATCATTATACAGGAGGTTCAGATACGTACAAAGCATATCAGAGCTAAGGTACGGGACAACTATTCCAATCTTGTTCTTATCCGAGATTGTTATTCGTAAGTATTTACTGGGGTTATTGTTATCATCCATGTCCCTATTTTCTAAAAATGGTTTCATGTATGTTTAATGTCCTTTATTACCATTTTTTACTGCTACTACATGGTGCGTAAGGAATTTTTTTTCACCATACAAGGTACTTTTTCACTTTTCCAACAAAAGTACGAGAAGAATTTTTTTTAACTTATACAGGATGAACATATTTTTACGGTTTCATAACTCCTAATTTATATGAATCTTCCTCTAAAAGTTTTCATGTTTATTTTAAATAAAACCCTTTTAATTTAAAACTGTGAGGAGTTTTTTGAAAATAAAATGATTTTCATGAAGAAATGATATTTTCCTCAAGAATATATTTCATGTATTTATTCAGTACTATTTTCTATCTAAGATTAAATTCTTTAATATGGTTATGTTTAATGTATAATGTTCTGATTATTTGCACGGTTTAACTTTTCTTATGATGAAATGATATCCATTTGTTTTATATGGGAAATTTTATGATGGGATGATGTTTATGAAACCCATTTTATTTATTGGGTTATAATGAATGATTTATGTTTATGTTGGGGCACAAGTAAGAATGATTTAATTATGAGATGGGTGGGACCTATATCTCCCCCCAATGCATTGGGTAAAGATTTATATCTCATGAGATATACATGAATGAAATGGTAAGTTAATCTGGTTCAGTGATATAGGATTTGAACGAGGAGTGAACTCGATTCAGAAAGGGACTTTGTCCACTAAGATGGTCTTGGAAACAATGGATTTTCTACTATAGAAATCATAACATGTGGTTAATGGTTTCCACAATTACATTTTTTATTACCATTCTATTTTATCATGATTAATTTTTCTTTATGATCTATGCCTTACGTACTGCCATGTTTTATGTCATTGCTCAAGATTTTAATGTTTAAATATTATGTTCATGTTTTGAAGTTCAAATGTATATGGTTTGTTTTATTTTCTCCATGATTAAACTTACCGAGCACTTGAGCTCACCCTTTATATGTTTTCTTTTCCCCATGATATAAATAAAGGTATTAGGTAAAAAAAGGAAGATCTTTATGGGAGATTTTGAAGATCTTTCACCAATATTAGAAGATTATATTCGATGTTTCCAAAGACAGTAAACTATTACGGTCCTTTGGTGTCTGTTTTTGTTATGTATTAGATATTCCTCAAAAGTAATGTAATTTCTATGTATGTCAAGCTTTGGGTTTCTACACTCAATTTAATACCACATAATCTTTCTCTTCATAGAAGGGTGTTGGGAAGAAACATTGGTCTTAGTTATATTTGCTTTCCCTTTAAATTTATTCACCATAAGGATGGAAGGAATTTCATGATTTGTCCATTAATCTAATTTGTAATGAATAGTGATACTATTTTGGAGATACTTATCATTGTTGTTAGTATCAAAATTAGTCTTTTTTGGAAAACATCTAATGGATTTATACAATAATGAGATTGGTGCGATGTTCATTGGGCAGTTTAAACCCTAAAACATCTATCCAATAAATATAACAATTTATCTTGTCTACACTAGGCCCATCTCACACACGTTCTCCAATATTACTATGAAATATCACCTTGGAGATTTTAAACTATTCATCTATTTCTCTATACTAGTATTAACTATTGAGATTATTGAGTTCAATATGTGTCCATATCTTTAAGAGACTTTATGATTTTACTAGATATTGACTAATGCATTAAATAAATAATGTTGACAACATCAATCAAATGATTATCATGTTCAAATAACTATTCATCACTGACATCCTTGGCAAGAAGATTAAGTAGTGATTATTCTTGAACATAAGATTTACATTCATTAAAAAATACAACCTGAAGGCATATAAAACATTCCTGAAAGTTACTACCTATGAGGAGATATTATTTATTCAATATTGATCATATGAATAATGTCGATGATGGACATTCCATTTTTAAACAATTATAAAATATAATATTATTATTAATTTTCTTGATGACAAAATATATGATAAGTAATAATAATAAATTTTATTAATCCTCCCATAATTTTTCAATTCTCAACAACCCTCTCCCTCGAACTCGGTGTGTCCCATCACTCAAGAAATTCTATGGGAAAGGATCCGTATTTCCCCTCATTATGATCATGAATGTTTTCATGTAAAACATAACAATGTATTTTGGTATGTTGTATTTCTAACTATAGGCTTGAAGCTCCTTGATCAATTGAGTGGATTCACCAATCCAAAAATCCTAACTGATATTTCCTCAACACTTTCACCCAAATTTCTATTGAAAAAAATTTATCCATTAAATGAAATAAAAGTTTTCTTAATTTTTCCTACTATCTTATTTAAGAATTTTTAATAATTGAAATTTCCCCTGACTTTGTCCAAACTGACACTTTAACGATGGATTCAACTTAATTATGACAATAGGGTGCTTAATGGATTAATATTAACTTAAGGAATTTTATTTTATTGTGCATTATGATCTCTTATACTATCCTTTACATGTCTTGTTAATATGAAGTGGGTTTTACTTAAGTTATTAAACATGTGTTGATAAGAACTTTTATTAATAATCCATTTATTTAGATTCCATATTTCTATATTAATTCCTTTAATTATGTGATCACTCTCTTGCATCGATAAAATAAATAATACATAAAATAGAAATAAATAAATAAATAAATAACCCATTCTTGAGCTAATATAATTGTTTATTTATTGGGGGGAAATAAATAAACCTATGACCTAGAGAAGAACTATTTTTCTTGATATCAGAATGAGTTATAGCATTCCACCTTTCCACTTGTGTATCAATTGAGTCGGAATACTCTTAGTTCCACCATGAACCACCTCAATATTATTTTGGGTACTCTATTTATTACATGTATTTATAACTCACAGGTATGTGAGGGGATCCAAAATATTAGTTAAGGGGAACTAAAAAAATTACCTTGGACACGTAGGTCCTACATATAAAGGAGGGATGGATGACTCATATGCCATTATATTTAATTTAATATATATTAATTTAAAAACAATGAAGTAAATTTAAATTATTTAATTCCAAACACATCCATAGGTCTTAATCAAGCTCGTGAACATTCATAAACATGCAATTGTTACCCAAAAATACATTGGATAATATTCATTTTTATTTGTTCTTAATTATTAGGAGAAACATTCTTGCATTAATTAATTTATTAATTAATTAATTCCTTATTATCTTAATAACTATCCGAATTGTCACGGAGATACTCATAATTAATTAATATATGTAAAATAAACTATTGAACCAATAATTATAGGTAATTATAAAAAATTAATTGAGAATTTAATAATTATTTAAATCCTTTATTAAATTATCAAAAAAAAAAATTGGTTCCAACCCAGATAATAAGATTTTAATTCTACAATTATTAATTTAATATAATTTAATTCTATCTTTTACTGAGAGACTATAAGATTTGTACTTACAAGCTACATGTAGTATAACTCAATTGTTGTGTATGTGGGATAAATTCATGGGGCTTCAACATGTACCTTGGCTAGACTACACGACATGTACTAAAAAGATACATGTTGTGTATCACACATTCCTTGTGTCCATGAAAACATCCAAATGACTCAATATTTTATTTAGGAATGATTATTAATGAACTATATGTCGTATATGTCAAATATAAGGTTTTTATTTAATTAATGATCCATGGCCTATCATTCTCACACAATTTTGACTGTGTATTTGACCCAATGGTAAGTGTGGTTTTATCCACTTAACTGTGTAGACTCCATGAAATGTATTCCAACTACACACAATCTAATCTCACATTCCATGTTCCTGGCTGGCTCTGTCAACACACGATGGGAAATAAATTCACCATTTGTATTTATTACTTGATGTGTTTTGTATCCCATGATAGAACCAGGTGTATTGAACATGGGTTCACATCATGTATTCCAGCAACACACTGTGTAATCCAATGCTATTTAAATATAATCCTTGTAACTTCCTAATGAAATTTAAAATCTTTGTTTATTTTTTATAAATTCATTTGGAAAATTAAATCATGGAATAAGATAATTGAAATATCAATATTATGTTAATGAAATTTTAATTGATGAAAAAATAATCTAGAAATGAATATTTAACAACTATTTCACATATAAATAAATAATGAAACAAATAATTATAAATTTAAAACATGAGCTATTTGATATAACAAGTTTGTTTTTGTTTCATCAAATTTAACTTGTGATGATGATAAATCCAAAATTATTTGGACTTAAAATTTCACAGAACCAAAAGAAGATCCTTTCACATAAAATTTATAAATAATTTATTTATGATTAGAATAAAGGGTTACCTCAACAAAAAAAAATTCCATGCTAATGATGCTGATTTTCTGAAAAATACTTTCCTAATTACCTTCCTCGCATAGGAGGATCCATGTGTAGAATCCCTATAGCGATGATCAACCCATGCTTCTTTGATCTTTTTATTACACCAATTTATTTCTACAACCTGTAGTGGAGATACAATTTTATTTAATTATTCGCCTTGATTTATAAATATCTTTCGGGCATAAAAGAGTTCCCTGTGTTATTGAAAATATAAGATATGGAAGAAAAAAGAGAGAAAACTATTGTGTGTAATGAGTCTCAATTATTGATTTTCTGATTAACCATATACAATATACATAACCATATATTTATAGACTATGGTTTATGTTAAAAGTTTTTTTAATTTCATACCATCGCATAAAAAATATAATAATATTTATCAAACCACATTCCATAATAATATTAATAATATTAATATTTAAATGGATTATTCTATCTAGAATATCAGTAAATATTATTTCACCAACTTAGAAATTAATATTTATGAATGTATGTAGTCTTAGTCCATTCATTCTTCTAATCAATCATTAAATAAACAAATAAATGTTTAATTAAATATTTTACTCATAAATAAATATTTTATTCAAAATCCAGTGAAACATTTTTATAAAATATTTAAAAAAATATTTTATATTGATAAAACATGAATAAAAGTATTCCTAAATATTGTGATTAATATTTATTCTATTTGTTAAATTCAAATAGACTTTAATAGAGATCTACAGAAACACTTAGTTTGTGACCCTTTAAGATTATATATCTTTGTCTTTAGGCTAGCTTGCCTAAAGTCCAAGATTACTATTTATCAATATATCAAGGAACCTTAGAGAAAGAACTTAATGTCTAAATATTGAAAAATACATATGAACACTCATTATGTAATATAATCCCTTTTTCACAATATCTCATCAAGAAGGTTTCACACATGTGTCTTCAACCCACGTGCTCAATACGTATTTCTTTAACTATTTGAAATTAACTCAATATTTCACAATGACCACGGAATTTGATATGACAATTATATTTTAATCAAAGGGATGATATATATTCTTCCATAAATATTGAAGGGAAAAGTCATTCATCAAATTACTCATTAATAACATGTCATTAATGATGCACACAATGTATCTAACTTCTCCATGAAGTATTATTTTCATGGTTTAGGAAATAAATCTAAGTGCATGAGTCATTGCAAGGATTAATAATAAAATTAATGTCTAAGGACCATTACACAAGATAACATATAGAAATATTTGATGAAATATAAACATGTATAATTCTTACTGGTATGTCCTTTCTCATAATCTCTTATCATGGTGATTTCCAAGTGAAAACATTAGGAGAATAAGCCTCATCATCTAATGAGTACCCACAAATGAAAGTCAATATATCATGTTCCCCTTCATAGAATTTTATCTGGCCATAGGACTATATTTAATAATATCATCAGAGAATTTAAAGGTTCTCATCATAGTGGGTAACTAATATAACATTATCAATTCAATAGATACTGTTGGACATTATTACATTAATTTCATAAATAAAAATGAAAAATATGTTATAAGATGTTTTATTAGTATTAAAAACATCGAATATACATGTAATATCAGTACAAACAACTAGTTCTAGAAAACCAAATCCCATAAGAACAAGTTGATGCATAATTGAAAATTTGCAGCAGTGATCTTCGCATTGAAGATTTTTGTACATTATCTTTATGGGGAAAATTGTGATATATATATGGATCATTAAACCCTTAGGTATATATTCACATAAAATGAGATCAATATGAACCAATGAAGTTGGTTAGATCTCATCAAAGATTATGAATATTCAATATATTACCATCCTAGGAAGGAAAATAAAGGGGCAGATACTCTAAGTAAAAATTATCCCACAACCCTATCCATTATGAGGATTGAATGGGATCTAATATTCTTTGACATGAAAAATATGGAAATTGAAATCATAAAAGTAACATCATAAAACATTTCTCAGATAATTTTTCAACCATTGATTCTTGACAGGAAGAAGGAGGCTAAAAAGACGATGGAAATCTATTGATGATGGTGAAGAATATTCAGGAGTAAAACTTTCCAAAGATGGGGTTATAAGGTTTGGAACACTGATATGTGTTCCAAAAAAACATAACTAAAGAGGGGACTTTTAGATGATGCACACAATTCATAATTCGTTATTTATCTTGGAATTACTAATATATATAGAGATATAAAGAAAATAATCTGATGGGATAATAGGAAGAGGGATATTATGACTTTGTATCTCAATTCATGGTATGCCATCGATTCAAGGCTTAATGTTAGAAGTCTAATAGTGTGACACAACCATTTTTCATACTGGTATGGAGATTGGAAAACATAACCATGGATTTTTTCATGATACCCCCATGAAATATAATGGAAATAACATCATTTGGGTGGTCTTCAATTGGATTACAAAGACATCACATTTAATTTTTATCGAAGAAGGTATATCTCTTGACTAACATGGAATGATATACATTAGATAAGTGGTAAGACTGTATGGAGTGAAACACTCTTTTGTATCTGATCAAGATCTGAAGTTTTCCTTGAGGTTTTGGAGAAGCCTTAAATAGAATTTGGACACAAAGATGAGTTTCAATATTACTTTTCACCCTCAGAAGGATGATTAATTTAAAGATACCTTCAAACTATAAAGTATATATTTATATCTGGGTCAATGCATTTAAATGGATTTTGGGATCAACCCCTTCCCCTAGTGGATTCCTCATATAGCAACAGTTTTTATTATAGCATTCAAATGGAAACTCATGAAGCTATATAAGGGAAGAGGCATTGAACTTAAATATGTTTGGAGGAAGTATGAGAGTGGAAGTTGGTGGGATCAGATCTTATCCATGATATTATATAGAACATTTAAAACATTTATCATTATATGAAATATATGAAAAGTTGAATGAAAAGCCATGTAAAAATTAAAAGATAAGGCCAAGAGTTTTATATTAGAGATAAAGTGTTCCTTCATATATCATCATGAAAGAAATTATTGTGGTTTGGAAACAAGGGAGAGATAGGTCCACATACATAGTCTATTTTTATATCCTTGATCACATTGGAGTTTTGGCTTATCGACCAGAAATCTTACCTGACCTATATAAAGTACATTATGTGTTCCGTATATCCCTTTTAAAGGAATACACAACAGACCCCATACATGTATTAAATCTTGATATGTCACTTTTGGATAATCGTCTTTCATATAAGGAGAAACTAGAGAAGATTTAATATTATTGATAAAAAAGTTCAAAAAAACAATATAAATCACATGGTCATGATATTGTGGTGGAATAATGTGTTTTATGTGGAAACATGGGAATTGAAAGAGGTGATGAATCATAAGTACCCTCATCTATTTTGGTATACGAAATGAAATTTATAGAGTGAAATTTCTAAAGTGTTGAAGAATGTAATGACCCAAACTTTTATAAATAAAACTTTTCTTTGAATGAATAAATTAATTATTAGGTAATGTTGTTATAGAAAACACATACATTATATTTTTTACTTTAGCTCATTATATAATAAAGCATGATAGACTTAAAAGACTATTAAGAATCATAATTTTCGATAATATATCCATTCTGTAATAACCATTATGGTTATATTTGTCCCTTTTCCTTATTACATTATACACATGATTATATGATGAGTAAAAAACAATATTTATGATACAAAGAAACCAAAATTGTATTTTTGGGAAATACATTGTTTCAATTAAAACACTCTCTTTTAATAAATTCAAGAATTTTGGAATAAATGATATATTCATAAAATATTATTATTAAATAATATTTATTTAAATAAAAAAGATAATGTAATTTAACAAAATCCAATATAATTTTTATATGGGTTATAAATTTGTTAGTGTCATATAAACTATTATTTTACAATAAATAAGGAATTTTATTTAAAAGTATAAATTCTCGTATTTAGATAATAATTTTTTAAAATTAATATTATTTTTGAAATCAGCACATTGAAATACGCCAATGGTAAAATTCTTATAATTATCTATGATAGAATATTTTCAGTTAAAAAGTTAATACAAAATATATTATGACATCATAATAGCCCATAAGTGTTGTAATAAATACTATAAAGGTAATCCACAACAAAAAAAATATTTAAACATTAAAATAATGTATTTTTTATTTTATTTGATTAATTTTGATAACCTATTATTAATCCTATAAAACATATATGATATTATTTTTATCAAAAATAATTCATTAGGTATATGACTCACGTCAACATCATGAATGCTATTATTTTAATGAGTTAAGTTCTTATAATAAAAAAATATTGAAAACCACTCTTGTTAGAAGAAGCCATGGGAAATCATCATGTACTGATTTTTGGTTTTGATTATTTTATTACATAGAGTCCAAAACCTACGTTTTAACATTAATAAGGAATTCCCTTCAGCTTTACTATAAATATACACCCAACCTCCCATTCTTCTTCACTAAAAACCTGTTTATCATAATTTTTTCCCTTCTCCCTCTCAAAATCCATCCAAAGTTATTTCTAATCTCATAATAATCTCTTCCAAATATTTTATAAGTTACCTCTAAATTAAGGTATTCTCTTCTTCTCCCTATTCATTGAAGTAATTTCATGGTATTAATCCTTTTTATTTTCATTTTCTCATTTTGTAATGTGTTTTTACACATACATTAATTTTGTTAGGATTCCCAACTAGCGAGAGGCCACCATTTACTCTCATTAAATCCTTACATGAACCTTTATGTACACCCGTTATGCTACTGAAATTATAGAATTTACATGACAAACTATTATTTCATGAAGGCCCATCCCAAGGTACTCACCTAGATTTTATATTACCTCATTTATTAGGGACATCCATTTATAATGCATGTGTGACTAGCCTAAGAGTACTTTGTTATGATGTCTTGATAGTTCTCCCTGAATTATGCTTATGATGTCATATTTTAGGTTTTTGATACATTCATATGACATCATCATCTTATATCATAATTTTATATTCATGATTATTATTCAAACCCTTCAATATCAACTTGTTATGATCCTTAACTCACATGTACTGCTTAACATCATTATACTCTTTGATTATTCCCTTACTAGGATTTATAACTCAATCATTTATTATGTAAATAACTAGGTTATCCCAAGCAGTATTAGAAGATCAAAGGAACTTAAGGGCATGCTATGAAGTTTTTAAATAATTTCATTATATCCCTATCTGAGGTTATTATGATTTTTATACAATTTCTAAAATACCCAAGGCCGATTGATATTTTTGGAATGAATTATGCATATCATTATGTAATAAATCATTAAATAAAATATATAAAATATATTGGTTTTCATATAAGTCTTAAATCATCTCAGTGGATGGGGATTTTACCTGGCCTACATAGTGGGTTTCCCGAGACAACATCATCACATTGTCAAATACCATTTTGATAGATATACGTTATCATATGAATTAATCATTAGTTTTAGCTTAAAATAAATTAATTTTTCTAATGAATTGTTATTGTGTGTTAGTAATGTTTCTCTATAGGGTTCTAGGAGTGCATTATAGACCTTTTGTGTGCGTTTGGATACAATTTCATCACAACAGGCGTACCTAGTGAGTTTTCGGCATTATAACTATCATAATTAATTATGAAATTAATTATTATTGGCATAATTAATTAATTTTATTTCATGGTTTTCGTTCTTGTTCATGTAGGGAGTGGACCTAAACACATAGCTTGAGTTTTTATTGAGATATTATAGCTCGGCGCTCGACATGTTGATGCAAGATTAGACAGATTTCATTAAGGATAATCTAGCATAAATTTAATTGGGAATAACTGAAAATTGAGGTAGGTGGTCCCATGATTATTCCCTTATGGTATATGAAATTTTATTTATATGCATATGATATGTGAGGTCTTTCCACTAAGGTTGATCGACATATAAATTGTATAAATTGTTTAACCAAAAGTGAATGCTCATGCTTGAGTTGAATAAAGTGAAAAGTATACATTGTTCCCTTGTGCACTAGATTGACTGAATTGGTTAATGATGACTGATTTCATGATTATAGTTGTGTTCCTTGAGAGATAAAATCATGGATGGGTGAACCTTAACAGAAATAATTGAACATACTATCTCTTTGTATGAGTTATGTGGTGACCACCAATTAGAGTGAAGTGATGAGTTGTTATGATTGGACTGTGTAGTCCATGTGAGAACCATGAGATTCCTTAGAGTATTTGAGCTAGTCAATATGAGCATCAGGAATTTGTCCCTCCCACACAGAGTGGTATTTACATTGGTGGGTAGACCCAATGAATATTGATGGATATTTTGGCTGTGAGGACCAACATAATGATGACTTGGGTTATAAGATAGGATTTATGACATCTCTTAAGACCTATGCTGGTGAGACTTGTCCTCTATGGCTACTGATTCCATCATTTTATTATGGTGATATAGAGGTAAGTTACTCCCCTAAGTGATGGGAATTTTCCTAGGAGATGAGAACACAATAGAGGATCACATGTGGCTTTACTTGAAGAAAATGTGACCTAGGGGACCCCAGTTGGTGAATCAATGATATATTATCCCTAAGAGGGTGTGTGTGGGAATGAGTATTGATCATCATGAGTGTCACCTTAAAAATGCATCAAGATATTCAGTTTCAAAGTGTGATGGAAAAAGAAATAGGGGTGAATAGGCCTTTATTAAAATTATCAAACTTAATAAAATATTAACTATGTAATTTGGTAGTTTGAAGTTTTTAAATGATTCTTACAAAAAAGAATAAGAATTATGGATGTGTGAATAGTGTATATAGAAAATTGAAGAATGCAATAAATTTTATAGTAGCTCAGATCAAAGTGATCCTATGTCTACACTTCTCACTCCAACCAATGGAGTATAATACCCACTAATAAAGAGAGAGATCCTTTTACAAGGGATAAATATAAACCTAGAATTTTAAATTGGATAAATCCCAACCCCTGACATTTTGAGCAGCATCCCTAAACCTACACACACATTCTTTTGTGGGAGCTGACATAAATCCATGCTTTCTATAGGAACATCACCAACCTAAGTGTTATGATTTTTCATCAGTTATTCAGAACCAAATTAATACTTTTTAGAGGTAGGAGAACCTGTGAGATAAATAAATATGTATAGAAATCTATGAAATTAAAGAAAAAAATATAACAAATAAAAAAACATTATAGAAGTATATATAATTTTTGTTGATTATACAGTTTGTGAAGGACCATAAAATTGATTTGAATAATGAATTCTGAGAATTCCAGCAATAGTATAGTATGTATCTTCATGGAGAATTAATTAAAATACTATTTTTTTACTTTGATTAGAGTTTTTCACAAAATGTGTAAATGATTGACCACAATAACAGTTGAATGTCATAATAATATAAAAATTTGAGATAGCCATGTTAATGAAACGTCTTGTTCATGGATATCTGTTGTGATCTTTCAAGACTCCTTTAAATAGAAATCTATTTTTAATACACACTCAAGTAATAATTTAGAATAATAAAAGATATAAAACTGTATTATTTGAAAGTGAGAGAAAAATTATCATTTTAAAGATAATTATTTCATTTCAAAATTTAAAGATCAAATAAAAACAATTTGATTTACCAATAAATAAGTTATACAAAATCCCTAATAATCAATCAAAGTAATTACATAAATATCAAATAATACTTTGGAAATCTAAATTTCAAGACATTTTAATTCCATGTAGTTCATATTAATTAATAATATTAATTATACTACATTAAATATTAAAAAATAAGTTTGAATAATTTTGTTGACATTAAATTTTAAATTAGAAAAAAAGTAAGTAAAGTAAATAATTCAAAATATTAAAATATAAATATTTCATAAATATGATGCAAATGTTAGTTATGATACTTGAATAAAATAAATCGTATTTTAAAACTATTTTAAATACATAGAAACACTTCAAATGAAATATATATATGTATATATGTTATATTAATTTTTAAAATTGATAGAACAATTAAAAAAATTAATATAAGCCTGTAGTAAATATTTTAATAAAAAATAATAAAAAAGAGCATGTATTAAAAATGAGATTTAAGAAAAAATTATGTAAAGGAAAATACTGACAGTGCATTCCAAGTTCACTTGTGGTTGGTAAGCTTACCATGTCTTGTGTTCAGTATACTAAATGTGTGAACTAGGTTCATGTGTTATTTTAGTCACCATACTAAGCATGAGAAGATATGTGGTGTGGTCACTTCATAAAAGTATGGCCACTAAACTGCCCATGAGAACAATGTGTGGTAAAAAAATGAACATATGGTAACTTGATCTAATAATCAAGTGGTAACTCTATGAAAATTGCAGAAAGAAGTGAACATATGGAATGATGTTCTTACTTCTCTAATGGCCCGAAGGCCATTATTTTTTATTGATTTTGATAATCCACCTTTCAAAGGGTTATTTGGAACCCTTATAAGGCCCGTACTCATAAGTATTACATGGAGCGTAGGCCGTAGAAGAATTCATTTCCCATAGGCTTCAAACATTATATACAACCCAGACTAACTACTGGAACTGCTCCTCCCCAGTATCTTTATCATGAAATAAGCTCTCCAACTTTGCATGGTTGTTCGGCTAGGCTTTCCCGTGCATGCACAGGATTGTACCGATGGAAGTTGTCATACCTTCTCATTCTTGCACTCCGTTTAGCATCTTCTATGGTGAAATCCCCTTAATCTTCCTCCTTCTAATGCTTATTCCTTGTAGGTTGTCTAGTTTGTATCTACAGTTAAGGTGTCCCAAAGGCCTTGAGGTGGCCCGAAGGCCTTATTGACCTGAAGGCCTGGTTGGCCCAAAGTCCATAAAAGACTCGGGGACCAAATTGGTGGCCCAAAGGCCCAAACGAGGGAATATTCCCAGCAGCTACAGTGCCAAAAAGTTCCTACTACAGTTCCCGCTATAGTAACTGCTATAGTTCTGCACTATTCCTGGTATATTACTTTTATAGTGCCACTATAGTACGTGCTATAGTACTGCTATAGTACTTCTACAGTAACCCATAAATTAGCCTCTGTCTGGATTTGATTTCGGGTCTCTTGGATGAACTTAAGGATTCATCACCAACTGGGCTGAGGCTCATGTGATGGAATGATGTTCTTACTGTCACATAACATGATGCATTTTGGAAGATGCATCCATGATTCATTCTTGGTTGAGAAGAATGATTGAGGGGCCTTATCACGATGGATCATAACTTGTATATATAGACATCAACTGAAATGGAAGAAGTATTTCTTTAAAAACACATACAGAATATGTATTTAGAAAAAAATATGAAAAAATATAGTAGTGTGTCTCCTTGCTTGAACAAAACACATCATGAAACAAGTTAATTAATTCATGGAAGCCATAAAATAGATTCATGGTATGTTTATGATGGAATAATTGTAGGATTATTAAGATTTTATTCTAAGGTGAAGCTGAAATCCTAGAAGGCTAATTAAATATGAGAGAGAAAACCAATACAAGATGGTAATAAAAACATCGGGTAAGTTTTAGCTTATATAAATGACTGAAATATCTAATGGACTAAAAGACATAATTTTATAAACTTTCAATATCACTATAAATAATCAATAATAGAATCAATATTACATGAATATAATAAAATATCATCAAAATACAGTGAATAAAAAGTTCTAAGAACTATAATAATAATGATAAATCTATTTCAGAACATTAGAAAAAAATTGAGGTTCTAAAAAAGAATTTTTGACTTTTATGAAGTTGTATGAAATTAAGATAAACATTTTATCTTTTAAAACCAACAAAAAACATCCAATTAAAATTTTTATCATGCGATATATTAGATAAATAAAAATTATTTTGAATCCTAGAAAATATTTAATTCAAGAAATGTTGAATGCCATTCTCTGATTTTTTACATAAAATTAACAGAAAATATTAGACTTTTATTTCTTCTAATTAAATATATATAGGTGTTATATTTACAAAATCATATGTTATAAAATAAAAATAAATATATAACTCACATTATAATTAAACAATTATAGAAAACATAAAAACACAATAAGTAGGAAAATATTTTTCATAACCAATAGAATTTATCATGATAATATCAAAATGTGAAAATTCTAGAGATAGAATTAGGATTCATCTTAGTTTAATATAATCTAAAAAGAAAATTATATTTCAAATTAAATTGGTTTTATAAATATATGTTCAGTATAACTCAAGATATAGTTTAAAAAATGTTTATTTAAAAGTCATTATAACATGAAATAATAAGAGGGTTTTTAAATATACATAAAATATAAATATTGATTGTAATAAAAAACATAAAATACATGAAATCAAATGCACAAAACATCTCACCATTTTTTGTTTGATTTCAAAACCCAACAGGTAAAAATTATCCCCTGTTTATTAAATTAATAAAAAAATAATTTTCATTTCTATTTAAATAGATAGTATCATAAACAAATCAATTATCCCCCACTTTTACTTTATACATATGTAAATATTAATTAAAATATTAAATATAATAATATGTAGATTAATAAATTAACCCCCAAAACATTAAATTTTATAAATCATTAATGTACATGATAGAAATAATAATTAAAATTAATAATGATCCCCCTAAATGTAAAAGAAAATTCAACAGCAGATCTCCCCATTAATAAAATTGATAGGGTACATAAAATAAACATTTAAAAACCCAATCCATCAAAATTAAAGGAAAATTTATTTAGAGATTATCCACCATTTGATTTAAAATTGATGTATATGTGGTAGAACCCTATAAAAATCAAACACAATCACTTTATGGTACCCATGCTATTTCGGGTCCAATTTTGGTTATAAAAAAAATTGTTCCCATGTAAAATGTAAACCTTTATTATAATGTACATGAGATGAAAAATTTATATAGATATAAATCTTCTTAATATTGAGTGATTAGAAAAAATTCATCATCCTAATGTCCTTGAAGATGAATTTTTAAACAAGTGATTATTGAAAACATCACAATATAACTTTTAGAAAAAGTTATTTTGTAGATTTTAGCAATATGATGATTATACAAAAAGTCAAACATATCTATATTTAGTTTCATCATAGACACCATCTTATCATATGATTATTTTTTAAAAAAATGAACATAATATTTCTTTTAAGTTCACAATTTCATTTTTTAAGATAACATTCTCTTTTTAAATAAAATAACAATCATCAAAAACACTACCATTTTTTGATGAATCACAATTTCTTAAATTGTGGTTTTCATTTTCAAATTTAGAAATATTATTTTCCATATTCTTAATTTTATCCTTTTCAATATCAAACTCATAATTAGAATTCCTTATATTATCTCTTTTCTAAATAATATGTTTATTTTATTTAGAAACATTATTATTATCCTTAGTGAAAATTTTAAACATTTTATAATGTTTTTAAATATCCACTTGAAATTCATCCAATAAATCAATTAATTCTTTAACTTTACATTTTTCAGAATCAGAACTAGAAGAGGATTTAGAATCAGAATCACAATTAGAATAATTACTAACCTTATTTATAGTTTTCATTAAACACAAACCAGTATGTTTTATCATATATTAAAAATAATATGTTACCATCGGGTGTTTTCCCATAAGACTAGGGTTACTAGTCTCTTTTTTTACTTTTAGATTATTCATTGGAGTTTGATTCTTCAGTGAATCTTCAATCAACATGATAAGTATATTTTATTTTCATTTTTTACTTCTTATCTATACCATCTTGATTAAAAACTGGACACTCATATTTGGCATGGATGGGTTTCCCGCATTCAGGACATAAAATTTTGTATTTTCCTTTATTACATTTTATTTTTAAATACTTTTTGTATCACATTGTTTTCCCTTCATCCTTTTTTGTAGTGTTATATTTTTTTATAAACTCTTGAATGAATTTAGAAACACGACATAGGTTATCTTATTTATTTGAGCCATAAGAATATATGGAATCACTAGAATATACACCATGAGAATATTTAGATCTAAAATAAAATACCTTTCATCTAGTAGATAAATAAAGTTCATCATTCTTATATTCATGCTCTTATTGTAATAGTGATCCAATCAGCTCATATACAATGTATTTTGAAAAATCTATTCTTAATTCAATGGATCCATTTTTTGAATTCCACTCCTTTGTTAAGGATTGAAGTATTATTTCAATCAATACCTCATTCTTCATATTTTAACTAAGTGTGACCATGATGTTGATGATTTTTGTGAATCTGTTGAAAATATAACTCACACATTCATAGACAGACATTCTGAATTCATGGAATTCATCTATTTGAATTAAAATCTTTGTTCGCTATAAGTTTTCAATTCCTTGATGAGTGACTTTTAAACTCATCCAAATGTGAAAATTAGTTTTAAAAGTAGATATATGACTCTACAAAATTCTTCTATGAGAACAGTAAAGATAATTCATGACTTTATAATTCAAGAAATATTTAGAAGCATCATTTCTATTAATGTTTCAAGATATAAATTTAGGTATTTTATAAGGTTTATCAATGATAGTCAAATATTTATTGTTTATATTTTTTTAAAGTACCTCCATTTTGTCTTTCTAATATCTATAATCACTTCCTTTGAAATGATGTGGACACAACAAATTTATGAAATCAATCATGTGAGTTCTATCAAACTGAAATAGATCTTTCCTTAATCTTGTTAAGGACTAGGATACATGTCAGCTCAAATAAAAAAAATGAAAACAATGTTTAAAAAACAATCATTTTAACACAACTAATTAAAAATGAAGATTCCTAAAAAGGGTAATCCTATGATACCAAGTGATGGTATCAAGAAAAAGTAAAATAGAAAAAAAATATATCCATAAGTATGGTCTCACTCTGAAAAAAATTATTAGGACGCATAGGGTAATGACATATGGTCTAGAAATGGGGTGAACATAAATTTATTAAAATTATCAGATTTATTAAAAAACATTGTGGAATTTTGTGGTATGAAATTATTAAATGATTATTTCTTAAAAGAATAGGAATTTTGGATGTGTGAAGAGTGTATGAAGAAAATTAAAGAGATGATCATAAGGAATTATATAGTTTTTCATATCAAATTGATCCTACATTTATCCTTCATACTATGTGAAATTATATATAGAACCCACTAAGAATGAGAGATATAATTTTAAAAATGAGAAATCTAAACAAATACTATTACATGGGAGAAATCCCAACCCCAGACTTTGTGAAGATCAACACCAAACCTACAGACACAATCTTTGGTAGAAGGAGATAGAAAATCATGATTTATAAAGGATGATCCCCATCATAAGTGTTATACTTTATTTTACGTGTGAATAACCAAAGGAATAATTTTTAGAGGTAGTATAACCTTTTCAGAAAATGATTATTTGAATACCTCTACCTAGAGAGAAAACATATAACAAGAAATACAACTAGATATAAGCATAAAGAATTTTTCTCGATGAAACAGTTGATGAAGTCTCTTCAAATTTATTTTAAAGATGAATTATTCACATTCAGGAAAAGTTATATTATTTCTTATCATGGAGAATGAAGTTAAAGAAAAAAAATTCATTCCTTAAGAGTTCATCATAAAAGGTGTAAATGTTTAATCACAATATCCCTAGAATTTCAGAAGAGTATAAACATATGATATCATTGTGTTTGTGGTAAGACATATCTGAACATCATCGACTACATTAAATATAATTTTTTTAATATAAACTTGGGAAAATCGTTAGAATAATAAGGGTGATAAAATTGGATTATCGAAGAGGGAGAGGGAGAGGGAGAGGGAGAGAAATTATCAATCTAACAATAATTATTTAAAATAAAATTTTAAATAGTGATTCACACCAATTTGAATTTTCAATCCAATTTGAATTTTCAATCAAATAGTTCATATTTAATCCATAATAATCAGCCACAGTAATTCCATAAATATCATAAGATAATTTAATGGTTTAAATTTCAAAAGACTTTCCATTTCCACATGGAAAGTATAAATTAAAAATATTAATTATACATCATTAAATATTAAAAAAAATAATAATTTCATTGAAATTAAGTCTTAAATTATAAAAGAATAAGTCACTGAAATAAATCAAAATTTTAAAACATAAACAATTCATAAATATACCGCAAGTGTTATGTATGAAAATTTAATAAAATAAATAATATTTCAAAACTATTTAAAATATATCGAAACACTTCCTGTGATATATATAACATATATATTAATTTTTGAAGTTAATAAAACAATTGAGATAATTTATATAATCCTAAAGTAAATAATATTATAAAAAATAATGAAAAAAAATCATGCGTCAAAACTAATTTTTAAGAAAAAAAATCAGTAAAGGAAAATACTGATTGTGAGTTCCAAGTGTACTTGTAGTCGGTATGCTTACCATGCCTTGTGGTAGGTATTCTAAATATGTGCACTCGATTCAAGTATTCTGGCTATCAAAATACTGACCACGAGAAAATATATCATGTTGTCGAATCATAAAATATTGGGTCACTAAATAGAACATGTGAACAACGTGTGGTAATCATAAAGAAACATTCGATAACTTGAGCTAATACTCATGAAGTAACACTATGAAACATGTAACAAGAAATTTACTAGTGCAATGTTGTTATTATTGTCGCATAACATGATGCATGTAGGATGATGCTACCATAAAGCATGCTTAGTCAAGAAGAATGTGTGAGAAACCTTTTTGAGATGGATCCAAACTTAAAGATGGATATATCAGTTGAAATGGAAAATTGATTTATGAAAAAACAGATACACAAGATGTATTTTATAGTCTCTATGAAAAATAATAATGTTGGGTGTCTCCATGGTTGACCAAAACTCATTAAGAAGAAAGGTGAATTTTTCATGATATAAAAAAAATGGATTCATGATAAGTTGCTAAAGGTATCATGGTTGGCTGATTAAGAGTTCTCAATAAGGTAAAGACAAACTCATGGTAGACTGATTAGATATGAGAGAGAAAACATGTACAAGTTGATAATAGAAACTCTAGGTAATTTTTTTCATTACTATATGATTGAATTAGATAATGTAATATAATACCTAATTGTATATAATCTTGTTATATTTAAAATAAATCATGAATAGAATCAATCCAACATGCATAGATGTAGATATCATCAACATACAATGAATAAATTTTTTTGAAAACTGTAGAAAAGATGATAATTTTTTTCAGAAATTGAGGAAACATTTTAGGCGACTAAACTATATATTTATACTTTTATATAGTTTTAAAAAATGCAAATATATTTTTTAGATTTATAACCAAAAAAACTGAGTAAAAATATTTTATCTATTTTGAAAGATATCAAATAAATAAAAATTATTTTGAATTATGGAAAATAAAAAATTGCAGACAAGTTGCATGATCTTCCGAGATTTTTTTAGACAATTTAAAAAAAATTGAATTTAATTTCTTAAAACTAAATATAGATAATAGTGTTAACTTTAAAAATATATAGATTTCATAGGAATTATATTTAAATGGCTCATTTTATAAGTAAATAATAAAATAAAACTTAACAACACAATTAACAGAAAATATTGTTCATACCCAAAGCATGTATCATGTTCGGATCAAAATATTAACATAAAAAAGATAGAATTAGTATTATTTATTGTTGAATATATGTCATATAAAAATTTCATATTTCAAATAATTTATTTTATAAAATAAATTCACTATATCTCAAGATATAGTTAAAATACAATGATCTAGTATAAAGTATTTTTCAGATAAAATTAAAAAAGGTGTTTGAAATATACAAAAAATATAAATATTGAATTTAATAAAATAAAACATGAAATACATTCAAGAATATGAAAAAAAAATATTATGTTATATTGTTAAGGCTGCAATTATTATTGATCTCCAAATGTTAACTTCTAGGGATAGTCTTACTGATTGATAATAATAGAACACTCATGGTTACCTTTGGGGGTTCAATGATGATACCGGATGAATATAGATCAGTCAAGATTACCTCTTAGGGTTCGATAATGACATATGATGATTTTTTATTTCATAAGATTACCTCTTATAGATTGGATTATATCCTGATGACTATGGAACACTCAAGATTACCTACTAAAGTTATGTGTTTTCACATGAAGACTATGTAATGCTCAGGATTATCTCCTAGGATTCAGTGATGAGTTAATATGACTATTGATTACCTGGTAATACCTCCTATCAATTGGTGATGGAACCTTATGACTATGGTACACTACATATTACCTTATGGGGTTTTGATATGACACACGATGACTATTAATCACCAAGGTAAACTCTTAGGGATTTTCGTGGTGTATAATGACTATTGATCTCCTTAGATTACCTCAAAGGGATCTGTTCTATGAATGAAAACTATTAATATTATTAGATCACCTCATTGGGATTGTCTTTCAGGTTTCCATTGTTTGGATTCATTTGGATACCTCCAACGATCTATTTTTTAATTATGCTACTCTATGATCACTAGTCCTGGGTTTGGTTCGAACGAGTATGTGGTGTGCTTTGAGACACTTCGACACTAGACAAAGAAGATTTGGGTCAATATCTTGTATCATATTACAACTCAAGGATCAAAAGTGGTCATTTACTTTATTCTTACACATTTTATTTATATATTTTGATTAGTATACGACATATAAACATCAAATTATTGTTTATGTATGAGATGACAATGGTGGTACCCTACTGAGTTGCACTCACACCCTTCTTGGGTGGCCATGGAACCGGGGAATCTGAGAAATCCTCACATGTGTGCAGGTACAGGTTGGGAAGTGGCCCAAAGTTTCATGATTGACCAAGATAACATTACTAGATTAAAGACTAGGATGAGGTGAAGAATGAATATAGAATTAGTGCTTATATATCTATTCTATCTTTAATTTTCTTTATATATGATCGAACTAGTGGGTGATCATGTCATATATGATATGTATAACTATGATTTTTTATAAATTACTTTTTCCACATTCATTTATAATTTATTGATAGGTCTGCTTATTATTTCAATTTACTTGGCTTTATGTTATAGATGATTCCTTGTTTACATTACCTATTATTATAGACTTTGATACAGAGCTATAGTCACTATTTTTTACTACTCTAGACCCCCACATATGGCGAGGCACACTTTAGGTCCAGTGGTGACTACCCCTATTCTGGAAATTCTAAGTGGATGTTGCCCATGGAAAAGGAATTAAAATATTTTTTACTTACCATTTTTTGATCAAATTTCATTTCTACCATTCATAAACGATTAAAAATTTAATAAAATGCTAATTTATATCTAACAAATTCTTAATTGGTAAACATAATCCATAAAAAAAAGTTGTAATTATAGTTCCCTTTACTCTAATTTAAATACAAGATTATTTCTATTCATTATTCATAAAAACATCAAGATTTTATTATACATAACACAAAACATAACTGTTTATGTGCCAAAATATTTAAAACCATTCATATCTAGGAAAAAATATTTCCAAACATAATTTTTTGTATAGAAAATGCACTTGACACTAAAAATAATTATTAAGGAGTACACTTCTTACTGACTTGACCCATATCAATGTTGAATGATAAGGTTATAATGCACATACAAAATTCTTCAATTCATGAAGACGATGAAAATTAAAAAATCATGAGATCATATATCAACTATAGTTTGGTTTTTAAATTTGTTTTTTTAAATCTATTGTGATAAATTATTTAATATTAAGCTCTTAATCAATGTAATGTGGTATTATTTTATGAGGAAATGTGTTCTTTTGAATGTTTAAAAGATCCATTGCAGGCATTGAAGATATCAAAACCTAATAAAAATGTTCATTGAAGAGTGCAGATGAAAAAGGTAAAATATATATTAAAATTATTGAAAATTATATCCACCCTGTCATACAATGAACAATGTTTGATTAACTGCACATGTGAAAAAAATAGCTATCATGTACTTGTAAACATAAATTTGGGACTCATTAGAATTATCTAATGAAATTTTAGTCATATACATAAGAGTAATAAATTTTTCTTAATTACATTATCAAACTAAATATGAGTTTCATAAATTTTCTACTATAAATTGTGTATCAACACACTCTTAGAGTTAGGATTGACATGAGAGTGTAAAGAAATCATTATAAAATAATTTATTAAGTTCTCAAAGTGTCTGTCTAAGAGTTTTGGTAAGTTTTTCTTCATCTATGTTAGATGAATCAAGATACACATTGTGGATATGAAAAAGTCTTTTGGAGGTTCTCCATAATGAATACAGGTGACTTCCAAACCTCATAAAATATATACTGTTTACTTCTCTTCTTTTCTCTTTCAATTATAATTTTTAATTTTTACATGCAATGTGTTTTATCAAAGGATAAAGTATATTTGATATTTTTTTGAAATATTGTTTGTCTGCTGGTTCAAATATTTAAAAAATATATTTTATATAAATTCCTCATGCATATCATTACAACATTGAAAAATCATAATATTGATAATTACATGATAAATATTTTGTTCTACACCTCATATTTACCAATTGGATTTTATGATGAACCTCTATTTTTTCCCATTCATCCTCCATATTATATTTTATGGTAAATATATTTCTTCATATGAATTGAAACTGGTATATCTACTCAAAGACTGATTTTATCTAATAATGAATATTATGAGGAGAAAATTTTACTAGGTGTGACCAAGCTTTTTAGTCACCAAAAGAAACTGTAATCAATATTGAATTAGATTTATAGTTATAAATTAATTGACTGATTTTCTTTTTATTTTCATTTTTCCATAAAATAAAAAATAATGTAAAATAAAATAACAATTAGTTACCTATCAAACATAAAAAAATTATTTTTCTTCTATAATTAATCAAATTCATTAGAAATATTTCAAACACATTTCATAATAAGATTTTATTCATGATTTATTGTATTTTTATAGAAAAAATTTTTGTTTACTTTTTCTATGTTTTTATAGTTTTTTCTTGATCATTTTATATTTTAGATTATTTAATTTAATTTATTTCCATTAGTGCAACTTCAATTTTTTTAATAAAACTATACATTTAAATTGGGGGAAACATTTATATATATTCTATAACTGAACTAAGAAAACCATTTCTCACTATGTTTTAGCTTAGCTTGATTTGTTTTTTATATTTTTCATTTTTATTAGTTTTTCATTTTTCCATTCACATTTTTTTGTGAATATTATAAAATATGTTCTAGAGTTTAAATATTTATGATAAAGGAATTAAGTAAATTGAATATTTAAAAATAGTTACTAGGATTTTAATGTTGATATGGGGTTTATTTAAATTTACAATATTTATAAAACATGGATGAGTAATATTGTTCTCAAACAATAATTTGAATAAAAATTGAAATCCCCATTCATTACATGGCATAACACATCATATTATTTCTTAAATGAAAATACCTTAATAACCTTTGTACCAAATCAATGAAAGAATCCCTAGAAATACACGTGTGAAATGAGAAAGAAGAATATAGGACCCACTCATGGGTGAGTGATTGCGTGGATACATTTAAAACTATAGTAGTCTTGTAACACAAATCTACCAGAAGGGACTGGTGAGTGGGTTATTTAGTTTTAAGATTTTGTTTTAGATGTTTAAACTTAATCCTAGTGTTCATGATATTACCAATGCGTAAGTAAAAAAATCTCATCTCGTTGTACTTAGAACTAAACTTGGTTGTTTTATTGTTCTTTCTTTTATTTTTAATATTTTATTTCTTATTACCCTTGGAATTTGAAATACCCCTTATTAAAATACTCATATAATCACCTTTAACTCTAGGTTTACAGTGTAATTAGATAGATAAGAGGGAATATTTAACCTCTTATAGGGTTAGATAGTAATGTCCATACAACATAGTCTCTACTAGTGTCTTTTTGATATTTTATAAGGAAATTAAATGGATCATAACTTAGTCCTTATCATCAATAGTCACATTAATGTTGGATAAATAAATAATTATTCTATTAAATTCATATAAGTGGGATTTATTTGAAACTATAGACTTCATTTTAAAGGTAAACATGTTATGTTTTTATATATTCTACAAACTAGTGAAGTTATCATGTACAATTTATCTAATTTAAGCCACATGGAATCAATAGTGTTTTCATATGAATCTTCTCTAAAAATATCATATTCTAAATAAAAAATTAAATAATTATGGGCCTTAACATGAATATCAATAGAGACATATTGATATACATTAGAGGTATATCCATCATCAAATAGAGTAAAAAAAGTGTTTCTTTGGGCCATGCAAAGCATCAATTAATCCTTGGTGAACAAGAAGGTCTATGATTTTAATTCCATGTAAATTAAAATCATTATTACCAAAAAAAATTCTATTTCAAAATATTTTATGTCATTTTTATCTGATGGATATGATACCATTTTTTGAGTGAAACATTCAGCATACACCCCCATGCAACAACCTAGATCTTTGGATATTCACACTAATTAATTTGGGTATGTGAAGTGGAATTATATTTATAGTTACAGTGATTTCAATTCCAAAAAAAGTGGGATGATTATAATTTAGATGAGAATAGAAAACTAAATTATAAACTAAATAAAATTTAATAACGAAATAAATTCAAAATAAAAAATAAAACCCAATTACCCCATGATGCCACTTCTTTTGGGAATGGTATAGTTCCTCAGATAGTCTTCACCCAACTTTGATGATTGATTGGTGTATTTTTGTTTTCATGATTTAAATTCCATGGAATTAAAACATTCAAAATTGAAAAAATCGACAAATAAGTAAAGAATTAAGACATTATTTAACCTGATTTGGTTCCCTTGGGGCCTATATTCATTACAAGAACACCACCCACACACATGAATTTTCTTCAGCATAATGAAAATGAATTCAAGGTACATTTCAGATACAAATAATTAATAAGAAAAACTATAATAAGTTTCCCTTTGAAGAAAAAGGAGAAAAATAATGAGAAATCTTACAAGGATAGAGATAATAGTTCTTTGGAAATCCTGATATCTTTACACTCTACCAAAGGATATTATGAACTTTTAAGAGGAGATCATCATTATGTTCTATCTATAATGAATAGGTACAAACATCTCTATAAACATTTGGATCAGAGAAAAAGGAAACAAGTCTTATAGGAAGGAACAAATTCAAGGATATCCACCATAAAAAGATCAAAAGTGGTATTTGAGGAGTATGATAGGGAAAACTGATCTCAAGAATAAAAATCACTAAGTGGAGTTAAGGATTATCTATATGAGAAGAAGTGTGAAGGAGGACCGGAGTGAATCTTCAACTACTGAAGGGACGAAGCTACAGTGGATCATCAATCCCCTTGATATTCACAGTACCTCAAAATAGCAATCCCAACCAACCAGTTCGATAGAAACATTCCAAATAGATTTGGAATAGTGCACTCGAGTGATGCTAGACAAGTGGAGGGTTAATATTAAAGGGGTGGTGAGAATAAATTTTAGACGTAAATTAATCTGTGGTATATCACTGACTAGGATCAACCTGGAAGGCTCGATCCTGAGGTTGAAACAAGAAGCCCAAGTATAATGGTGCAGTACAAAATCCCACAAAGGTAATTCACATCCCATCGCACAGGAAAGATCCAACATATAAAATTGGGATTAAATATAATTCTGATAGTTTTTCATGCGTGAATTATAAATGAAACAATAATAAAATAGTTGATTTCAAATTTAAAGAACATAATTTCATAAATCTACCCTATTTTTAATTCAAATTGGCAATATTCGTACAACTATGTTTGTTGAATGGTAACCAAATTCATCCTATCTAAACAATATTAGAATTTTTATAATACCACAAATTTAGTAAAACTATCCGTTGGATTATTATCAGTATGTATCTTGTTGACACATACAATTCCAGATTCAATCACATATCTAATAAAATGTAATCTAATATCTATGTGTTTGGATTTACCATGGAATATATGATTTTGAGATAAATGTAAAGCAGATTTTCTATCACTATAGAGTGTAATAATATAATTTAAAAGGGAATGTTCAGAATTGAAACCCTTGATCCATAATGTTTCCTTTATAGGCTTAGCTATTGAAATACATTCTTCTTCTATGATTGAAAGAGTAACCACAAATCTCATATAATATTTCAAGGATATGAACCCTCATAAAATAGTGAATACATAGCTGATTAATGACTGTCTAGTATCAAAATTGAATGTATCGATAGTATCTATATATCTAGTAATTAATTCAGTATTATCAACGTTTTTTTATAAAAAATATATGTGGATGATGTATATGATAGGTACCAAATAATCCAATTTATGGCATGAAAATGTGGCTTCCCTAGGTTATCCATATATATGATAGGATTTCAAATTACAAATGAAATATTAGGTCTAGTTCATATCATGGATTACATGACACTACCAACTATAGAGACCCTAATTTTTCATATATAAATATTACATATTTTTCAATGAATATTCACTACATTGCACAAATTCTTTATGGAGGGTTATAAATGCTTACTGTATTTAGAGACTAGATACACAATATACATATTTCATGAAATATATTCAACATCATCCATAAATATATTCCTATTTAGTATTCTTCATAGGAAAAACATACTCAAAACCATTCTTCATAACTTGAGGAATGGAAACATATGAAAGGGTGAGCTCAGATACTCAATAAGGATAAACATGGGAGATATCAATCGAATATCATATGAATGTATAGGATACACATATGGGTATGAGATCATACCATAGCTTATAAATTTCATACCCAATCTATCAATGATCATAAACATGAGTCTTATCATAAATATTAGCACTAAATAATACATGAATCATAAAGAAATCGAAAAACATGATCCATAAAAGCCTAAAAATGGAAAATGTCAAAATATTTCAATACACATAATCTCATTACATTTTGAACATCTATATGTAGAAAATGGTTCACTTATTATGTTAAAGATATGAAATCAGACCCTCACATAAACTTATGGACATGAAAACGAAGTCCATATATAACCATATGGACATGAACCTGGACCTGGCATAATAGTATGAACATGAAACCAAGTTCACATATAATATAATTAACTCATGATTTATCCATCTACTCTGAATGCATTTGAGGGCTATATAATTTCAGGCCCACCCTTATCAGTATATAACATAACCACCCATCCTTGGTTATAACATAACCACCATCCCTTATTTATAATGTATCTACCTATCATTGGTTTATAACAAAGCCATTGGTTCTCAGTTTATATTGTAACCAACCATAAAATAATGGAAACCATATATATGTGTTCCACAAGATCATAAAACATTCATAATATCATCATATCAGAACCTGTATAAGGAAAATAGGTTTCGTGAACATTTCATTAGTTTATCAAAGCATCACCCATGGAAATAAATGGTTTTTTTGAAAATATCATTATCATAATAATAAATATAAACCATCCATAAAAATAATAAGGAATGTAATGTTGGAACATATCCATAGTAAAAAATAATCAACACTAAAAATTTTCATTATTGATGAATGGAAATACTATTAAAAAATATTTAAAATATTGTTGATGAAAATGGACATTCCACTTTGAAAATCACATTTTATAACTAAAAAAATCACAAATAATGAAGAAAATGGTTCATTAAAAATAACCTTGGAAACTAGAAAAGGATGTTTCAAAGCATTTATTGGACATAATGGTGGGAAATTTCATTCATGTACTTTATGTTAAAAACCAATACTCCATTCACATTTATGGTAAAAACCATTAATGTGCTTCATTTGGAAAATGAAAATAAGATTACTATTAAAAAATTTGGTAAAATCGTATATCAGGGAATAAAATTAATTTTAAACAATATTAAAACATTCTTGAAAGCATTTATAAAAAACAAATATGTGAACGAAAAATATTTTTTGACTGCAGAGAAAAATAATGCCTATATTTCTTAAAAACATATTTTCAGTCTCTTGAGAACATAATATAAGGAAAATTAAAGGAAAACATGTATTAAAAATAAATAACCATAGGATAAGAAAATTCACGAGTTTATTCAGAGATATATCATAATATTTTATCATTTAAAACTTAATCATAAAAAATCCTAATAAATGACGAGATTGTAACATAATCCATTACCATTTAGTAAATATTTAATCAAAGGACCCATGAATGAAAAAAACCTATATGGATATGTAAACCCCAATAATTTTTATAAGAGTCATCATAGAATAAATTAATGTTCACTATATATACCACAGAAAATAAATAAGTGATGAATGTGTCATGTTTCTCAATGAAATTAAAAGTGAGACCAAAATCCAATACTGCTATGGTATATTTTGAATTGTAAGCCCCATTAAAGAATAACATTAAATTAAACTTCAAATATACTGAAAATAATGATATTAATTATATTAAATTTCAAAAAATCAGTATATAACCCTTATAAAATAATATAGGTGCATAACATAACGTATATCCCAAAGAAGATAATCTGAGATAAAAATTCTTTCCTTGAATTCATGACTTCCTTTGTACACATTTGGACCTCCAGTATAATAAATATATGTTTTCTTAAATCTATTATTCAACCATAAAAATATATATCATATCATATATGATTTAATTATATCTTTTTATTACCACATAATTAATAATTCTTTGTTAAAATTACTATTGGGGTAATAACTACTTTGTTTTTCATGTATTTTTTGGTTTGGTAGTTTTAGTCTTTGTACTTTGGTCATGGTTCTATTATATCTAGAATTTTAACCATGATATAAATATCCTACATATATTCATTATATTCATTTTTATCACCCGTCATAAATTTAGAGATAGAAAATTGAGTCACACCAACTGTGGAGAGGGTAGATCTTACATACGCTTGAATGTTGTTTTTAATTTTATGCGGATGGAACAGAAGAATGGTAAATATTAATTTACCATTATAGAATCTTTTTTATATCATATATATAAAATATATTCATTATATATATATATATATCCTTATTACCATTCATTCCAAAATAAAATAAAAAATATATTAGATACACTACGGAAAAAATAGCCATTTGCATCATGTTATTTGTGATGGATCTTGGACTTGTCGCAAATAGCCCGTTGGAAGGGGTTATTTGCGACCGGCCTATTATTATGTTGCAAATTATAATCATTTGTGACATGTTGGTAAGGACCCATCGTAAAAGGTTTGGTGTGGAATGCACACCAAATTGCGGGAAGGGCATTTGTGACGGGGGCCCTATACCCGTCCCAAATACCCGGTGATGGTGTTCAGTATTTACAACGGGATACATTTCTCGTTGCAAATACGATGTCGGAAGGTACCCATTTGCGACATGTTCCGTTAGAAATTTTTTTGATCGACATCAATTAATGCAGGTAGTGGGCATTTGCGACGTGTCTCGTCATAAATACCACTAGTTGCGACGGTAAGCCCATCGCAAATAATCTTACCTATATACACCCCCATCCATTTTTCCTCTCATTCCACTTCTCTCTCAACTTCTCTCATTATCTCTTCTGAAAAATTGGCTTCTGAATTTTTTTATAGTTTAAACTTTTAATTTAGAGAATAATCTACGGTTTTTACACTCTGAAATCATTAGTTTCAAGGTATTTATCTAATTTTTTATTGTTTAGTTAATTAATTTTATTTTAAATTATTTATAATTTTTTTTAGTTATATGTAATTAAATAAAATTAGAATTAGATATTTGTTTTTTAAATATTTATTTTTATGAATAATTATGTCTAAGTGCTAATTATAAATAATTATTGACAAATTGTAATATTTAGTAGTAAATTTTAGTACTTAGTAATAAATTGTAATAATTAGTTATTAATTCTAATAATAAGTTATAAATTGTAATAATTAGTTATAAATTGTCATAATTAGTTATAAATTGATATCATTAGTTATAAATTTTAATAATTAGTATTAAATTATAATAATTAGAAATAAATTGTAATAATTTGAAATAAATTGTAATAATTAGAAATAATTATCAATAATTACGATCAATTAGTAATAATTCTCAATAAATTGTAATAATTCTCAATTATTAGTCATAATTATCGATTATTAGTAATAAATTGTAATAATTAGTAAAAGAGTGTAATAATTAGCAATAAAATTTAATATTAAGCAACAAAGTGTAAAAATTAGCAATAAATTGTAATAATTAGAAAAAATTTGTAATAATGAGAAATATTTATTAATAATAAGAAAAATTTAGTAATAATTAGTAATGATTATCAATAATTATGATTAATTAAAATAATTAGGATTAAATTGTAATAATTAAGATTAAAAAGTAATAATTAGTATTAATTATAAATAATTACCAATAAATAGTAATAAATTGTAATAATTAGTAATAAATGGTATTAATTAGTAATGAATTGTAAAAATAATAATAATTAGTAATAATTAGTAATAAATTGTAATAATTAGTAATAAATTGTAATAATTAGGGTTAATTAATAATAATTAGGATTAATTAGTAATAATTCAGATTATTTAGTAACAATTAGGATTAATTAGTAATAACTAGGATTAATTAGTAATAATTAGTAATAATTAGTAATAATTAGTAATAATTTGTAATAATTAGTAATAATTTGTAATAATCAGGATTAATTTGCAATAATTTGGATTAATTAAGATCAATTAGTAATAATTAGGATTAATTAGTAATAATTATTAATAATTAGTAATAATTAGGATTAATTAGTAGTAGTTATGATTAATTAGAAATAATTTGGATTAATTAGGTTTTATTAGTAATAATTAGGATTAATTAATAATTATTATTATTCATTAGTAATAATTTGGATTAATTACTAATAATTAGTAATAATTAGTATTAATTAGGATTAATTAGAAACAATTATTAAAAATTATGATTAATTAGTAACTATTAGGATTAATGTGTAATAATTATCAATAATTGGTAATAAATTGTAATAATTAGTAATAAGTTTTAATAATTAGTAATAATTAGTAATAAATGGAAATAATTAGTAGTAAATGTAATAATTAGTTAAAATCGTAATAATTAGTAATAAATAATAATAATTTGTAATAAATTTTAATAATAAGTAATAATTCGTAATAATTTGGATTAACTAGTAATAATTAAGATTAATTTGTTATAATTAGTAATAATTAGTAATAATTAAGATTAATTACTAATAAATAGAATTAATTTATAATAATTAGGAATAAATAGGATTAATTAGTAATAATTAGGATTATTTAGTAATAATTAGGATCGAGTAGTAATAATTAGGATTAATTAGGAATAATTAGGATAAATTAGTAATAATTAGTAATAATTATGATTAATTAGTAATAATTTAGATTAATTAACAATAATCGGGATTAATTAGTAATGAATCGAATTAATTAGAATTAATTATGATAAATTAGTAATAATTTGGATTAATTAGTAATAATTAGGATCAATCAGGATTATTTAGTAAAAAATACGATTAATTAAAAATAATTAAGATTAATTAGTAATAATTAGGATTAATTTATAATTATTATAATTAAATTGTAATAATTAGGATTAAGTAGTAACAATTCGTAATAATTAGTAACAATTAGTAACAATTAAAATAAATTAGTAATAATTTGGTTAAATTAATAAAAAAATAGGAAGAATTAGGAACAAATAATAAGAATTAGTAACAATTAGAAATAATTGGAATTAATTAATAATAATTAAGATTAAGTATTAATAAATGGAAATAAATTAGCGTACATTGATAAACTAGCACAATTTTCAGCAGATTGGCGACATTACTTTTGAACGATTCTTCAGCTCCTTACAACTTTCTCCTAATGAAATTAGTATCAAAAATATACTCTAAGTCAATCCTAGCAGATTTTCCATAGTGATTTATGTTGGAGAAAGTTTCATAGAGGTGAGTTATTGGACAAAAGTGGCTCTTTTTCTAGACATCATCTACTTAAAACTTCTCCAACTAAAATCACTATGAAAATTATTCTTTTTTACATCGGAGCATACATTTCAGTGTGATTTTAGTCAGAGAAAGTTTTAAGCAGACGAGTCATCATTAAAAAGAACTATCACCAATCCATTGGAAATTGTGTCACTAGTAATTGACAATAATTACTAAAAAATATCTATAATTAATAATAATTAGGTGTAATTAATATATTTTTTTTATAAATGGGTGTAGATTAGTATAAAAGTTTAAAAATAGTATAAATACCTACAAAATAATATAAATTAATATAAATTGTTAGAAAAGAGATTTTAATTGTCTTTTGTTTTTTGGATAGTGTTTGTTTTATATCTAATTATACAAAATAACAAATTATTTCATATTTTTTAAGAAAAATATGGAACCAGGAAGTTGATTACAGTCATTGATAGATCATCGTGCTTAGGTAAATCTACATATGAATCCAAACGGTTCTAGTTGAAATCTTATATATATTGACAGTGTTCAAGTTTTATTATCAATTCCATCAACACAACATAAATATGTTTCAGAATGGACAATTAAGTACCCTTGTAAAAAATGTTCTATAAGGGTGTTTGGCACATTTGAAAATGTTAGAGATCATTTATTATGTTTTTTTTACAAATGGATTATGTTTTTTGGTATCACCATGGTGAATGCAGTTCCCGAGAAGATACTAATAATTTGTTTTCAGATCCAGCATGGTTTCAAAATTTAGTATATGATGTGGCAGGTATATCTTTGCAAAAAATAAAAAACAGGATATTGTTGATTTAACTACTGAGTAGGACCATCTGATTTATATGATTTGTTGAGGTCTGTTGAGGATCTGTTATATCCTAGTTGCAAGATAAGAAATTTTGAAGGAGTTTCTAAATTTATGGCTATTAATTCAGATAATGGAATGTCAAATAGATGATTTGATGAAATATTTTCTTTGTTAAAAACACTGATACCTGAAGGAAATGTGTTTCCTACAAAATTCTATGAGAGTAAGAGGCTGGATCGAAATATAAGTGTTGGTTATCAGAGGATTGATGCAAATTCAAATTACTGTATCTTATATTATGGTGAAAATTAGTCATTGGATAGTTGTCCTATATATGAAAAAACAAGATATGAAGATGTTCAACTAGGGAAGTCTGGATTTATTCCTATAAAATAATTGAGATATTTCCCACTAACACTTAGATTGCATCATTTATTTATGTCTTGGAATACATCAGCATTGATGTCATGGAACAAAACCAACATTTCAACAGGTAAAAGCTTAAATCATCCATCTTATTGAGATTCATGGAATCGTTTTGACCATGTGCATCTGTATTTTTCCTTAGAATCCTGAAACATGAAATTAAGTCTTTCTAATGATGGTTTCTGTCAATTTGGTTCTTACATTAGTCAGTATTCATGTAGGACTTTCTTTATAACTCCGTATAATTTACCTCCATGGATGTTGAGAAAGGAGCAATATATCTATTGGACCATATTAATTCTAGGTCAAAAGAAAAAGAATATCAATATTTATTTGAAACCATTGATTGATGAGTTAAATTCATTGTGGAGTAATGTTGTCAGTAAATATGAAGTTTCTATGAAATAAAACACCATACTGAAAGATGGATTGATGTGGAAAATTCGTGACTTCCCAGCATATGAGATGTTATCTGGCTGGAGTATACATGGTCCAAAAGAATTTCCATAATGTATGAGATACGACAAAGCATTTATGATTTTCAATGGAAAAAACCACATTTTTTTACTGTCATCATATAATTCTTCCATCTGATCATCCTTTTTGAATGAAAAAATATGATTTTAGAAAAGGAACAATTGAAAAAGATGGGCCTCCAAAACTATCTTAGGTACAGAGTTAAAATCAATTGTATCTTCATTTCCTCCCATCACATTTGGACAAACAATAAACAAATAGAAAATTGATGTGTTTGGAAAAGATCACAATTGGATAAAACGAATCATTTTTTGGGATTTTCTATATTGGTCTGATTTGTTGGCCAGTCACATGTTGGATGTGATGCATATTGAGAAGAACTATTTTGAGAATTTATTTCACCTAGTTTTGGATACACCAGGTAAGACAAAAGATAATGTAAAGGCATGATTAGATCTTTCTGATATTTAAAAATTATCAAAAATTGAATTATTTGGAAATTCCAATATAAAAGGTTAATGAAGACAAAAGACGAAACTACACTATCCCAAAAGTTTCACTTATTATTTTGTCAGTGGATAGAAAATTTGAGTATTCTAGATGGTTATGCTTCTGATTAGGGAAGATGTGTCAGAAATGGTTATATTACCAGATTGAAAAGTCAGGAATGTCATGTTTGAATGGAAAGAATTCTGTCAATTAGATTAAGATGATTTTTAAATCCCCTGATTTAGGATAAACTAACAGACTTATCATATTTTTTAGAGATATTTGTTCATCGAAAACCTACTACGATGCAATAAGAAAACTACTAGATAATGTTGTTTTAAAAATATTTAAACTATAAAAAATATTTCTACTAGGTTTGTTTGACTCAATAGAACATTTTATATTACATTTGTCGAAATAAAAAAAATGTGGAGGTCCAATATAGTTCCAATTGATGTACCCATTTGAGTGATGTTTGTAGAAATTGAAAAATAAGTATGTAACAAATGATCAGTTTAAGGCTCAATTGCAGAAGATTATTTGAAAGATAAATTTTTTTTTTCTTCTCTCATTACTTTCAATCTAAATATCCCTAAAAACACAACCCTAGGAACCGTAATGAGGGAAATGTTGGAAATGACATGAGCAATCCATTATCAGTTCTCAATCCTGTTCAACTTGGATTTTTTATATTTCATGAACCATGGATTTCAATTGATGAACATCATAGAGTTCATACATATATTCTACTCAACTGTGCTGAAATGACACCATTTTTACTATTAGTTCTCTGATAAATTATTCTATAATTTTCATAATAGTTCATTAATCATATTTTATTTTTCAGTTATATGATAATCATATCAAAAAACGGTTTCTAAAAATTATAGTAACTTCACTTGAATAATGTCATCACGTTTTTTTCCTATTAGTTTCAAAAACTGGTAAAATAAGTTATTTTTTATTTGACATAAAAAATCAATTTTATACTTGTTATAGTGATAATTATTTTACATATTTTCAGGTATCCAAACATAATGTTAAAATTGAAAATCGATTATCTTTATTGGGTAACCCACCATAAAAACTGGTTAAATTTAATTATGCATATGTGGTGAATGGTTTTCGATTTCATACACGTGTATATGGGGAATAAAAAAATGAATAGTGGTGTTTTCATGGGGGGATATTGTCATAGATAAATTGAATTTGACTTTTATAGAATGCTAGAAGAAATCATTGAACTGTGTTATATGGGAAAAAATTACATAATGGTGTTTAACTGTAAGTGGTTGGATACTTAGAAAGGCTTTCATGTTCATCTTATCCATGGAATTTTGATAGTAAATATAATAGACTCTTATAGTAAATGAACCATTTTTATTGTATCATCAGGAACATCAAATTTATTATGCTAATTACTGTGCTAATTCAAGGGAGTTGGGTGATTTGTGGAGCATAATAAAATGTAAATATCGAGAGAATCAGTTTAGTCAAAGTGAATGTGGTTCCACTGAATTGCAAGGAAATGAAATATTTCAATAGACTACTCCACATTTAGATTTTACACAAAGAGACATGAATATAATTGATAAAATCCCACAGTTAAGGGTCAATGGTGATGATTATGTTAATGATATTGAAACTGAATTTGAAATTACAAGAGATGATGGAACTAAAACTAATATGGAAATTGATGTTGCTGAGATGGAAGATGAAGACATTGACAATGACAGCTATGAAGATGAGGATGAAGATGGAAACTGACACAATTAAATTATTTTTATAATCCTATATAATATATATCTATATATAATATTTGTTTTTAACTATTAGTTAACATTAATCATTTCATGTTTCTGATGGATGAGGATTTGTATCATTTGTTACAGGAGGCCGATCTACTTTTGGACGAGTAGAAGGTCACATTATCTGACCCTCATCCTATTAGTGGTTCAGGGGGAGCTCGTAGGGGGCATTGTCTTGCTCAACTAATGATTCTTGACCCTATCCCTGAGCGACGTCCACATCGTGGGTTCAATCCACACACATAGAGGTATGTTTACATGTTTATTTTAGTTAGTTTTCATTAATTTATTTATATTCTAATTGTTTTATTAATTTCTTTTTTCACCGCATTATGCATATAGCTATCGGAAAGGGGAGTGAAATATTGCTTTTTTATGATACATGGGTGTCATGGGATCATATCCGCATTGATGTACAACACTGCCGGTTCGAGCATTGGCTGGTACACGAATAAATAATATTTAATTTAAAATTAATTTAATTAATAACTTGATAAAATAAATTATTTGTAGGGGTTATTGTATCCAATTGATGAGAGAATTCATGAGGCTATCTGGGAGGCATGGAAAAGAGATATGTGTCCGCATTGCACTCATTTTTTACATAATTTTAAAAGGAACGAAATGGAGAAAGTAGGAGTGAAGGGGATTGATAAGGAGGGTCGCATCCAATGACCTGATTATATTTCATCTCATGGTTGGGATGGATTATGTAGACACTGTTTGAGTAAGAAAATTTAGAGTAGATCATCAGTAGATTAGAAAAATTGGGGGAGACATGAGGTCACACATTAAGCTTGTAGTCATTCATTCAATATGCATAGAGAGAATTTGGTAAGTACATTTTTTTAAATATTGTATATATCCTTAAATGTAAACATTTTATTTTATATTCATATAGGAAGTCACACAATCCAATATTATAGAGTACAATGTTTATAGTAGGATGAATAGAGATCCAACCACTGGAGAGAATAGTGGTTCTTTCCAGGGTCAGGTTATGTTCTGTATTATTTACTTTTGATTATTAAATTTAACTAAAAATAATATTTTAACAATTTTTATTTTAATTTGTTTTTGAAGGAGTCATCTGAGGCCACGATGTCTCATACACATGTTTAGAGTCAGGCTGACACCGATGGACAGACTAGTGCCCCCGAAATTGATGAGGTAGCATTGATGTAGGCGACCTAGAATGCCTTTGAGAAAGGCCATGTTATTGGTATCAAATCGCGATTAACCCATGGGGGTTTTATGGCACCTCTACGATGTCATCATTCAACTCGAAAGGAGCTCATAGAGAGTAATCATCTTCTCATGCACAACATGAGGAGCAGTTGTAATCTCGAAGTGAGAATATAGAGACTATGCATATGGAGTAGGATCAGATGCTTCAGTGATAGAAGCAGCAGTTGGATGAGTTACTACAATAGCAGCAGAAACATTAGCAGAAGTAGGAGATATAGGATGGGATGCATTGATGGTTGCATTAGTAAGAATAGAAGCAGATAGAGTATATGTGATGCCTGACTCGCATTTTAGTGAAGGAGTTCCCTCAACCATCTCTTCCAGATTCTCTAGACGACCCTTCCCCTCAATGAATTATTTTTATTTTATAATTAAACATTCGAAGGTATTTTTTTTGTAATATTTACTATTAAATGTTTTAAATTGTGGTTTATTAATATTTTCCCAAATATTACAGTTTTTATTACTTATTTCATGTTTTTATTATATTTATTATTTTTTAATTAATATTTTTTTTATGTTTTATCCATAATCTGGTTTTTATTATATTACTCATATTAATATTATTATTTAATTAATCTTAATAAAAATTTTATTATATAGTTTAATTATTTTATATTCAATTTTTTTTATAAATATTAATATTAATATTTTATTTATATTAAAATTAAAATTATTATTATTATTATTTTATTAGAAAATTTATTATACTAATATTAATGTTATGATTTCATTTATATAAATATTATATTATTATTAATATTATTTTACTTTATTTATTTTATTTTCTCAACTATTTGTAACGGTCCTGTCACAAATACTAATTGTGATGGTCCATTGAAAAAGGCTTATTTTTTATATATTCAGCAGTATTTGCGACGGTCCCTCATGAATACTAATTGCGACGGTCCATCGAAAACTTGTAAAAATCGAGAAGCTACTTGCGACGGGTGGGTGGCCCATCCCAATAGAGTTATTTAAAACATTGTTGAAACGTTTTTCCAATATGCCACTACCCATCGAAAATAATAATTTTTTGTGACAATCCATCACAAAAGGTAATATTTGTGACACCATTTTCCACAAAAAGGTGATTTTTTATGGGACACCCACATAAAATACCATTTTCGACGGGTCCCTATTGAAAATAAACCATCACAATAAACTATTTTTCTAGTAGTAATAGATTCATAGAGGCGGTATTCTACACGTAAGAATGGTCAACTTTATGATTTTCCAATGGATTTGATGGTATAGAGGTAGGTGTCGTATTATTATTAAATAATTATAATTATACAATAAATATTATATAAATATTTTGGATCTATCATAATATATTTCCATGAAAGGAGGTGATGAAAAATGAATTATATCGATTCTCAAGGCGGTACTCCACTGTACACAAGATCAATAGTTTTGTTTCCCATTTGATGGAAGAGGATACTTATTTAGGTTATGACACTAACATAGAAAAATATTAGCATATGGTAGATAGTGATTCTATTATATCATCATATTTTAATAATATTTTAATTTTATAGATTAATAAATAGCATGTTAGGTCCAGTAGGCCAGATACCCTAAGAGGGGAGGAGGTGAATCAGGGTATATAAAATTTAAAAAAATTCCCCTTTTGATCTTGTTTTGTAGGTAGAAAAAAAACTCTTATCTCTCTCTTTTTTGTTGGAGAGTATGAATGAATATTTAAGCATGCATAGGACATAGCAATTTTACTTGGTTCACCGTTACTGGGCTATGTCCAAGGAGCATACACTGATAATTTTTCAAGGTATGAAATCCACTCTAAGAACACTACTATTTACATGTTCGAAGTGGACTCATTGTCCCTCTTATTTTACAACCATTAATAATTTTAGAGCTCACTAATCTCTAAACTAAAGTGGGATCACTACTTCTTCATAAGACCCACTCATAGTTTATAGATTGGTAGGTCTCTTCATTATATCTAATGAGTGCATCCTTCACAGTATGTAGATGCTCTATTGAAGTACAAATTTCATCCATTGATGAATACCCCTTTGCCACTGATCACTGGGAAATACCTCTTGAAATATATTTGAAAAGCACACTGCTTCATAAAGCTCCCTATTTTTCAAAGATCAAACAATCCTTTGCAATTCTACAACCTCATCGTAAAGCTCACAGGTTCACATAGCTCACAGGTTTTCAAATATTACTATATCATAGAGCTCTATAGATTTCAGATCTCACTGTATCACAGTGCTCACATTTCACTTTTCGATTTCGAAAATCTAACAATCCTTTCTAAAGAACACATCCACCGTAAAGCCAAACTGGAATTCTCGGAACACCGTCCTTTTGTAGAGCTCAATAGTGTTTGAAAATTACCTTTTTTTACAAAGCTCCTTGCTCTGTAAATCTTCATCGCAATTGAGGAGATTAATGTTTTTTATTTTATCTATCTACATCATTGGAGGGTGTCGAGATCTATTTATAGGTGATTCCAACAACTTGAGAACCATATTCTCAATGTTAGCACCACATCCACTCAATTTGGGTTTCCTTGAAATTCCCATAAAAAATATCTCAATATCATGAAGCACCATAGAAATTTTCAGATCGCAAAGCTCCTTGTAATCGTAGAGCAATCCATCAATTCCTTTGTTCCACCGTTGCAATTCTCCATCTCAATGCTCTTCACCTATATTGTTCACAAAGCTCATCATACTAATAGATTTCTCCATCACCATTCTTCTAGTCTCTATGAAATCCACTTTATGTAGCCCATCTTCACAGAACTCATGCCTTTTCCATATATTGATGAGATCTTCAAGGAAATACACTTTTTGCATTGCTCACCAAATCCAAAACTTTGTACTTACCCCAGATCATCAATTCCTTTGTAATGGTTCTTTGTCAACATGGATATTCAACAACATATCTAGAAATTAACAATTCACCATGAAAACATACATTGTCACCAAACCGAACTAGCTCAAAAATTCTGCACAGTTACCTTGAGGGATTATTTCCCAACAACCACCCCTTTTGTGTTTGTTGAAAAATATTTTCAAAATGATCTCTACACCTTGATACCTTAATGAATATACTTATATAATCTACCACCATTAGCCTCTTTTGATTTAGATAAGGATCAATGATTCACACAGCACATTTTCTAAGCCCACATAATCAATGCTTGGTGGGAGAAACAATAGTAGTATGAAAATTTCATCAATAAATCACTTCATATATGACCCCAATTTTTGATACCATACTAATACCAATAAAATTGTTTCATTATAAACCTCAATTATCATCAATCTAATCATTGACCGATCACTTCAAGCATCAACTGATTTATTACTCCAACTCCCCCTATCTTATTTCTCCCCCTATCTTGTTGCTCCACCTATCAGCTTCTCCCTGTGTCTATCTTTTTTCTCCCCCTATCTGGCTTCTCCACCTATCATCTTCTCCATGTGTCCTTGACTAAAACATTTTCTCTGAAGTCAAACTTTCCCCTGTTTGAGCAATAACATTTTCTCCCCATTTGTCAATGAACCCAATGGCCACTCCTTTGTAGTCTCCAACAGTGTAAAAACACATATTAGTAAATTGGAGAAAAATACATCATACATTGGAGAGGGGGTCCCACATCCACACTTTTTCAAGCATGGGGAGTCTAGTAGAATAAAAGAGCCAGTTGATGCCTCTTTAACACTTCCTTAGGTATGGCCTTTGTAGAAATTTCTACAACCTGTAGTTTTGTAGGCACATACTCCAACTTCACGATTCACTGCTCGACCATCTCCGTGATAAAATGTAACTTTATATCAATGTTATTTTTTCTTAAGTGATGTATTGGATTTTTTCTATGATTTATAGTACTTAATTTTTAACACTGGATTTCGATCATAGACTTCATGTTAACTCCCACATCATCAAGTTATAGTTTCATCTACAATAAATTTATGCATTCTTGAGTGGACATAATATACTCAACTTCTATAGTGCTCAATGAAATGAAATCTTGCTTCATGCTTATCCAAGAAATACAAAATCCCCCAAGATATAAATAACCTCATGATGTTGATTTTTTATAATCTATTGAACTGGCCCAATCTGCATCTTTATATCCCAACAGCTCTGGTTGAGATTTTTCATTATACATAAATATAAAATCCACAGCTCCTTTGATATACTGAAGTATTATTTTCACTGAAATCATGTGTATTTCCTTGGGATTTCTTTTATATCACACTACTTCTCATGTCGTGAAAACAATATCAAGTCTCGTCGCTTTTAGGTATAGTAAACTCCCAATAATATGCCTATATTCTATTATATTAACTATCTTTCCATCATCATCTCTTGATAATTTCATCTAGGTAGCAACCACAGTCTTCATATCTTTGTAATTTTCCATTCCATATCTTCTTAGAACCTCCTTGTCATATTTGTATTGATAAATTAATGTCCCATCCCTTCCTTATGTTACAATAAACCAAGTAAAAACATTAGCTCACCTATCATTAACATTTCAAACCCACTTTTTATGAATTCTGAAAACTATCTGTGTCGAGCATCATCTGATCCACAAAATACTATGTCATCAGCATAAACTAGCACCATCATCCTTTAATTAGTATCCTTGTTGAAAGAGAGATTGAAGTCAAAACTGCCACGCTGAATACCAATCTTCTTCAAATTATGATCAAGCCTCAAGTATCATGATCCTCGTGCGTGTTTCAGCCCATATAATGTTTTCCTTAACTAAAAAACCTCATTCTAATCTTTAGGAATGAGAAAAACACCTAGTATTTCAATGTAAACTTCTTATTCTAGAACCCCATTCAAAAACACAGATTTGACGTCCATCTGGTAAACTGTGAACTTCTGTTATACTGTAACGAAAAAAAATAATCTGATTGTTTCCATCCATGAAATAGGTGATAATGTCACATCAAAGTCAACACCCTATATATGGGAATAAACTTATCACACTATTTGTGAATTGTTTCAAATCATTTTTCCATCTTCATTCATCTTGTTGCAATAAAACCAGTTAGCACCAATGAAATTCTTATCTACTAGCCTTGAAACAATCTCCCATGTTGGATTCTTCTCAATCTGATCTAGCTCTACATTCATAGCGTGAAGCTAGTTTTTTTCTTTAAATACATCATCAAACCATTCAATCTCTACCAGAGATAAGAAGGATGTCTTCTATAGTAATTTCATTCTTCTTGTCTAAACAAGCACTGTCTGATCCCCAATGATATTTTTCTTATAAATTTCATGCCGAATCATGGGTTTCTATGTAGATATTGACTTTACTTACTCCTTCTCATCATCAGTATATTCTTCAGAATCATCATTTGTCACTTTTTCTCCCACTACGTTGCTTTCCTCTTCATCAATTTCATCAAGAAACTATTCACTATTCTATTTATTATTCTCTTCATTTTCCACAACAATGAAATCATTACTATCAACTAATTTTCCTAGCCTCTTGTTGAAGAATTTGTATGCTTTTCTTTTTCGTGAATATATAGCCATGGAATATTCCCTCATCTCCACGTGACTCAAATTTCCTATGTTTTTCTTTGTTGAGAATGAAGCACATAATTTATAATATTCAAAAGTAGTTTGTTGTTGGGTTATTTCTATACCTCATATCATATAGATTCATTCCTTCCTTTGGAAACAATATATCCATATTATAAATGTAGATCTATGTCAATACAACTTCCTTCCAAAATTTATCTTTTAGGACATTTTCAATGGGAAATGTTCTATCCATGTTGTTAATGACCTAATTTCTCATTTCAACAAATCCATTCTACTCAGAAGTTTTTACTGATGAAACTTCATGCCCTATCCCATGGTTCTAGAGATAGTCTTCTACCTAATTTTTTTGTGAATTCCTTTCCGTTATGAGTACGAAACATCAAATGTTTTTGTCTAAGAATCCATTCTCACTTCCTCTAGTACTACATTAATCAGATAAACACATCTGACTTATGGGGAAAAAAATACCCATTCCATTATTCTATAGTCATCAATTAAAAGAACATAGTACCTCTTTCCGTTAATTTCTCGTGGTGTGATAGGCCCACTAACATTAGCATGCACCAACTCAAGAACTCTTGTTGACTTCTTTTCATTTTCCTTATACATCTTTCTGATGATCTTACTTTATTGGCATACATTTCACATGTGAGAATGATCTCGTGATAGTTTAGGAAGGTCTTTAGCTATATCAAACATTACCAAATCATCCAGTGATTGCTTTCATAGATGACCAAGTCATATATGCCACAACTGTTTTTCTTACTCTCTAGATAAAAATCACATATTTTCATCTCCACTTTCCTAGTAGAGATTGTCCTTTTCCCTTTTACCATATAGGATCAATATACCATATCTTCCCATGATGACACACGTCTTCTTTGTAAGCTGTATAGAATTCCCTAAGTCACATAGTTGACTGACACTAAGAAAATTTTGATTGACACCTTCTATAACCAAGACATCACCACGTCCTTTTTCATTTCCCCCAAACCTGGACTCTCCTAATCTAATTATATTCAATACTTCATCGTTTAAAAACGTAAAAACTCATTCTTTTTAATATTTTATTCTTGTAACAAGATCCTTATTTCCTGTCATGTGAGATGTGAAACCACTATCAATGATCCATACACTAGAATGGCATGATGTTTTAAGGGAAATTTCTGAAACCACTGCCTTCTCTAATCTCTTTTTCTTGGTCCATATTTTTTCTTCACACTTGGCATTGATTGAGACTTCCAATCCTTCTCAGAGTATGATGGAATAGCTTCATCGTGAAAAGATTCAAATCTATTTCTCATTTTCAACTCACCTATTGGTTCTTGATTTGTTACTTGCGAACATTTTGATTCTGATATGGCACATTCGTCTGTATAGTATATGTACATTATCTTCCCCTATGAGTAAATCCTCCACATCAAAAATAGTGTCCTTCGAAATATGTTCAATGGAAATGACCTCTGTTTGGATTCCACCTCTGTTCTTGTGTCCTTCAGTATCTTCTGGTTATATATCAAACATTTTGTGAGTGTCCCATCATTCCACATCAACAACACCTAATTAAAGGTGCATTCCTTCATGTCACTTTTCTACTTCCAGTAGTCCCTTGGGTTATTTGAATTTTTTTATTCTACTTTTTACACACATCAATTTTCATTCTCTAAAAGGGGACTTTCTCTCTGACATCACCACTGACAACTTTATTTTTCTGATTGAGCCCCAAATTAGCTTTAACATCTGAGCTTGATTGCTTCTTCTTTCATACTGAACTACTAGGCTACTATTTCATCTTTTTAGTCTTCTGAATGATCTGCATTCCCAAGAACATGCTAGGAATCAGATGTTTTTCTTAGTCCTTAAATTTTTATCAAAAACCGACAAATTATCCTTCATGTTCATCGATACACTTGATTTTACCTTTTATTATGTCATTCAAGCCATTGATCTCACTTTTATATTCTTCATTCTTTATTTTATACTCACTATCCAATTCTGAGTCCTCCGGTGTTGATGAATTTGGTTTCTTAATTTCTTCCATAAAATCAGACATCTCTTCTTCTAGCTGCTACGTAGAGAGTTTGGCAGCACAAACTACTTTGTTGGATTTTGTTGTTTTGGATCTCCAAACATCTATATCTTCAGGAGAAGCCTCTAACTCATCTTTCATATCAATTCTTACTTCAAATTCTTTTTCTTTATCAATTTCAGTTTCTTCTTTTTTCTGAGTACTACCAAAAAATGAAACCATAACATTTTATCCACGATATTTGAAGTTCTATATCTCTTCAAACTCCTAGACCTCAGACTCATCTGGACTATCACATTCTTGTGAGAAGAGATTTTTCTTCTTAATGAAATTATTATTTAACTTTTTCTAACCATTCACATAGGATAAATATTTCTTCTTAGGAATTTCGGCTTCATTGACATCACTATCTTCTTAAAATTTTTTGGGACTCATTGTTGGAAGATGACTGACCTTTTCAAATCTAAAGACGGAATGTGGAAGTTTCCCTTTAAACATTCATTTTCATATTTGGAGATTTGAGGAAAGGAATGACATCACCTCATTTTTATATTCATCTTTATGAGAATCTTCACTAGTGAGCTTCTTCATGAATTTGAATGCCTCATCTGTGGCTTTACCGTTTTCCACAAAATCATTATCTTCATTTCGCATTTCATATGCTACCAGAGTACTATGCAAGTTATCGAGTGTCAACTCTTTTGGATCCTTATCTTTCAATACTTAATCCTTTAGATTGAAGTGAGGTGGAAGCTTCCTCAAGATAGGCTCCACAATCTTTATGTCTTCAATGATGACACAATGACCTCACATGTATTCGACGACAACATTTACCCTGTCAAAGAATGCATCAAAAAACTCATTAAGGTTCATTCTCATATCTTCATACTTGTTCCAAAACACTTCAATCATTGATTCTCTGAACTTTGAATCTCTTTCATATATATTCAATTTTTCCCCACATGGAATGAGATTTATTTATGACATCACCTTCGTATAGATAGAATTACATAGGGCTCCCCATAAAGCATTGATTCCCTTGGCGTATTCAACCAATTATCTTCGCTCAGCTTTTGATAATGTACCACTATTAATATCAATTGTTATACCATGAATTTCGGATGTAAACACATCCATTCCCAAAGATTGTAAGTAGTGTTGAATCTGATTCTTCTATCGATGAAAATTGCTTCTGTCAAAGATCATATTATCTTTATGAATTGTGACCTCCATTTGAGATAGAAACACTGATATAAACCTCCCTATGATACCAATTGTTAGTTTCATTAGGCTAGATACCTTGGGGGTGGTGAATCGGGGTTTGAGAAATTAAAAAAACTACCTATTTTGAACATGTTTGGTTGTTAGAAAAAACACTCTTCTCTCTCCCTCCTTCCTATTGTAGAGAATGAATGAATCATAAAGAATGAACTGGAAACAACAATTTTACTTGGTTCAACATCACTGGGATACATCCAGGGAGAATACACTAGAAATTTTATGATTTTTCAAATCCAATATAAGTGCACTGCTATTTACAAGTTCAAAGTTGACTCACTATCCCTCCTAGATAATAAACAATCACAGTTTGAGAAATAGCTGATCTCTCAACTGAATTGAGCTCACTACTTCTTGAGAAGATCCACTCACTATTTATAGACGTGTAGGTCACTTCATTATCTCTAATGAGTTCATCCTTCACCATATGTAGATGCTATATTGATGTCCAAATTTCATCCAATGATGAATACCACTTTTCAACTAATAAGTGGGAATGCCTCTTGAAATACCTTTTCAATGCTCACTGCTTCGCAAACCTTTCTATTTTTCAAAAATAAAACAATCCTTCACAATTATCTAACCTCTTCTTGAAGATTATTTGTTCATAGAGCTCACAGGTTTTCAAATCATACTATATGTTAGAGATCTCTAAATCACAAAGCACACTGTATAATAGAGCTCACACTGGTCATTGATTTTGAAAATCTTAGAAAGCCTTTGTGAAGCACATGTCAACTAAAAAACCAAACTAGCCTTCAAGGGGCGTGTTCCTTTTGCAGAGCTCATCTGACTCGGCAAATTCCATTTTTCTTTCATGAAGCTCCCTACTTAATGAATCTCTTTTGCAATTCGAGATATTAATGTTTTTCTTTTGATCTCTCTATTTCTTTTGAGGGGGTCAAGGTCTATTTATAGGCCATCCCACCGACTCGAGAACCTTTCATGCAAAGTCAACACCATGTAATCTCAATTCAAGATGCTCTAAAATTCCCACTACAAATCTCTCCATATTTCAATGCAACATAGAAATTTTTGGATTACAAAGCTCATTGTAATTATAGATCATTCTGTCAGTTCCTTTGCGCCGCCCCCAAAATACTCGCTCGCAATGATCTTCACCTCTGTTGTTCTCTAAGATCATTGTAATCACAGAGCTCACCATCAAAATTATTCTAGTCTCTACGAAATCCCCTTTATGAATCCTATCTATGTGAAACTAATTCCTTTTACATATTTTGATGATATATTCAAGGAAATCCACTTTTAGTGATGCTCACCAAATCCCAAATTTTGTACTACCGCTAGATCTTCTATTCTTTTGTCATGGATATTTATAAACATGGATTGTCATCAAAATCTCTAGAAATCTAAAATTCACCATGAAAACCTATATTTCCAACAAACACAACCAACCCAAAAATTATGTGAAGTCACCTTGAGGTATTTTTCTCCCAACATATAATAGAAACACTATATTAAGAACAATACCTCTTCTTTGGAAAACCTACTTAGGCTGGACCCAAAGTTCTTCTTAGGAGGATTTCCAAATAAATAAAGAGCTATGGGATGTGTGGAGGGATGTAGTGGAATAATTTCGTCAGGTATTTTCTAATAAAAAAAGACCCTAGATTTTGGAGTTGAGAGGATGAGGGATCTACTTTTATAAGTGGGGAGAGAAACACACTTTGAAACTTCTTAGAAATTTCCCAGAATAATCCAATATGATAAAGTCATTCAAAATAACAAAAAGCTTGAAAATTACCATATATTATAATTTTGGATAGGATATGTTTTAAATATGGCCATTCAATAGGATTTAGACAATTTAATTTAAAAACATACCCTTATATTATTAGTTTAACCCCCAGTAAACAAGTTTTAACCTTTATTGCAACAATTAATTTTTATTGTTTTTATTATTTATTATGAAAAAAAGTTAATTATACCATATTATATAATTTAAATTATTCTTATTAAAAACATGGAATCCATTTTATCAAATTAAATTTAGAGAAGTTATAGAATTTATTTTAAAATAAAACCCACATATATGAAAAAAATAGTTGTTATCCAAAGAAAACATTTTCATAAATATAAAATATTTTAATAACAAAATGGAACATAAAATTGATTCTAATGAAATAAATTTTATTAATTATCATAGAATTTAACAAATTTTACTTTAAAATTATATTATAATATAATTCTACTTTTTAAATGCGTTAAACAAAAATTTAGTTTTCAATAAAAATAAGTGTTTTCACTATTCATCTAAAAATTAATATTTTTAAAAAATTCTAAATAAATACACTTAAAGATATTTTTGAAATTATGCATTAAAAATTGAAGTTTTCTTTTTCAAACTAATTTTATAAAATTTGTGAAAATTGTATTTAAAATATGTTTTATGAACATGATGAAAGTACTTTTTTGAAAAATACACTTTTTAAATATAAAAGTGGATTTATTCTCACCCCATTGTTACAAAACCAATTAAATGAATAATAAAACATTTTATTAAATATATAATATATAAATTTCTTTAAAAAAATTACTTAATACTGACTAATTTAATTTATTAATATAAAAACACTTCGTGTGAATAAAAAAGTTCTTCAAAAAAACATTTTTGTTACATTAAAATAATTTTTATTTTAATTTATAATCAAATGATAACAATTGAATTTATTTTATTCATGTGTAAGCCATATAATTTTCATAATTTCATTATTCATATTCATACACACCTATATAACTACTAGCTTATAACATTCACATTTAAATAATAATATTAATAGTATATCATAGTTTTTTAAACTTGATGTTGTGTTTAATGTAAGCTATGGATGAAACTAAATTAATTTGGGAAAAAATCATAAAATCTTAGGGTGTTACACTATACCCTCATTAAATAAATTATTTCCTTGTAATTTTAACATGATCTCAATAATCAAGGGTTTTACAATTAAAAATTATGTTGTGGAAAACCCATATCATTAAAGGATTAATAAAACTTCCTCTTAAAATGGGAAATTGAAATACAAAGGTCATATTCAATAACAAAAAGGTTGATTTCCAAATATGAAAACATTAGTGGGAGGTGAAAATATAAAAATGGAAGAAAGTTAATTCATAAATATCATTGATCATAAAAATGTGAGTGATCATGAGAATGTTAATTACCACAAAATCATAAACCAAACTAGTGAGAAAGAGACCATAAATTCATCATAAATGAAGTTAATAAGATATTTTTTTTCTCAATAACCATTTCCTAAATTTGAGTAATTTTCATAATAAAATATAATTACATTATTTAATTACTTTTTATATGAAAAATATCATCATTTTCTTGTGTTCCAATCCACTTCCATTTCCTCTCTTACTCCTTGAAATGGAGATGAATTCTTCATTATTGATGAACTTAAATTAAAATCTAATGGATCGTACAATACATAAATGAATGATAATTCATTATTTCCTTATATAGCTACTATCAATATCAAAAATGGTTATCATAAGTTATCCAGTATAGATAAATCTCTACATGATAAAATAATAATTTAAAACATAAAACCTCATTCAAAATTGAAATTAAACCATTCCACAAATAGTTAACCATAGGTCCCTCCCAGGTACAAAAAGTATATAAAGAAAATGGAAGTTCCCTAGGTCAGATTGACCACTAAGAGGGGAGGGGTGAATCAGTGGTTTCTTTTTATGAATTCCTTTTATTTTCAATTAATCATATTTCAATTGTTATTGTTATAGATACACTCATTATTGTCTCTCAATATAACCATAAGTGATGTTCTATTAATGAAGAAAGAGTAGTACACACTATTTTCATGGTTTGTTAAAAATCATACTTCTTAATGCTACCAATTATTACCCCAATTATATATTATTTACTATTAAACAAGTGAATAAAATTTCTCCATATCCAACCAAGAGACTCAATTTTATTTTATCTCCAACTAAAGTACTTATTACACTAGCTCCAACTAAGAAACTTTGTTCCCACATAGATCCCACCAGAAGACATCACCTTCTCCTAGAACGAACCAAAATTCTTCACCTCTATTCAATGGATTGATCCACTATATGATGATTCTATGATATTCCATTACGAGATAGTAGGATTTTAATTTCTCATGTGATATTCAAGTACCTTCAATAGCATCTGACATGTTTTTCTTTCTTTCTCAAAAAATTAAAATCACCTATATTTATGAGTTTCCATAGTGAAACACATGATTGGGTTATGATTCCTTATAACTAAAGTCACTACCTCACATAATGTGTGAAATATATGTACAAAAAAGTACATCAATATTTTATTCAATAAAGACAATCCAAAATATTAAACTCCCCCTTTTTAAATTATCAACATAATTAAAGTATACTTCATGTATGAATTGTATGGAATCCAAATGTTTTATTTAGGGTATCTCAAAACTCATCACGTGTTCCAGAACAGGCATGAATGAATTCATGTGATTTCTGCCTCATGGAACCTCAAAGAAGCATGGATTGTCCTTCATTAATGGTTGGGTGTGATCACATTGTTCCTTATTTTCACATACATAGTCTACCATAAATTTTCTTTATGAGTGAATGATCATGCATTTATGCATGCACTGACTATATCGCATAAACTAGGAATTCACTATTTATGATTAATAGTGTATGTGTGATACTCAAAAAAATTGCGCTATCACTTCTTTAAGAAAAACAATTTCATTGGCTCTCTAATGTAAAACCTTCATGCAATGGGTTTACACCATTATGAAAGTGCTTTACACTACACCTGAAGTGGTTCACTTAGTATGAACATGAATAAGTTATCAGCAATTTTGCGCAATCTGGGGAGGCTAATTATTGTGTTATTCTGATTTCTTCATGGATACAAGTTTATTGTGAAGAAATTAATGATTTCTTACAAAAATATTAACACTCACAGAATCCTATTATACCCAATTCATGACAAGATGTCATAGAACTCTATACCCTTCACAAAGCACAAGGGTTCACTAATTCTCTATTTCATCAAAAAAGAGCTATCTCAACATATCAAGAACACCTTAATGGCCTCAATTCAAATATTTTTTTAGGCAATAATCACTATGCATATAATCAAATATGATCTAGTTTCATTAAATTTAAAAAAAAAATCTTTTTATGTTGTTTCATGACACTTTTTCAAACACCCAAGTTATGGGGGTTGATTTAAATATACACTAACTTTTATGGAGCCTTCACATTTATCCCCACCGAGAAATCATGTGCATTACATAAGTCTCACATGACCTTCATATTTTATGATTGAACTTATACATTGATCAACTACACAAAATTTTACATACAATGTTTTTTATAGTCTTCCCTTATCCCATTCGATGAGTTCTTAGCATGTATTCAAGATGTTATCCTGCATGCATGATATCAATTTGATCATAAATACCTCATCCTATCAACAATATCACAAAATATTGCTATATTCTTTATCATCCAATGTTTTTCATGATTCTAGTGAAAAAATATCCTTGAATGGACAAAGGTAGGATATGATCACCCAAACTGATCACAGGGCTTAAAATTGTATGATCGGAATACACTCCTTTTATCCATCATTTTAATAAACCATGAATAATACCTCATGAATCTCCTTACCACATCGATTCTCCAAAGTGGATTACCTATGATTTATTAATAAATTGGTGTAGCAACATCCCTGAGGTTGATACATGGGATTAGAACTAGTCACACACCACACATGCCTCATATTCGTGCCTCGCCTTGGGGGATACCCATACTCAGTGAGCATGCGGTATGTGCGCATCGGCTTTTGAATGCCTTATACATGTTCCCTATAGGATATTATATATATCTCTTACTTGAGGAATATTTCCTTGGATGGTTACCTTGGGCATTGTTGACCACCAGGTCCCACATGAGGCCAAGGTCAAGCCGGCCTTAGCAGTCCCTTTTTTTAATGTAAGGTACATTAAATATGTAGAAGTATTCCATTTATTATATAAATTAAATTCAAATATTTTTCAATTAAATTTACAATCCTAAACCCTTTAAATTACCATTCTCTTCAAGGAAATAAATATTTTAATGTTTTATTATATACATTGTGCATTTCTTCTTTTTCACATGGCTTAGACAATTTAGAAGAGATTCAACAATCATCGAATTTGTCCAAAGAAAATTATCCAAGCATGAAATCAAATTCCATTACATGAATCCATAACAATTATCCAAGAATAGAAACATTATCTAAACTCACCATACACAAATTTACACATCATTTAAAAACAAATTCAACACGGTTCCCAAAAATCTCCCCATTTTTCTATATCTTTTATCAGTGCTAAAAATGGCCTTTAACAGTGCTAGAAAAGGGTTGTTAAAGCCGGTGAAGATAGGGGGGGTCCCCTTTATCAGCGCTCCAAAAAGCTCTCATAAAGACCCCTTTTATCAGAGCTTTTTTAAAAGCACTGATAAAAGTAAAAAAATTATAAAAAAAATTATAAAAATTTAAAAAAAACCTGCCAATCATGGGGGCTTTTATGGCGCTTGAGTTCCAGCCCCTCCAGCGCCCTCACGCACCCCCCTAAACCCTATATTAGCGCTACAACCACCCCCTTTAGTAGCGCTAGCCCCCCAAATCCACCCCCTTATGCGCGCCTTTGCCTCCACCAAGATTTTATATTGAGACCTCCCCCCTTGCGCGCCTAAAGCCTTTACCACTCTGCCATATTGTCTTTTTCTCTAGTTAATGACATATCTATTTATATATATATAGTTATATTTATTCATATAGTAATTTATAGTTATATTAATATATATATATATATATATATTTATTTATATCATTATATATATTTATAGTGATATTAATATATATATTTATACTTATATCAATATATATATGTAGTTGTATTAATATATATATATAGTTAGATTAATATATTGGTATATAAATATTTATATATGTAACGCCCCGACCCCAGTTACCTAGAGTCGGTGCATTATTACATAACATTGGCATGATCACAAGAAAGATCAAATCTCGAAAGACCGATTGGTTTAGTAGCCTTGGAAACACTAGATATATTCATAAGTTTTACATTACATCATAAAATGAAAAACTACTACAACAACATAATGTCTCCACAGTCCACACTATTATCCCCTCATAATATCCCTGCAGGTCATTCATAACTCACTTCTTCACATCCTGGGGAAAATAAAACATAGAAAAGGGGTGAGCTCAAATGCCCAGTAAGGATAACAATATAGAGGAACATTCAAAATAAGCATAAACATTTAAGGCAATGCATTACTAGAACAAAAGCATTTTAAACTTGAACTTCAACATAGTATGGCAAAAGTAAAATGAAATAATGCCATTTACTTATTCACATGGATATTCTACTAATTGAATAATCACATGAAAAATCAATAACCACTTTCATAATGATGGAATGCATAATGCTAAACTTTAATTTCTTTGTTAAGGCCTCGTCCCAAGACCTTGGGGCTAACTGTAACCGGAACCCAACCCGGAGTGCCTCTAATAACCGGACACCAACCCGGAGTGCCTCTAATAACCGGACACCAACCCGGAGTTCCTCTAATAACCGGAGACCAAACCGGAGTTCCTCTAATAACCAGAGACCAAACCGGAGGGCTTAATTTTACCGGTCCCCAACCCAGAACATACTTTTCTAACACATTCATCTGAATGAAATATTGAAATATAACATAAACATTTGGATTAAAAATAACTTATAAAATGTGAATACTTTAAACAAAAACCATGAGTGACAAAAGAATAACTTATCCACAGTCAAAAATATCACAAAAACTTCAATAAAATAGGGATGTTTTGTATCATAATAAATCAACTTCAAATAAGCTTAAAATCCATCAAAGGATGTTGACATAGATGAAATCAAAACTATTTTAGAGAAATATCTCTTTTTTTTAAATAATTTTAAAAGTAACATAATTATAAAATAATACATTCAATTTGAAAATATTTTTATAAGCTTTTAAGGGAAGCTTAGATGATTTTATAACGGCGGAAAATAGCCGCACCCGCCGTATAAGTTTAAAAAAACATTCTTACCTTAATTTTGTCGAAAAGGTTAAAAAGAACCTTGTTTGGAAAACGACGGAAAGATTCCTTTATAAACCTATTATAAAAAGTCAAACAAGGGTATAAATGACTTTAACCCATATTCTTGTAAATAGTCAAAAATGTTTTGAAATACATTTTTAAGAAACATGGATGTGGATGATAAAGAGATCCGAGTAGATTATTACGTATAAACAGCCTCGGATAATGAAGAGATTGTGAAATAACCCTTACCAATTTGGTAACTTATGAAAAATACAACCCATGAAAGAGGTATCATACAATGAATATGTAAATACACATAAATTATAGTGTATTACACAAAGAATATAATTATGGGTAGTACATACACAACACAAAAGGTAATGGTGGCAATATGGCATGAATCTCACGGGAATAAGGAGTGAGATGAAAACCCCTTACCTTGTACTTTTACTTGGTTGGGATAGGTTAACCTCCTGTATAATAGTGAAATAATTGTTATTAAATTATACAAGCATCATATATATTAATATGATATCATATATGATCTTTTAACTATGCTTTGTTAATAATGTCTTAGTATTATCGTTGTTTTGGGTGTTAACTTACTCGTTTTCTTTTATATGTTTTATTACGTAAGAGATGTTTGTAATGGATAGGTTGTATATTATTCATAAACAGAATGATATCAAGTCCTTAAACATCATTTTTAAATCAGAAAATGATAATTATACTTGAATGGATATGATGGAGAATGAATCTCATCGCGTTCGTGGAGACGGTAGTCCGTATATACGCACGAGCGACAATATCATTATTTTGATATTAAAATAATATATAAATGGATGGTATATCATATATACAGAATCATTAAAATGTTATATCTATTATTTAAGTGAGTTACACATCATTATTATACCCATCCAAATAATAATATATTGAATAACAATTACACCACGACGTGGAGACGGTAATCCGTACGTACGCACGTATATTGACATGTTATTCAAAGGGTGGATAGAATACTGAATATGTTTTTACCATATTTATAATAACATCACAGTATATATATGATACGGGAGTTATTATTTTAGAATGGTAACAACAAAGTAAGAAGAAGTGGAAGAAGAAGGAACTTGGAAAAGGGTGGTGAAATCATTACCTCTTCTTCGGTTTCTTCCTTTTAATTTGATCAAAAGGGCTCCTTAGGTTGGATTTATGATCCAAATAAGGCCTCTAGGTTGTAGTGAGGGAAGTTGGGAGAGTATTTGGGCAGAGTTTTGCCGAACCAAAAGGCTTTTATGGTGTGAAAAAAAGAGAAGGAGGAGTGCCCTTTTATAAGAGGGGTGAGGGGCACCTTTGGAAAAGCTAAAAATATTAGTTTATAATAAATTCTTATTCTGTTTCTAATGGCTCCAAAGTTGATTATTTAAATGTTAAGGTGGGGATGGGTCGAAAAAAACTCAACCAATAGAATTTATACAGGTTTGGGTACTTATATTAACATTATCTTTAAGTATTAACTCTAAGTTAATTAGTTTCACTTTTACAATATATCTTTGTATTTTTATATAATATGGTTAATAAACATCCTATATACATCCAAGAGACCCCCAAATGGTCCATTAATTATGAAACTATCATGATATAAGTCTCTTGGACGAATCTTAGATTTTTAGGAATTTAATATCAATTAATAATATAATATTTGTTTTAAGAACTCTTTTATGTCAATTTTGACACTATTCAATAGTTGATTTTTGTGAAACTCATAACAGATTGATTACTTCGAACAAAGTCAATTAAATAAATCCTAATATATCATAGTATCCTATAAAATTAGTTTAATTCATTAAAAGTTTCATATTTTATTTATTTGGGTATTTATAATATCAATTATTTTAATTTTTTACTATTATAGTAATTAATTCATCATCATTGTGTCACAAATAAATTAAATTAGTTAATGTCTAAAAATTATAAATAAAATATAACTATGTAGGAAATATTTTTATATTTATAATGAATATTTATAATATAAAATCAAACATATATAACCCTATGTAAAAATTGTTTTTCTAAAAGATATATGCTTGTGTCATTTTTGTATTCATTCTAACTTACTTAAAATAAAGTGTCCCTATCACCTACAAGTGGCACCATGGGGTCCCAAAATCGACCCAAAGATGCCTATGGTCGAACATGTATCAACCAATAAGGCTAGGACACGTTTTAGGGTAATTTAGTATTATTATAATATTAATTTTTAACCCTTATTTACCGGATTTACCCTTAACCAATAAAATATTTATCGCAGTAATTATTCAAAATGTCTGAAAATATAAGTTACCTATTTACACAATTTGAAAATCATGATTCCAAATATGGAATCCATTTTTATAAATTCAAAACACATAAGTGGCAGAAATTAATTTAAAATTAATTCCTGTTGTCAAAACAAAAAGCGTGTTTTTAAGAGATAATAACTATCAAAAGATTGACACTTGTTTATGTTCAGTTTAATTGTAAAATTATGTCCAATGACCAAAATTATATTAAATGGTAAAAATATATTCTAAATATACTTTAAAACCACTCAAATTCATAATTTATCACTCTTAATTATTTTGATTAAAAAAGATGTTTTTAATTAAAATTTAGTAATTTTCACTATTCATCAAAATATGAAAGTTATCCGAAATGTACCAAAATTTCACCTTAGGCTAATTTCGATATTCTGAATCCAAAAATGAAGTCCATTTTGAAATATAAAATATATATAATTTCAAAAAGTAGGTATTACTATTCATAACGGCTAGTTTGATTGGTTGTGGTGTGTGTTAGAACTCGAAGTTGCGTACAACACACACTACTGTATTATTCAAAGGAAAGCGTACCGTGGAAGCTTGGGATGTTTCATTTTAAATTTTTTGATGTCCCCATTTAGTCAAAAAGATTAAAATATTGTATTTAAAATGGGCTCACTATTAAAAGTTGGTAAAAGTGCAATACTGAAAATGAATTTGTTCTTACATTATGTCTAAGAAACTCATAATATGGATTCTAAAATTATAAGGAATATATAAAGTTTAAAATTTAGTTAATACTATTCATAACCTCTTTTGAATGGCTTGTTTGGTAAGTCATGGTGTTCTTGAACTCAGTGTTGCGTGTAGTGCAAGTTATTGTATTATTTTAAAGAAATAACACACTATGAAATCTTGGGGTGTTACATTCTCCCCTCCTTCAAAAAATTGCGTCCTCGCAATTTGAAATTGTTCTTCAAAAATAAAAGGTTTAAAATAAAAAATATCTTTGTGGGAAAACCCACATCGGAAATTGGGTTACTACAACTTAGTCTTAATATGAGGAAAAGAGAAATGAAAGGGTCACCGCCAAATTATGATCTCGATTAGGAGAACATTGGTTGCAATTAGAGACATATAATTGGAGGAAAAACATAAATATTTATAGGTAGTGATTGAGGTCATCAATCACAAACAAGTATAAAATTTAGGTCCTTAAACTCATCAATCTATGATGATTTGAAATACCATTGGTTCAACAAAACATATGGTATTAGGATAACACATTTTTGACGTTTCAAAATATCTTAGTTGAAATCCCACATCAAAAAATGAATTAATGAGGCCTCTATTTAAAATAAAGAGTGGAAAGTATGAAGATTACCGAAAATAACACATACTAGGGTTCCATGTAGGAAAATATGGATATGGAAGAGAAATCTAACCATCAATTATCTGATGGAGAGTGGTAGAGAACATGTCTATGAAAAGGCCAACAATCCCAAAGCCATAAATTAGTGATGATTTAAGGTACCATCTAGGACAACATTTTTGTTCTAAGTTCCTTTTCATAATGTTGAGGAATTTATTTATGATATTGGCTATGATCATAAGGAGATATACTTACTTTATAATTAGAGTTTTTTCATTAATAAATTTCTACCACAAACTCATCTTTCACTCGTAAAAAAATTCTATTTATACTATTCTTACAGGGTTCCAAAATAAACGAATTTATAATTCATCTACCAGATCTTTTAAAAAAAACTACATTATTTAATCCAGGACATCTCTGGGGCCAGTGGTAGGTGATACACCCTTGTCTCCCTTCGGTTGCGGGTTCAAGTCTCGCGGCCTTGCCGGACGCGACGGGTTGCCGCCCGACCTCCGGGTTGTCCTTTTATGGCAATCCAAAATTAATCTCAAACTAGAATTTATCCAAAATACTTCTGACCAAACTCACAATCCAACATTTATAAGTAAGTGAAACATAATGTAGATCCTTTTTACCACGTAATAGCATATGAATACCTTCATCATGTATTTTTTTTAAACACTGAAACATCCTGAATTACCATAATCCATATTGATTACATTCATGCTCCCTTATTCCATATAGAATGCTGGATATACTTCATCAATACAAAGATGTTTTAAACCCCAAAAATGATGGAATATACAAATCATTAATTAGTTTCAAGGTAGTCAAGAATATCCAATATAATTTATCCAAATCAATCATGTATTATTCTAAAATCACTACCTCGGTATCAGAACCATATTATGGTTTATCTTTCTCTCAACCATATATTTTCCAAAAATTTAACCTGCTATTGAGTCACTTTTCTTTGTTCCACACAATCTCAAGTCCTTAATGAAATAGTACTGCAGTACAATCCTTATATACTCCATAATTATTATAATAAGTACATTGTTGATACAACACTCAATTCACATAATCAACATAAGAACTCTAATCATTCCTCTTCATCTGTGGTAGTATCATAACTTGATTATTATCCAATAACATCATTTGGGGCATATTCTGATGACTAGGACATAGGTTCGCATAGTGTCCAAACTCCTTGCAAATGAAGCATTGTACATTTGAAACCATTTTCTAACCCTTGCAGTCATGTACTTTGTGCCCTTTTCCTCCACACTTATAACAAACTCCCATTCCTTTCAGACAAATTCCAGGGTGTTTATTCCCACAGTTGTCACATATGGGAAAATTCTTCTTTTCCCTCTTCCCTTTATCCATCTTTCTCTCTTCCATCCTTTTCTTCTCTTTCTTCCCTTCAAAGCCATAGGACTCAGTAAAATCTTTACTTATCCTATCAACACATGATATTATTTCTTCGTATGATGATAATAAATGGGAGACTATTTCTCTTATAAATTCTGGCTTAAGGCCATGAAATATATGATCCTTCTTTCTCTTTGGATCATGTGTATTGCTGGAGTTCTCATTCCTTCTACTGGGTGCCATTTCTAAACAATGGCATACACTAGATTAGTTTATGAATAACAATACCTAATCCCAAACTTGTAAGACACATAACATAAATTAAATAGTTTATGGATATAATTCATAATCATATAAATTTCTCCTTTAAGGAAGAAAATCCACATAAACCCTTCATAATGGGTTGTAAATAAAATGAGAATTATCCTAAGAATATCCCCTGGGAGTGTCGTAACCAAAAGTGCAGCAAGGCCCGTTGTCGTGCACCAGTTCCCGTTCGAGTCTAGCTCAAAGCGGTGTTTTCAGGTTTTACCCCTAGGTACATCTGTGCCAGAGCCGCCTCTACCTGCTCGTATCCAGATAGGGATGTATTGCTCAGAAAACTCACAAAATCTCTACACTACCAAAATTCTAGGAAGTTCTTCTATACTAATCCTCAAAGTCCATCTTAAATCTATGTGCTCTAATCAGAGTTTATCTAAATCTAGCTTCCAAGGTTTGTACTAAACTTCCTCTGATACCAACTGTAACGCCCCGACCCCAGTTACCTAGAGTCGGTGCATTATTACATAGCATTGGCATGATCACAAGAAAGATCAAATCTCGAAAGGCCGATTGGTTTAGTAGCCTTGGAAACACTAGATATATTCATAAGTTTTACATTACATCATAAAATGAAAAACTACTACAACAATATATTGTCTCCACAGTCCACACTATTATCCCTTCATAATATCTCTGCAGGTCATTCATAACATACTTCTTCACATCCTGGGGAAAATAAAACATAGAAAATGGGTGAGCTCAAATGCCCAGTAAGGATAACAATATAGCGGAACATTCAAAATAAGCATAAACATTTAAGGCAATGCATTACTAAAACAAAAGCCTTTTAAACTTGAACTTCAACATAGTATGGAAAAAGTAAAATGAAATAATTCCATTTACTTATTCACATGGATATTCTACTAATCGAATAATCACATGCAAAATCAATAACCACTTTCATAATGATGGAATGCATAATGCTAAACTTTAATTTCTTTGTCAAGGCCTCGTCCCAAGACCTTGGGGCTAACTGTAACCGGAACCCAACCCGGAGTGACTCTAATAACCGGACACCAACCCGGAGTGCCTCTAATAACCGGACACCAACCCGGAGTTCCTCTAATAACCGGAGACCAAACCGGAGTTCCTCTAATAACCGGAGACCAAACCGTAGGGCTTACTTTTACCGGTCCCCAACCCGGAACATACTTGTCTAACACATTCATCTAAATGAACGATTGAAATATAACATAAACATTTGGATTAAAAATAACTTATAAAATGTCAATACTTTAAACAAAAACCATGAGTGACATAAGAATAACTTATCCACAGTCAAAAATATCACAAAACCTTCAATAAAATAGGGATGTTTTGTATCATAATAAATCAACTTCAAATAAGCTTAAAATCCATCAAAGGATGTTGACATAGATGAAATAAAAACTATTTTAGAGAAATATACCTTTTTTTTAAATCATTTTAAAAGTAACATAATTATAAAATAATACATTCAATTTGAAAATATTTTTATAAGCTTGTATGGGAAGCTTCGATGATTTTATAACGGCGGAAAATAGCCGCACCCGTCGTATAAGTTTAAAAAAAACATTCTTACCTTAATTTTGTCGAAAAGGTTAAAAAGCACCTTGTTTGGAAAACGATGGAATGATTCCTTTATAAACCTCTTATAAAAAGTCAAACAAGGGTATAAATGACTTTAACCCATATTCTTTTAAATAGTCAAAAATGTTTTGAAATACATTTTTAAGAAACATGGATATGGATGATAAAGAGATCCCAGTAGATTATTACGTATAAATAGCCTCGGATAATGAAGAGATTGTGAAATAACCCTTACCAATTTGGTAAATTATGAAACATACAACCCATGAAAGAGGTATCATACAATGAATATGTAAATACACATAAATTAGAGTGTATTACACAAAGAATATAATTATGGGTAGTACATACACCACACAAAAGGTAATGGTGGCAATATGGCATGAATCTCAGGGGAATAAGGAGTGAGATTAAAACCCCTTACCTTGTACTTTTACTTGGTTGGGGTAGGTTAACCTCCTGTATAATAGTGAAAGAATTGTTATTAAATTATAAAATAATCATATATATTAATATGATATCATATATGATCTTTTAACTTTGCTTTGTTAATAATGTCTTAGTATTATCGTTGTTTCGGGTGTTAACTTACTCGTTTTCTTTTATATGTTTTATTATGTAAGCCATGTTTTTAATGGATAGGTTGTATATTATTCATATCCAGAATGATATCAAGTCCTTAAACATCATTTTTAAATCAGAAAATGATAATTATACTTGAATGGATATGATGGAGAATGAATCTCATCGCGTTCGTGGAGACTGTAGTCCGTACGTACGCACGAGCGACAATATCATTCTTTTGATATTAAAATAATATATAAATAGATCTTATATCATATATACAGAATCATTAAAATGTTATATTTATTATTTACATGAGTTACACATCATTATTATACCCATCCAAATAATAATATATTGAATAACAATTACACCACGGCGTGGAGACGGTAAGCCGTACGTACGCACGTATGGTGACATGGTATTCAAAGGGTGGATAGAATACTGAATATGGTTGTACCATATTTATAATAAAATCACAGTATATATATGATACTGGAGTTATTATTTTAGAATGGTAACAACAAAGTAAGAAGAAGTGGAAGAAGAAGGAACTTGGAAAAGGGTGGTGAAATCATTACCTCTTCTTCGGTTTCTTCCTTTTGATTTGATCAAAAGGGCTCCATAGGTTGGCTTTCCGATCAAATTAAGGACTCTAGGTTGTAGTGAGGGAAGTTGGGAGAGTATTTGGACAGAGTTTGGCCGAACCAAAAGGCTTTTAAGGTGTGAAGAGAAGAGAAGGAGGAGTGCCCTTTTATAAGAGGGGTGAGGGGCACCTTTGGAAAAGCTAGAAATATTAGTTTATAATAAATTCTTATTCGGTTTCTAATGGCTCCAAAGTTTATTATTTAAATGTTAAGGTGGGGATGGGTAGAAAACAACTCATCAAATAGAATTTAGACAGGTTTGGATACTTATATTAACTTTATCTTTATTTATTAACTCTAAGTTAATTAGTTTCACTTTTACAATTTCTCTTTGTATTTTTATATAATATGGTTAATAAAATTACTATATACATCCAAGAGACCCCCAAGTGGTCCATTAATGATGAACCTATCATTATATAAGTCTCTTGGCCAAACCTTAGATTTTTAGGAAATTAATATCAATTAATAATATAATATTTGTTTTAAGAACTCTTTTCTGTCAATTTTGACACTATTCAATAGTTGATTTTTGTGAAACTCATAACAGATTTATTACTTCGAACAAAGTCAATTAAATCAATCCTAATATATCATATAATCCTATAAAATTAGTTTAATTCATTAACAGTTTCATATTTTATTTATTTCGGTATTTATAATATCAATTATTTTAATTTTTTACTATTATAGTAATTAATTCATCATCATTGTGTCACAAATAAATTAAATTATTTAATTTCTAAAAATTATAAATAAAATATCACTATGTAGGAAATCGTTTTATCTTTATAATGAATATTTATAATCTAAAATACAACATATATAAACCTATGTAAAAATTGTTTTTCTAAAAGATATATGCTTGTGTCATTTTTGTATTCATTTTAACTTAATTAATATAAAGTGTCCCTATCACCTACAAGTGGCACCATGGGGTCCCAAAATCGACCCAAAGATGCCTATGGTCGAACATGTATCAACCAATAAGTCTAGGACACTTTTTAGGGTAATTTAGTATTATTATAATATTAATTTTTAACCCTTATTTACCGGATTTACCCTTAACCAATAAAATATTTACCGCAGTAATTATTCAAAATGTCTAAAAATAAAAGTTACCTATTTACAAAATTTGAAAATCATGATTCCAAATATGGAATCCATTTTTCTAAATTCAAAACACAGAAGTGGTAGAAATTAATTTAAAATTAATTCCCGCTGTCAAAACAAAAAGCATGTTTTTAAGAGATAATAACTATCAAAAGATTGACACTTGTTTATGTTCGGTTTAATTGTAAAATTATGTCCAATGACCAAAATTATATTAAATGGTAAAAATATATTCTAAATATACTTTAAAACCACTCAAATTCATAATTTATCACTCTTAATTATTTTGATTAAAAAAGTTGTTTTTAATTAAAATTTAGTAATTTTCACTATTCATCAAAATATGAAAGTTATCCGAAATGTACCAAAATTTCACCTTAGGCTAATTTAGATAATCCGAATCCAAAAATGAAGTCCATTTTGAAATATAAAATATATATAATTTCAAAAAGTAGGTATTAGTATTCATAACGGCTAGTTTGATTGGTTGTGGTGTGTGTTAGAACTCGAAGTTGCGTACAACACACACTACTGTATTATTCAAAGGAAAGTGTACCGTGGAAGCTTGGGATGTTTCATTTTAAAATTTTTGATGTCCCCCTTTACTAAAAAAGTTTAAAATATTGTATTTAAAATGGGTTCACTATTAAAAGTTGGTAAAAGTGCAATACTGAAAATGAATTTGTTCTTACATTATGTCTAAGAAACTCATAATATGGATTCTAAAATTATAAGGATTATATAAAGTTTAAAATTTAGTTAATACTATTCATAACCTCTTTTGAACGGCTTGTTTGGTAAGTCATTGTGTGCTTGAACTCGGTGTTGCGTGTAGTGCAAGTTATTGTATTATATTAAAGAAATAACACACTATGAAATCTTGGGGTGTTACAATATATTGGTATTTTAAGTAAAATAGATATTATTTATTATTTATATAAAGATAATATATTTTATATGATAAAATAATTTATTATTAATATTTATAATTAAATTTTTACATGTGAATATATAACAAATATGTATATATTGTTATATATTTGACTATAAATAGAAGTAAATTATAAAAAATGATAAAATTTCAAAGATATAATATCAATATGAATGTAATACCTTGGAGTAATTTCAGTCCCCACCATATAAAATCCAATAATACCACCTTAAATGAGGATGAAAATCCACAAAACGTTAAAAAATCGGGGTATCCCGACTGAAAACTCAATTTTGAAGGCATTATGGTACTATTTTGGCCTTCAAAAAACCTAGACCATGGCCCCCCTAACAATGGGGTGTAGACCTCGTCATAGGATTCGATTCGATATATGGTAGAGCTCAAACGAACACCCGGATCGAAAGTTATGGCCCTTTATAGTTCGAGTTGCGTTCTCAACATATTTTGGAATTTTTTTTAATTTTTTTACTTTTTTAGCCATGAAATTTTTATTAAATGTCTATTACTCCATAATAATTAGCAAATTATTAATTAAAAATATTTTTTTAATTTTTTTAGAAGCCATTTTCAGAAAATATCTTATATATTAAGTGTAACTGCATATCGATACTTATCTAAAATATATTTAAAATTATATTATAAAAAATATATTATATTTATATCAATATAACTATACTTATATATTTAAATATTAATATATATTTTTAATGAATTTTTTTGGATGTAGACCCTTTATCAACACTATTAAAATAAGCACTGAGAAAGACTCCCCTTTATCGGTGCTACTAAAAAAAGAACTGATAAAGGGGTACCCTTTAACAGTGCTAAAAAAAGTGCTGTTAAAATGGGTACCTTTATCAGTGCTAAAAAAGCACTAATAAAGGGGTACGTTTATCAGCGCTTTTTTTAGCGCTGATAATGGTAACCCCCTTTACCAGCCCTTTTTCGTTAGAACTCATAAAGGGAGGCGCTGGCAATGACCTATTTTCTGATAGTGGGCCTGATCATCTCCTTTTTATAAAAATTATATGATCCCTTATAATAGAGTTATAATATCACATGGTTTTCATAGAAAACATCATTTTATTAATCAACTCTAAATCTATGTGGGTTAACACAATATTTATTACAACAGAGATACAATGATAGATTTTTAAGTTATCTATAAAATTTCATGTATGTGGAATCATGACCAAAATGTCTCAATTCTCATTCAAGGGGTTTTAAATAACCATATTTATCAAGGAAATGATAACTCATTCACATAATTCAAAACAAACATCATAATATTTATGTGTAAAAGATAGATTTCCACCATTGTTTTATTGTTTCGTCAAATATACAATCCCACTTAATTGATGTTACAATACAATTAAAAATAAGTGTTGAAAGTGTGATTTTCATACCATAAAATTTAATTTTGAATCTATTCAAAGGATTTTATATTCATTATCAAGGTTTATCCCCATAAATGGGTGCACACATTTCTTTCATTTCATATATTTTTTTAGATTCTATGAAATTCAATCTCACTGTGTTTTCAAAAAGTGATATCCTCAAGAATATTCTTAAATTCCTTACAATATTAGTTCAAAACACATAAAATTATAGGGAATAAAGAGGGGAATCTTGGTTTCTCAGAAACAAAATTCAGATTGAGATATTCTTCTCAATTTGGGCCATTCATTTCTACAAATCACAGCATGGAAATATTTCCTCGGACTCTTCTTTTTTATTTGAGTTTCATTTTTTGACTATCTTGTTTCTTCTATTTAACTTTTTTTTTGTGAAATACCATTTTCCCCCTCAATCCTTTGAATCTTCACGTATCAAAGTTTTGATAACATCTCATTAACTTTCTCTTCAATTTATGATATAACATTCTTTTATTTAGATTTATAATGTTTATCAGCTTCTTCCAATTGTTTATACAGTTTCAATTGATGTGGCCAAACAACTAGTTAGTATTTCTTGATATTATCATTATACAAAAAATATTTAGATTACATTTCATTGGTTTTATTTTCAAACATATTCCCTCTTATATCATACCCAACTTCTCCTTAATACCTATTCATGAATACCTCATCCTTTTGACAATCCAAAATACATCTACCATATAATTCTTCAAGAATATGAAATTTGTTTTGTAAAGTTACTTGTTGTGTAGATCTATTAATAGATTGTTTTCTCTAAGATTTTCCAATCTGATTCTCATTAAACCTTCCCCTTGATTCATTACTCATTCCATATAAAGACATGTTGAACTAGAAAGAATAGTATTTGTAACCATTCTTACCACAACACCAACCAAATATTAAAAACTATATTCTCCAAGATTGGTTCTAGATAAATCCAAATATTTGTTGTTGTTGTCTTATTTCAAACCAGGCCTCTCTTTTATTAGGGTTTGTGGAATTCTTTGAAAATTTTCCTCTTCCCCAAATGTGGAATATTTCCTCTCATTATTATTTTCCTTCATATTGTATGTTTTAGCATTCACACCTACACTATTAGAAGTTGCATATCCCTCAAAATGATTAAGTTCACTTTTACCTTTCTTCCCTTGAGATTGAGATGTTTACCCTCGATCGAAATAGATTTATTGAAATATTATCTAGATATATTCACCACATGTTGAATTGAAACATATATGGCATGTGTCTCATAAAACTCTTCTTCTCTAGAAGTCAAATTCTCTTCCAGATCACATATCATCTTATCTTGTTGAACAATTTTTTATTTGTGTATCTTGATCTCACTAAAAAAATAAGCATCCTTCTTAATCAACTCCTCATTTTCTTCATCAAAAAGATCTATTTCTTCCTAATTCTTTTCATCCATTAACTTCATATTTTATTTCATAAGAATATTCAATAATATATTGAAATATTTATCATGTCCAATGAAAAATTACAATTCTTCTTTTTTTTGTTTCCACTCATGATATGTTCTTTATTTTTCTTCATCACCACCATATGTGGATTGATTATCACATTTAAAAGATATATAGTGATGCTTATGGCCTATGTTTAAGGCCCATACCCAAATACACCAATTTACAAGATTTTGTTTCTAGCCATTGGCCCTTGAGGCTGTTCTTCACATCCAGTTTGTTGGTTTTTGGTTGGTGAGGACATCTTTTCACCCCTTTGTCAATTAAATAATTATTAACTTAAATAATAACAACCCCATGGTCCTAGTCATCCGACCCAAAACTAAAATAAAATTCATTCCTTTATGTAGGACTATAAAATATATATTGGTACTTGTCACACAATCTCAAAAGGCATGACCTATTCATCACAGTTTCATGATGTTAAACTACGTCGCAACACCCCCCTCGCATGAATTTAAACTTTTTGATGCCTTTATACCTTACAAGAGATGATTCCCCCTATAGTTTTGGTTATCTATCACACTATGTTTCAATAAATACATGTGTCTTTATTATCATCCTAATGAGATAGACAGTGACACCCAAAACATTCATTCTATCCCAGCCACAATATGATAAAAAGGCAATTTTACTTTCTTGTAATATATTATAAGTGGTGAAAGAAACCTTTTCATTCCTTGATTCTCATAGTGAGAATATTTCACATGGGATTAGAAATTATAGTAAGGGATTCCTTTGATAGTCAAGAATTATTAGTTCATGTTATAGTAAGCATGTTCCTAGATTAAATCCCATAAAAGGCAGACCAAATGTCTTAACCACACGACATTATAACTACATGGTTTATTTCTATTACATGACATAAAATTGGGCATTGTTATAGACCTATCCTAAAAGGAAAATTTTCCTTATTTTTGTTCTCCCACTATACCTCCATTCAACAATTAAATGTGGCTTGATTTTAATTCTAATTGGATAAATAGTTATGCTTAGATCTTACATCCCAATCCTAATACAATATGATAAAAGTGCATCCTACCTATATAAGAGCTTGATCAGTGAGATAATCTCTCTTAGGACTATGTATATATTGATTATTGACATCATATAATACATAGTTACCTCCATATTTAAAATCCTGGGTCCATTTTCAATATCAATGTAAAACAATTTCCCCCTACTCATTTGGTTCAGATCTACATGGAGATTTTCCTTCCAAGAACTACATGTGTCTTGATTTCTATTACCATAGGGTAAATAGTAACTCTCGATCCTCAAATCTTAGATCTAGTTACAATATAAAAATGAACCCCTCCCTATTTAAGGATTAGACTTATATGGATAGTTCTCTATCCTAGAAGTATGTATGGATTGATTCATGTCACCAGAGGATACGTAGTGACACCCGTATCTGAAATCTCAGCTGTAGGTTTAAATGTTCCATTCTCAATATACATTTCCAAACCATGTAAGGAACACTCTTCCTGTTCTAGGTCACCTCTGTCCTTAATGTTCCCTTCATTCTCAAGCACATTACTTTCAATGAAAACACTATGTACCTTGAGAAATTTGGATCTCCCTAAGCATTCCTTTATAAATAAATTATAAGAGTGTTTGACACTAATGGAGACCACTATTCTGACTATGCATAATATGCACATATGTGAGTCTAAATAATGTGTATCCTAAATATGGACCATCAACTAAAGGCATCTTCATTCTTTAGAGAAAATCATCTTATCTCTATATTCTCTGAAAACATCATAATGGGAACCACTTTTCAAATAAGGTTTTTTGTCACCCCTTAAATGCTTTTCCCATCCCACTTCCTATTATCCAAGGACCCCAAGGCCAAATCATACAACCTTCATGTTCACACCCAATTAATGTTGATGCACTTTTGTATGGATCACTAATAAATGGATGGTACTTGATGCAAGACCTTAAAAGTCACACCATATGTCCTTGTCACATGATTTTAAACTATGGGGAAACATCCTTGCTATATGACATTAAACCAGATGGTATGTGTCCTTATTGTATGGAATAAAACTACATGTTATTAAATCCTCTCACCACTAAGTGAATATAGAACAACATGTGGCTTGATTATCATCTCAATGAGATATTTAGTGATTCCTGAGATCTATATTATAGGCCCAACCACCTAAAAATATTTTGTACCAATTTGTATACAGAATCCTGACATGGTTTCCCCTCACTTGTAAATTCACAGTTGGATAAATATTATTCCCTTCATTTAAATCATGTTTGAATAAGGTGTTTACACCCATGGATAAATAATACCCAGATTCATCCCATCATACTTCTTTAATACATTCCCTATTTTATAGACTGTAATCCATTATCATGGGGAAACTCTAATTTCTATAAACACTTCTCTACTATCGATTTTAGGAACATACGAATCTGAAGGACACATCATCATTGACTATTAATAATATGCCAAGTTTTTTCTCTTAATAACGAGTTCACTAAACATGGATCATCAATGAGAGGATTATTTTTTTAATCAAAGACTGATTTCATTTTTTTATTCCTTGGTAACAACACAATAAAGTGTCCCTTTCGAACATAGTCCATGGAAATTATTTTCATACCATACCCATGTTATCATTTCTATATTTTTGAGCCTTGTGATTATAGATTATAATGACTCTACCCACATCTGAAATATATTGATGTATTGTTGAGTGGGATGATTTTCTAGGTAACTAGTTTTCAATTTTGTTAAACATAAAACATAAGCTACACTGGAATGACATTCAACACATTAAAATTCCAATGGAATGATAAAAAATAATCATCCAGTTGATAACCCACAAAGGTATTGAAGAGTAAAATTTATGTCATGACTACTAAGAATACTTCACATCATACTTAATGAAAAATTTAGTGTGGTAACAAAACATACATAATTTTCTAGGCACCATCATGTGACCTTCGAAACAGTGAAAATATAATTTCTAGTTTCCTTAGCCTAGTAAAAACATAGAGTGTACTAAAAATATGTTCACATCATTTCAATTAAATATATTCTAGAAATATAAATACAAGATCATTAATTATTAAAAAAAATCAATTCTGGTTTTATTGTGGTGATAACCATACCTTTAACCTTCTATGAACCATGTCAAAGGAAAAATAAATAGAGTATTTTGGCCAAAATGTTCCAGATTATGGATGATTTTATTACTCTACAGTAAAAAAATTTGGGTTATCTAGATTTTAGTCTATTGAAACACTACATGTTGATGTGAAGTGACATAATGAATATATATATATATATATGAAATTGAGAACCACAATGGTTTCATTCATTTATAAGTTTTCAAAGGCGGGGATATCCACAATTTAAGAGCCTACCCACATGATTTAACCTATTATATTACATGGCCTTCTCAATAGTTAGATAGAGACAAATAATCTCATGATCAGAGTCCTCTAACACTCGATGTAATACAGAAAATCTTGAAACCTCTGTTTCTATGTTAACTCGTAGTGCTGATGCCTTGTAAATCGAATCTAGTATGGAATTATCTACCAATTTAACTATATTTTACTCCCAATTAGTCACTAATTCAGATTGGTATAATTCATTATTAATATTATCTGACTCTTGAAGGATTTATTCCACCAAGGTCCATTATTCTACAACTTAGTTTTGGTATCAAGTGACTACTCCATTATGTTCAAAGGACTTATTAAGAAGGGTATTTCTTGTTATAGAAAATCAGTCCACATAATTTTCAGTCACGAGATGAGATTGTAGTGTCCTCTCCCTATCTTATATGGAAGCCACATCCTTCACCTTGATGTGTATAGCGCAATAGTCAACCCCCCAATAAGCAAGCATAAATAACAAATGATGCAACTTGGGAAATTTTGTTGGAATGTTTGATAGGGGTATGAGAAATAAATTTAAATATATCCTTACATTTTTTTCTTACATGAAAATTTTAATGATTTTCCCACTCTTCTTCAGAAGAACATTCATAGGGAAGAACATATTATGGGACCAAGTCAGCAAGAGGGTGTCCATCATCCAAAATTTTAAAATGAATAGTCTCTATAGTAGTTAAATTCATAGTAACATTGGATGATTATAAATTCAAAGTATCAAATACCTTTTATACTTATACAAATTCTCCTAAAATGGTTATCCTAATATAAATACCTAGTAATGCATGAGATGAGATGGTCAATAAGTTGAAAGACTTACTTTCAACTCTTGAAGCGTTGACCTCATCGGTCATTATCACCTCACTAGCAGGCATTATGGGTGCCACATCTCCATCATGTGGGTTAAACGTAGGAGAAAAATATTTTTTGGGGGCATGTGCAATATGTTCATGTTTATCTTGATGAGTAACCTCCAAAAAGTCACTCATAGACATTGATACCATAGGGATGAACATCAGCGAGATCATAGAAATGGTTGGGCTCAAGCCTTCTTGGGCACAAGTATCTTCTTTCTTTTCCACTATAACTTATAGAGGAAGTTGATTAGTGTGTTCCAAATAAGTTTCACCCCTCTAAAGAACTTATTTTAATGGGGGTAAATGTCATTTAATCTTGATTAATTAATACCATGTAGATCAGAATCTATATAATATCACAAGGTGTCCATAAATCCTTATCTGAGTTTGACCTCCTTTGAACTACCTATTCCCAAACTATTTGTATTTAATGACTTTTTGAACCCGCGTTAACCCCTAAACAAGATGAATCATCAATATTATGTGAAATACAAGCTAAAAATTCAGTGTTAAGGGTATTACTCTCAATTTCTATCCCATATCAGATTTCAATTTTCACCTTACTGTCCTTGCTATGCCTTGTGAAATATAATGAAAATAACCCCATCGGGAACACTGTATGTCTAGGAGGAGGTGGTAATACTATTTTGGGTTCTATAATCAATTCTTTCATATCCTTGGTTTCCCTGATATATACTTCTTTTAGGACACTTTCATCAACAAGAGCATCCATTCCAATTTCGCTTCCTCCCTCGGTATATTTTAGGAAAATAATGGTTGGTGAATCACCCCTCATCTCCGAAAAATGGATACATAATAATTGTTAATGATTCTGATAACAATTATAAGATAATAGACATAATAACTTATGATACCTCTTCAACGTAATCGATCATTTTCCTGCTCGACACTAAAATTTATCACACTCTAACAGACCAATAGATCATACCATAAAAGGAACAAATGGAGGAATCCACATCCACATGGTAAGAACCATACTCCCAGTTATTTTCTATAAAAGGGATATGTTCAAGTGCAGGAATTGGACTGTATCCAGAAAAATTAATTTCCTCCACATAAAGAACACCCTATAATTCCTTAGTAGAAACATACCATCTCTAAGTTCCCCATTTTCTCCAACCCTCAGAAATTTTTTCCAAGACTAGGATGGATAATATAGTGGAAGCCTAACTTTTAGGTAGGGTAGGATCAAGTTTCTACACCAAATTCTTTTGAATCTCAAGTACCAATCCCCTTGGATCAGGGTTCCTATGAATCCTCAATTGTGAGGAGGATTTAATCATACCAAATTCATGTGGAACTCACAAATATGCCTCAGGGTTTCCTTATGAAACATTATCATTGTGTTCACTTTATATTTCACATGGTCTCAACATCTAATGTAACCATTCTAAATATAAAAATTTACCTTGAAGAGAATGAGTGGTGGAATCATGGTATAAGATATAAACTTCCACTATGTTGCGTTTTTTCAGGAAGAAGATGATTTTAGGCATAGATATGCCCCCAAACCTAGTAAAAAATGAATTCCTTTCGTTGAACGATGTTCCACATTCCATTAATGGGAATAGAACTTCTCCATGTGTCCTACTCCATCTAAGACATATGATATGTATCCTCTATGGGGATGGGAACTTGAGAAGATGGTTTGATAAATTTTTCCATGTGGGTGAAACCAGTGTTTTGTGGGGATGGACCCTAGATCTTTAACAAACTCTTCTAAATTTCATAAATGAGGGGTTTCCTTGTTTTAATCTACTTTATAAGAAAAAATTTATATGTTTCATGCTACTCACCATCTCTAGAATCTATTTTGAGTTTACCCTTAATAATGGGTATTAGTTTTTCCAATTGACCATTTGAGTATAAGCATATCCAAACTTTATCATAGGACTTCACAAACTCATGGTTGATACTTTTGGGTGGGAGTTCAATTTGGGAGCCCATGTCCACCCATGTGAACATAAACCAAATATAACAAGATACAATTAAATGATGTTCTTAATATTAATTTTTAATCTATAAAGAAAATCTATTTTGGACACAATAGAATTGATGCCCAAATATTCTAGGTTAATAACCTTCAAAAATATATTTTTCATCAATTCTCACAACCAAAACAATATCCCTAAAGGTAATGTGGTACCCTTATCTTGTATTGTCACTAGATATATCATTTATCGGGGTATCAACAAGAGTATAGAAATAGGAATATAAAAAATTATCATGATAGTTGATCCTATTCATTACATCACTTGACCCCAATGTCAATGCATTCACCCCACTTATACACTAGAATTAGGGATTGAATCAAGAATCCAAAATTTGATGGTCATTGATAAACACATAACCCTCCATATGACCTACTACTTATCCACAAAAGATTTTTAAGGGGCATGTGAGCATGTAGGAAAAATCTCCCATGAAAATTTATCCCAACAAAAAATATATTTGTGCCAATACTAGGACCATTAGGTTGATGTGTATCTTGGTCACCAAATGGGTTACCATCACAAATGTTGTATCATTGACACTAGTGCCTAATTCATACACCGATAACATCAAAAATCATAGAAACATTTTGAATAAAACTTATAATCAAACAAATGGATCAACCCTAAGGGAAACTTTCAAACCCCATTGGTCAAATGGACCTTCCTTGAGAATCAACAAATAAAAACCAATTAATGGTCATGTATTTTTAGTAATACACATCCTTGGCCTCATCCCATGGGGCTCATGACTATTTAATGTTGAAAGAACATAAATCTTGTAAGAATAGGGGATATACATCTTTGGGTGGGGATCGACCTTTTGGAGATTTTATGTTTTGTTAAGAATCTCCCTCATGAGTAGAGGGGTCCACTCAATTCCATACTACACTAAAGAATGTGGAAGGAACTTTTCATACATATCACCCCTGATGGGTTCCACCCATGATCATTCAGACATCCGTAAAATTAATATCAACTTCCCCATGCACTAGGTGAAACATATTGTTATCCGGGATCCAACTGCTATAAAAGTGAGGGGTGATGGATTTTATCCAATAAGAATAGTCTTAGAAACCAAGACATCCTTTCATAGTCCAATTGATTTCAATTCAGAATTGAAGTCTTCATAGCTCTGGATAACCCAAAAAACAATCCCCATTCTATAACTAAGGATCCTCTATGATGGATATACCATTCTAAAACTATCCCATCCTTTAGTTGGAAGTTTATGTCCACATAACCACGTGATAGTATTGGGTATCTGATTCTGGAGCTCGTACTTCTTCATCCAGTGATAATGGGGTACAACCCAAAATAAAATCTTCTGAAAAGGGTTCAAAAATATATAAACCCATTTTCAATATATTATCTTGATTTTCATTACTATACCTATTTATCCATGACAAGGGTGTAGTTTTGTGACACAAAACAATGACATAGATTCCATACAGTACTCTAAAACCATAAAGGGGAAAATATTATCATATACAGGATAGATTTTGGGGATAGTTCCCATGAGATCCACTAAGTGCCTATGATGTGGGATAACATCATGCTTCACACGATAATCAAAATTTTTGATCATAAAATATCTCCTATCATCATTAATGGAAACAATTTTAGTAGGATTAATTTTATCCATTTGGAATGAAAAGTCAACAAAAAGGAATCTGATTTATCAAAGTGAAAAATCCCATATAGTGTGTTATATAACCCGTATATCGTGTTACACAAACAGTGTAACAACCGAAATTCAATATAAAAATTTTCAATTCACCATACAAATATCATTATACTATGAGGTATTGTAGTTAGCTCATGGGAATACCAATCCACATATGACAATTCTTATGTATGAAAACAAGGTCATTCATAAACGGAAGTCTATATATGGGGAAGGATGTAAATCCATGGGAATCAAGGGGTTCAAAAATTATCAGTAGGTTTCTAGGTGAAAATGGGCCAACCTGACACCTTTTATAGGTGTTGTCCCTCATCTGAGTCAACACACACCCTACAAAGCAATTAGCAAGGCTGTCTTCTTCCTCATAATTAACTTATTGTCATGCGGATTGAACCCCTTTCCAATGGAGGCATTTTTTGGGCATAGTAAAATCTGAAAATAATTTGATAAATCTATGATGAATTTGCGAAAAAAAAATTAATGGTCAAGTCATTCATAGAGAATAAAATTAGTATAGTAGCTTAAAAAACCATTGCATTCTTCCCGCGTAGCATATACGCTATGTGGGATCCCCACTACACATGGTGATCTTATAAATGAATTGAAATCACTTGCGAGGAGAGAAGGTAAAATAACACCCCCCACAAATGTCATTTTTTTGGGAGTAGGTAATGAAATAAAGCACCCCACAAATATCATTTTTCATTGAGGGAGAAGGCTATGATTTAAATGCTTTATGCATATGAATTTTTCATTTTCATTGAGAGGCATCATTTTTATCTCTCCTAAAAACAAAAACTATTATACTAGAAATAGATTTATCGCTCAACCACCTGGATCCATGGATGAAATGTTACAAATCATATATCTTGGGAAAACATTTATTGACCATTCCTATAAATACCTTGCCTTTGGAGAAAAAATGGAGAGAGAAATGTATAGATAACAAAGAAGACTATTGAATACTCCTATAGGTAATTAACCTAACGTGCACTATGAAGGGGCCCTGAAAAAGGGATAATACATGAGAGGACCCATCTGTTCACCCACAAAGGGTTCCCATATGCCTGAAAAAAATCTTACAACAAAGTATTCCCCTTCATAGAACCCATCACTATCCTCCACCCCAAATACCAAAGACCAATATGTTGAATGGGGTGTCAGGTGGTGCTTTTTAACTTAAGACCTTTCTTTCTTCATTTCATGTTGTGTCTGATCCCTTATTTTCCCCTTAGTTAACTATCAAAATATCTTCATATCTCTCCTACCAAAACCCTAGAATTAATTCATTAAGACCACCACCATGACCAACTAATTCATTTGGTCTACAGTCTAGACATATTAAAATTCCCCCGATCCATTCTTATATTACCATTGTAATCAATGCCCAAAATTTTACCTCCATGGTGGGAGGGGTCCTTATAATCTTCCCAGTCTTACATTATTGTGGTAATGTGGAACCCAACCTTAGGGATAGTGGTGGATGGCTTCTCGGACTGGGTGGTGACATCAGTTGCCTAAAATGTTAAGTGAATTGTATGATAAGCCCCTATTTTCATCTGTCACCATACCATCTTCCTCTCTTCAATCTATTAAAATTGGGGTAGATGAGAATATTTGTTAGGTCATTCCTCCTAGAGTAATACCGTATTATTTCTTTCATATTATTTATCTCCTCCAATGTTCCATACCATTTCCCTCATCAACTAGAAGATGGATAATATTGTGTGGATTTCTAGATCTTTCTCTTTATCTTGTTCAACACACCAATCATGACTCACAAGGGCTAATAGGTTGGTGGAAATCATGTCATCTACATAATAGAATATCTATCTAGGTATCATATTCAGTTTAATTCACAACCATGTTTTCACCACCTCAAAGGGTCTATGTCCCCAATGAGGCAACCCATTGGGCCTCCTCTATTGGTGAAAGCTCCAACTCTTTGAACTATGTGGTCATTGATTACTTTACAAATAAGATATGTATAAATCCTCCCTAAGGTTCAAACCTAGCACCCAAAATTCACCCTAATCATCTCAGTTCCATATTCTCAGTAGGGTTATATCCAACATGGGAGGTTTTATACCTTACATTTCCCTCAGTCTGCTTTAAAATAAGTCTCACACCAACAATTACAAGGATTATTCTTCATAGAAGTCATTATCACATGACATTAAACTACAGAGTCTAGTCCATGTCACATGCCCTTAAAAGGTATGATGTGTTCCATTAAGCTAAATTGAACTATGTGGGTTCTGATTACTTTCAAAAAGATACATAGTAATCCATTCTAATGGGGCCAATCCCAATATCAAAACAACTCATATCTTACTGGATAACGAAAAATTCTTGAGTGACCAATTGTGTGTCTTAAAACCAATAACATGATAATTAATGAGATAATAATATCTAATAAATATTAAAATGGTACCATTGATAGAGAACCTTGAATACATACAAATATCTCTATAAAAGGAGAACCCCAAATACATATAGATGATTCTAAAGCCAATACATGCTACCAATCAATTTATAATAAAAGTGGGGTTGGTTTTATATTTTGGATTTAATGATGGATTTATGAATCTATATTAAATCTATAAGATATTCCTATAGTGGGTAATAATCCCACCCCAAGGTGTGATGATCTTGGCCTCACATAATCATGACCAATTTGAGTCTCAAAGTGTTGTTGGAACCATTTCTCAATGACCACCTACCTTTGGAAAGAAGGTTTGTGAGATGTCATGAATGAGAAAACTATTGGGTGTTTCTAGTTCCACAAATAAACCCCCATTGGAAACTACATTAAAAGTATATAGAAACAAAAAATCTTGTTTTTGATGTGAAGGGTTGTTCCACCACCACCACCACAAAACTCCATTCAAACCCCCACATGATTATTTAAATTAAATAAATATTTTTTGAACAAAGAAACCATAGATTAATTAATATATTCCATAAGTCCAAAAATGTTGTAAACTCCATCAATTATAACCTAATAAACTTTTTCATCAAATCATTAATCAGTTACAAGGTCATAAATACTATCCAATTTACATTATCCATATGAAACATCTCTTTATCTCAACTAAACACCATTATCTCAACATCATGAACATATTAAGGGTTATCATTCCCTTAATCATATTAAAATATCACCTTTCCATCAAACCCCCTTTCTAGGTCATCAGCACCATTAAAAATATTCTTGTATATCCTTAATGACGAATTTCAAAAGAATATTTCCTACCTATTTGATGATTCATATAACATAATTATTAAGTTAAAAAACATAAACACTTATCATTCAATTTAATTCTTAAACATTTAACTAGGCTTAATTATAATATTCCTTAATACCTACTTTCTTTCATATTTAATTTTTAGTATCTTCATCGTATATAATAAAACCTTTACCCATAAAAAATTACTAATACTTTTCTTGATATTATCTCTTAGGACATCAATTTTCAAAATTCCCATACTTTCCACATTTAAAACATTCAATTGTTGATGATTTCTTAGGTAAACCATTCTTCTTATCTACTTCATTAACTAAAATTTCAATTTTTCTTCACAAATTACTTTCTTTGTTCCCTTATTTTCCATAAATAAAAAAATATTCTTGTTACTCTAATACATTCCCCTGAGTTCTTCGTAAAACATTGTAGAAATATAGAAAAATGAATCTTCTTTTCTCTATGGTCTCCACCACTTGATCTCTCAAAAAACACTATCCTTCACTTCTTTGATGACTATGAGAGTTGTTCAATGTGCATTTTTTATTCATATATATTGAAAATTGATTAGGCGTGAACACAATATCCTCTACTATATTCATCATCCCTTTTCTTTTCTCATAAAAACATTGTATTTCTCTCTCAATTTCAACTCTGTTCCTTCTTGTTCCCACCATTAACTTTAACCAAAAACAATAGATTGAGAAACAATAATCATAGGCGGAAAACACATAATCATGAAAATCCATTTATATGATATCTAAATCAGGACACCTAAATTTCAATTTATGACACCTTATGTTTAACCTATGTCATTCATAATTATCACATATTCAAATCCTTCATAATGGTTCATAAATAAAATGCGGATTAACCGAAACATATCCCCCATGAGTGTCAGGCCATGTGCATAGTGAGGACACACTCACTATAAACCATTACAATGGTTGATATATACTCAAATAACTATTTTTGGGGTTGTACCCCTATATACAACTATTACAAAACCATGTACACTTTTAGTATCTATATCGAGATTTATTGATAGGAAAATCATATAAAATATTCCATACCAAAAACTTATGATGCCATACTATTAATAGACTTATCCCTATAGATTTCAACAAAGTTCTCTAATCTTAATATATAATGTTTGAAGAATAAATTCCTCTGATACCAACTATAGAAACCTAGAATTTTCATAGATAAATATTAATTCTTTTAGATGAAAAATATTCACATTAAAATAAATGCATGCGTGAGGATCATAAAGGATTTTTGTATTTGAAGAATAAATACACAATATTATTATTTAATAAAATATCTTTAATAAATCCCATAATGATCTTCCCATTTATTACTCTATAGAGAGATACCCTAATTAAAACCTTTCATTATAACCCTAGGGATAGATACATTATAAAGGGTGAACTCAGATGCTCAATAAGGGTAGAAATAGGAGATATAAATTATTGATCATATAAAAGAATATGATATATATAATGGTATGAGATCATGACCATATATTACAAAGTTCGTACCAAATCTTTTAAATATCATAAACATGAGTCCTGGAATAAATCTTGGTATTTCATAAGGCATGAATCCTAAATAAATCAAAGAATATGAGCCATGAGATCAAAACATTGGAATTAGGTATATGTTTTTGGCATACTCAAAATCATATAACATTGTGAATATGTATATGTAGAAACAGGATGACTCAATAAGTTAAGGAAATTAATTCAGGGCCTTGATTAAAAATATAGACATGAAAGAACAGGTTCATAGATAACCTTATAGACAAGAAACCAGATCCCCACAAAAAATTGTGAACATGAAACCATGTTCATTCAGAACATAATTAACTCTTAATTTTTCCATCATTACATAATTCATTAGAGGGTTATATAATTATGGTTTCACTCATCCTAGTTTGTAATGTAGTCACCCTTTCTTATTTATAACATAAACTCCTTCCTTGGTCTATAATTTATGCACCCTTCTTTAGTTTATAAACTAACCACATTTACTTCATTTATAAAATATCCACTTTTCAAATAACAGAAAACATACATATGTGTGGAACAATATCATTAAACTTTCAACATATCATCACATTATAAACTGTACAAATAAAACTTGTTTCATAAACAACTCATTACTACATCACAATATAACCCATGAAAATAAATGGGTTTTATAAACATATCAACATTATAATAATAAACATAAACATTCTAAAAACACTAATAAGGATGTTAAAATTATACCATATCCATACTAAAACATAACCAACACCAAATTTAATCATTTTTTATAAATAGAAAAACTATTAAAATATATTTAAGTCATTCTCGAGGAAAAATATTTTACTATTTGAAAATCACTTCTTAAATCCGAAAAATCCTAAATATTGAAGAATTTTTTTTAAATAACCGTATAAACATTTAAATGAATTATCAAATAATTGATTGTTCATGATGGTGGAAAATATTATTCATTCAATGGGAATTAAAAAAAGATTCCTTTCACATTTTCTTGTAAAAAAAGTGCATAATTTGGAAAATTAAAAGAAGATTACTCTTAAACCATTTGTTAAAAAATAAAATCATGGGGAAAAATAACTTTAATGATATTAAAACATTCTAAAATCATTTTTATAAAACATGGATATGGATGAAAATAGGTTTTCATCTAAAGTGATGAATAAAGTATGTTTTCTTTAAAAACATATTTTTAGTCTATTAAGTACATAAGACAACGAAACTGAATGGAAATCATGTATTATAAAAAAATAATAATTGGTTAATAAAATTCAACAACTTCAATAGAGATATATAATAACATTTTAACCTCATGAACTTAATCATAAACAATCCTCATAATCAATGAGATTGTAACGTAGACCCTTACCTAGTAGGTAACATTTGAATCATAAAACTTGGAAATAAATAACCATAGATGGATATTTAAATCCATTAAATATTCATAATAATCATCATATAAGACATTCATGAATATTATATACCCCCACAAAGAATAAATAAGTGGTGTATATGGCATGTGTCTTAATGAAAATAAAAGTAAGTTGAAAATATCTTACCACATTGGTATCTTTTGAATCGTAAGCATCATGAAAGAAAAAAATAAAATAAATCATTAATTATCATGAACATAATGATATTAATGATATTATATTTAAAATGTTTTTTATATACACTTCATAATATAATATAGTTGAATAACATAACATATGTCCTAATGAAAACAATTTGAGACAAAAATATCTTACCTTAAGTATAAACTTCCTCCATAAACATTAGAAAATATTGTATAATAAATATAGGTTAATTATAAATATATTTCATAACCATAATCATATATATAATATGATGTGTTGTTTACTTATAACATTTTACATCCCGTTTTTTAACAATTATTTGTTGAAATCACTGTTTTTGGTTCAGTAGTATTATTACATGAACTTTTATCATGGTTAAACTATAAAAATAATGTTAAATATGATATTAATATTATATATATATATTTATATTCATTTAAAACAAATTTATTTTTATTCATAGAAGTTCTAGAAAAAAACGAATTACTCAATTTATGGGGATGGTAGGTCCTACGTTCGCATGAAAGCCTTTTTCCTTTTTTGACTGATGGAACAGAAGAAAGATAAATATTAATTAAAATTTTCAGAATCAAATTTATATATTATATGTCATATAAATTAATTATATATATCATTATTACCATACATGTCAAAATAAAATAAAAAACACATCACAAAGCTTTGTGGAGATGATTGTCCACACGTACGCATGAGCGACATTACCTCATTTTCCAATGGATTGGAAGGTAAAAAGGTATATGTGACATTATTACTCTATAAGTTTAATTATTTCATAAAAATCATAAAAATATGTTTAATATATCATTATATTAATCCATGTGAGTCAGTGATGGGAAATGAATTACATCGATTCGTGAGGCAGTAGTCTATCATAGACGTGATCGATGGTTTTTTCCCATTTGTTATAACAGGATATAGATGCAGGTTATGACACTAAAATAATAATATATTATTATATAAAAGATAATTTTATTATTATATCATCATATTTGAATCATATTTTAAGGAGTTGGATGAAAAAAATTAAAAATTCTCGGTTAAGAACACTACCTCTTCCTTGGAAAACCTCCTTAGTTTAGCACAAAAAGTCTTATTTAGAGGGTTTCCTAATCCTAATAGGGCCTATATGATGTGAATTGTGAATTAAGGAAATTATTTTTATTTATATTAGACAAAAAAAAAAGATTTGGGAGTTTGATAACGTTGTTGAGCGCGTCAAATTAGATGTTTAATTTTGACTAGAATTCCTGCAGTATATCAGCAACCCTAGGACGTCTCTCGACGGATCCATAGATCATTAATTTAAAATGAGGGTTTTGATTATGAAATTAGAAGTGGAATGGGGTTTTTTAAAACATGGGTGTTTGATGATTAAAAATTAAAATAGAGAATGGAAGTGATAAAACAAAGTAGGAATGAACAAGATTAATTAAGTGTGATCAACTTGGGGTACTCTCATGATGTTCAGCCTTCATCACTTCATGATATAGGGTTATGATATTTTAATCCTTGGTTTGTAACACATAGAACTAGAATTTTACTGAGTTTATACTAGTATACTTCTTAGATTTTAGTCAAAAACACACAATGTTTCACCAGACACCGCTGATGATTGGGTGATTTGTGTTCGACATCATAACTGAAACTCACCAAGGAAATACATGAAGAACTCAATGTTCTATCCAGGTTTTTATGTTATTTAATTTTGATAACATGACATAAATGTACATGACATTTATAGTGCTTATGTGATTTCAATTGACAAATATAAACCACACAAACACCGCAATAGGAAGGGAGAAAAGAAAGTGGTGAATGGTGTGCGAAACATCACATGAATGGGTACCCCCAAACATGATCATATGAGATGAGCATGACATACTAGTACATAAATAACTAAAATAAGAATATAGGATTATTAAAAACAACACAAAAACCTAGAATTAAAAATATCATTCAAATATTAAAAACCTAAATCTTGGGATTTACATCACATTCCTTCCCGTGTGATCATAAGGGGTTTAGAAATCAATAGGAGGGGAGGAAGAAGAATTTGTTGAAGTAGAACTTCAGATATCCTCTAGAACTTCTAGAGATGATGAAAATACATATTTGGGACTCCAAAATGGCACCACCTTTCCTTTGGTTCGAACTCCAAAATGGGGTGCCCAAGGTGCCAATTTATAGGCAAAGTGGGCAGTGGATTTGGTCACCCTAATTTCATGAATCCTCTTGGTCTGTGGTTTTGGCTGGTCAGAAAGCCTTAACTCACTTTAGAAAAAACTAAAGAGTTGTTGGAAGACACTTTTTCTACCTCCATGTCAATGTTGGTGGCCAGATATAGAATATAAAAATAGATATTTCCAAAATACAGAGGCTATGTTTTGACCCCATACAGATCCACTTTATTGGATAGATCAGCTTTTATGGGCCTATTAATGGACGAATTGGGCTTCGGTTCCTTCATATGAAATGGATACCATTACATTTATGACAAAAAAACATTTCATCCAATTTGAATACACGGATTAGTATCATCATGCGTTTTAGTCTACTTGTGTTCTGGGATCATGTCCAGAATGGCCCATTTTTAATGGACTTCATCATAAGTCCTCCAAATCACCTCCACCTACAATATAATTATCAAAAAAAGTGACATTTCCCTTTTTAAAGATTTTAAACACAAAATAAATGAATAAAAAATGGAGTTAAATTCATTATTATACATTTAATTTACAATAGAATATCAGTTTAATACATTGGTTTAAGGGTGAAATAAACCACTAAATCATGGTACGATCACACCACCACACCTAAACATTTGCACTCTTGGGCGATGTATAATATCCTAATCATGTTCCATTCCTAAATAAAAGTTTTTAACATATCCAATATTATTTTAAAATGAAATTCCTCATGTATTTTATATGGAATCAATTTTCCTATCATTTTTCTTTTCTCGCATTCAAATTTGTTGAACTTCATTTGTTCCCCATGAAACATGTTGTAACCTAACTCACCTTAAAATTTTCCCTCTTCACTCAAGGAACATATTAATGTGTATTTATTAACTTTTACTAGAGTTCATGTCATCTTACCATATACTTTCCAATATTCTCATTTCTCCACTGGCAGAAACTAGTGTTCTATTAAAGAGGACTTCCAACAGGTTGTTCTAAGGTTCAAGGGTTGGTAGGATTTAATGTTTAAAATATGAGGTAGAAGAGGTGTGTTTAATCTCTTAAGTAAAAAACATGTCAAAATTCAGAAAGTGTTCACAATGAATGTACACACTCAACCCCTCACAAAGTGTATCACCTCTAACTCACTCTCCCCATTGTCCATTTTTTTGTCACAACCTAGAAATGAATATTAATGCGTAAACATCCTCTTTTATACATTTTTTCATTTGTTATATTTTTTTTAAATGTATAGACCTAATTTTTTGTATTGTTTTATTTTAAGAAAAAGCGGTAAACATGTGTACAATAATGATGTAATATGGATTGTGAACCCATTTCCCAATAAAAATGTAGGCACCCTTAATATCAACCCATAACAATGATTCTCTACCCAAAATTCCTATGGATACACACTCTCTCCCACTCTTGCTAAAAATAAAACAATAATATACACAATAGATGGGAGGTAGGGATAATGTATCTTGTAATGTGGCTACCTGACTATAATTTCATGGTCTATAAGGCTTAAGAAGGATAAAATGTAAAGGTGGCTGAAAATAGAGGATAATTCTAAAAAGGGATTTTCAATGAATGATATCCTCATTCATTAATGTAGAATACTTGAATCTTATGGCCTCAAATAGAATCAAGTCATGTTCTAGTTTCTCTACATGACCTGAGACTTTCATGAAAGTGATTAAAAGGAAGAATATACAATAAATGGTGTCGAATATCTCTTGGGTAAGGGATTAAAATATTTGTCAGTGCTAATGATGCATGGGTTTCAAAAATTAATTAAACACCTAAGAATTATTTGAAAATACAAATTCTAGAAAAAGATTCTATAAAAACATTCATTTTAAAAACATTAATCCAAAAATAATGGAATTTTCCACACAACCTACTCAAGCATGAAAAATGATTTTGTGTATTCTTTTTAAGGTCAATTTTTATTTGAAAACCCAGAATAAGGAAAAAGAAATGAAAAATTAAAACTCCTTTTTTTATAAAAAAATTGTTTTGTTTAATCCTAACTATGACATGTCACCCTCCCCAACACCTAAAAGTTACATTGTCCTCAATGAAAGTATTTTAAAAAATAGGAAAGTAAATAAAGGTAGGGAGAAGGCACATCCTGTTAAATGGTGTCATATGTGGCATCTATCAGTTGGATTTCCTACACGAGATGCTTTGGAAAATCCCCATAGAAGTGTTTGAGCCTCTACCCATTGATAGTAATCCTTTGTCCACTCTTCTCATACAAAACCTATATTTCACCAAAAGGGTAAACATCAGTAACAATATAAGGACCGAGATATCGGGAATAAAGCTTAACTGGGTGGAGCTTTAGCATGGAATTATACATGAGAACCTTCTCACCAATGTGAAACTTCCATTGATGTATCAAGATATCATCGATAGCCTCTATTTATAGATTCGGTAGTTTTCATATACATCACATTGAATTTCATCCAACTCTTGAATCTGCAGCTTCAAATGTGCACATGCATCTGAAAGATTCATATTACATTGTCTAACAGCCCAATATGCAAGGTGTTATACATCCACTGGGAGGTGGAAAGACTTTCCAAACATAGTTCTATATGGTTAAATTCTAGTTGGGGTTTTAAATGTTGCACGGTATGCTGAAAGTGCATCATCCAAGCATAAACTCCAATCTTTCCTATTAGGTTGTACCGTTTTTCCAAGATTTGTTTAACATCCTGATTTGAGATTTCTACTTGTTCGTTAGTTTGGGGGTGATATGCAGTGGAGTATTTATGATCAACCCCATACTTACGAAGAAAAATTTTCATGTTTCAATTTCAAGAATGTGAACCCTGATCACTAATGATGAATCTTGGTAAACCAAACCTACTAAAAATATGAGACTTCACAAAATCAATAACCACACGAGAGTCATCTTCCCTAATGGCTTTTGCTTCCACCCATTTAGAAACATATTCTACTTCCAATAAAATTTATAAAAATACACATGAATTTGGAAAAGGCCCCATGAATTCAATGCTCCATGCATAAAAAATTTCACAGAATAACATGGGTTGTTGGGGGCATTTCATTCCTCTTGGAGATATTCCCTGTGAATTGACAATGACTACATGACTTGAAAAATCTATGGTAATACCTATAAAATGTTGGCCAATAATATTCGAAGTAAAGAACCTTGTGAGTAGTATATTGAGATCCAAAGAGGCCCCCACAGACCAAGGTGTGGCAGAAGGTCAAAACAGAGGTGAACTCATGGTCAGGGACACACTGAAAAACTACTTAGTCACCACAAATTCTCCACAAGTATGGGTCATCCCAAATGTACCACCGAGAATCATTCTTAAGTATCAGGAATTGTGATGTACTAAAATCAGTGGGGACCATGGATGTTGTTATAAAATTAACAATGTCTGCATACAAGGGGGTAAGGTCCACAACATCACAAAGGGTCTCATGAGGGAATAATTTTTTAATGGGGTGGGGTGAGTCAAAATGATGGTATAAAGGTGGGGGAATCCTACTAATGTGGTAAGTACCCACATTTTCCACTCCTCTCTTATCTCTAATCTCAAGTTCAAACCCCTGGAGGAGGTGCATCCACCGAATGAGGTGGGGCCTAGCTTCAGTTTTCTTTAGGAGGAAACGAAGGGCATCATGATAAGAAAAAACAATGATTTTTGACCCAATAAGATATGAATGGAATTTTTCCAATGCAAACACAATAGAAAAAAGTTCTTTTTCAGTGGTAGTGTAGTTTTCCTAGGCGGAGTCATGGGTACGTGAGGCATACACAATGACATGAGGAGCCTTCTCTACCCTTTGTGATAAAACTTCCCCAACTGCAAAGTTAGAGGCATCACACATAATTTCAAAGGGGAAATCCCAACATAGAGGTTGGATTATGGGAGGTGAAGTGAGACTCCTTTTAGTGAATTTAATGCATCCTCACAATTTTTATCAAAAAATCTCAGAATCCTTTTGTAATAACCGGGATAAAGAAAATGATATCTCACTGAAGTCTTTAATGAATCGATGGTAAAAAACAGCATGAACCAAGAAATATTGCACCTCACGAACACATTTTGGATATGGAAGGGTCGAAATTAATTTAATTTTTTATTTATCTTCTTTAATTCCCTCTTTTGAAATTAAATTCCCAATAACTATCCCCCATTCAACCATGAAATGGCATTTCTCATAATTTAATACAAGATCTTTTTCTATACAAAGATGGAGGATAGAACCTAGGTGATATGAACAATAATCAAATGAAGTTCCATAAACTGTGAAATCATCCATAAAAACTTCCATGTAATTTTCTTGGTACTCTGAAAATATACTCAACATACAATGCTAAAAAGTTCCTCGACCATTACAAAGACCAAAAGGCATCCTTCTGTATGCAAATATTCCAAATGGATAGGTAAATGTTGTATTTTCATAATCCTTAGGGGCTATATGGATTTGGAAATAACATGAATAGCCATAAAGGAAACAATAATGGTACTTACCATCCAATATTTCTAACATTTGTTCAATGAAAGGTAGAATAAAGTGGTCCTTCTGCATGACTTGATTCATTCGACCATAGTCAATACAGACTCGCCAACTGTTTTGTAAACGTTTTGGAACCAATTCATTCCTTTCATTTGACACAACTTTTATTCCTGTTTTTAGGGACAATTTTCATTGGGCTAAACCATTTACTATCAGATATAGGATAAATGATCCCCACAACAAGTAATTTACTAACTTCCAATTTCACCACTTCAAGGAGTGTGGGATTCAACCAGTGTTGAGATAATATTATGGGCTTAGCCTCATAATCCAAAAGTATATGGTGGATACAAATAGATTTTATAATCCCAGTAATGTCATCCAATGTCAATCCTATTGCCTTTTTACACTCTCTCAAAAGATCAAGTAGTTTTGATTCCTATATTTGAGAGAGGTTATTGGCAATAATGACGGGAAATTGGTCAATACCCTCCAGATATGAATATTTTAAATTAGATTTAAGTGGTTTTAATTCCAACACCATGGGTTTTTGGATGAAGGTAGGGGATTTAGGGGGAGTGAGGTCCATCAAACTGTCTATCTACTCATGTTTATTCTCTAAAGATATAGAATCTATTGAAATTACATTTGAAGAATCATCGATGGTCATGGGTACCTCCGAATGAACATACTCATCAATTAAAGTACAAAATCTACAATTTTCAGAACCCACAAAACACTCAAAACATGACTCAAAACTCAAATCATTCAATGGTGAAGAAAATTAAAATGAATCAGGATTTGGGTTGAGGAGAGAATTGTGTGTGTGTGCATAGTTTGAGATCACTTCCATTGAATAGATAGGAAGACTGGAGTGCTCTTAAACATGTGTTTTGTAGCCTCAATGATGTTAAAACTTACCTTTTCTCCTCTAAATTCCATGGATAGTATACCATTGTGATCATTGATGATTGCATTTTCTATTTTGAGTAATGGCCTCCCAAGTATGAGAGGAGAATGTCCTTGGGTTTGGGTATCTTCCATCTCAAGAATGTAGAAATCAGCAAGGAAGATGATATTATTCACTCTTACAAGGACATACTCAATCACTCCTGCTGGATGTGTAGTACTTCTGTTGGAAAGTTTTATTACAATTCCCGTTGGTTTATGCTCTCTAACCTATATATAAGTGTATACAGAGTGAGGCATTACATTAATGGAAGCACCTAAATCTAGCATAGCATCAGAAAAGAATGTATCCCATTTGGTACATGGTATTGTGAATGTGCCCGGATCCTTACATTTTCTTGGAATTGCTGATTGAATCAAGACTGAGACATTTCTCCCCAAGTTGAGTCTCTCATTCCCCTTCAGCCTTCTTCTATGGGTGAAAAGTTCTTTATGGAATTTGGCATAATGGGGAATTTTTTTGTGTACATCCAACAATGGAATATTAACTTGAGATTTTTGAAATGTATCCATTATTTCATTGTCAATATCATTATCAATGTTTTTATTATATTTAGAGAGTATTTGAGGGAAAGGAAGGGGAATGGATTGTTCATGGGAATCCTTAATTAAAATTTGATTTCCCTTTTTAATTTGATTTTATTCATTGGGATTTTTATTAGTGGAGAAAGAGTGTTTTCAAGAGGGGGACATACCTGTTGCATAGAATCAATAGAAGGGGAAACTTCATTGCCACTATGAACTATAATTGCACATGAATTACCATTATCCTATGGATTGGAAATGGGTTGGGATGGTAGTTGTCCAGAACCTTGCATCTTAAGCTCACTGATGGTGTTCGCCAATTGTCCCACTTGAATTCATTGGCCTTGAATTGCCGATTGTGTGGTCTGTTGGAATTAGAGGTTCTGGGATGCCATTTTTACACCATATCCTTGAAGCTTAGCTCAGATTTGGGATGAGGAGGATGATTTTTTTGAGAATTTGAAGGATAAAAAGGTTCTATACCATGGCCTTGTGGATACCAATTTTTCATGGGGTATCTTGAGTTTCCTCATTGTCAGAATTGGGGTTGTGTTTTCCACCCATGGTTTGGATTTGGCATGAATTGTTCCTACATGAAGTGAGGTTCTTGTTGGAATGGAAGCCATGGGAACACGACTACACAACACTCAGGTGAATCTTGATGTTGTGGGCACTTGTCATAAAAATGAGTATTGTCAGTACAAATACCACAATATACTGGAATAGGAGGAGATTGTGAGTTACCTTGTGCTTGAGATAATTACCCTATAAGGGAATGAATCATATCAATTTTATTATATACCTTTTGTTCTAGGGATGAATGACTTACCTTGTGGACTCCTCGGGTTGGTGTTATTGCTCATGTACAAGATTGTTGTGTATTTTGATCTGTGTGGGCTATTAGGTCATGAGCGGCGGAAAGAGTTTATCAACTAGGGATCCACCAGCTACAACATCTACCATTCCACGATCCATGGGGAAAAATACCTCATAGAAGTATTGTATTAATAGTTTTCACTGATTTGGTGTTGGGGTCAGCTTGAGCAAAGCCTCTTGAATCTCTCCCAGTATTCATGAGGGGTCTCTCCTTGTGATTTCCTAATTCCAAAGATTTATTTCTTAATTGATGGAGTTAAAGAGGAAAGGAATAACTTCTCTAGAAATAGTCATTTAAGGTCATTCCATCCTCTAATTGTTGTAGGTATATAGCATAGCCAGTCTTTGGCTACCCCATCAAGGGAGAAAGTGAATGCCCTAATCTTAATTTAGTCCTCAGACACATTTTGGGGTTTCATGGTGGGCACACTATGTGAAACTTCTTAAGATTTTTATGAGGGTCCTCACTGGGAAGACCATGAAAATTAGGAAGAATGTGGATGAGACCTGATCTCATCTCAAAGTTGGCTACTTCCTTAGGATATTGGATGTACGTAGGGTGGTACTCCACATCAGGGGTGGTCAGTTCTTTTAAAGTTTGATTATTTGACGCCATATTTACTTGGCTTTGATTGGGTTTAATATTTAATTGGTTTAGGACAACTTGAGGTTCCAAAATTGGTTCCTCAATGTTACTTGATTTACCTTCTCTAGATTCCTTGATTTGTTTGTGAAGTGACTTTTCAATTTCAGGGTCAAATTCAAGTAGTGTTTGTTTACCAGACCGGGTAATGAAAATAAGTTGTGAGGTTTTTTATATGGATAAAATCACATAAGAAAATTGAAAATAAAATATAAAGTTATAATACAGAATTATATGGAGGGAGATAGAGAGGAAGAAGAGAGAGAGAGAGAGAGAACACACCAAAACAACCAAAAATAAAGACAAAAACCCAAAAAAAATACAATCAAATGGGGGTGGGGTATTGAAAGTAGGACTAATTAAGAAGTAAAATAAATAAATAAATAAAAGGAAATAATGAAGATAAATGATCTTGGATCCCCATCAACGACGCCAATATTTTATTGCATTGTTGAGCGCATCAAATTAGTTTGTTAAATTTTGACTAGAATTTCTGCAGTATAGCAGCAACCCTAGGTCATCTCTCGACAGAGCCTTAGATAATTAATTTAAAAATAGGGTTTATATTATGAAATTATAAGTGGAATGAGGTTTTTTAAAACTTTGGGATTTGATGATTAAAGATGAAAATAGAAAATCAAAGCAATAAAACAAAGTAGAAATGAACAATATTAATTAAGTGTGATCAACCTGGGGTACCCTAAAGATGTTCATCCTTCATCGCTTCATGATATAGGGTTATGATATTTTAATCCCTTGTTTTTAACACTTAAATAAAGAATGTTACTGAGTTTATACTTGGATACCTCCTAGGGTTCAGTAAAAAACACACAATGATTCACCGGACACCGCCGATGATTGGGTGATGTGTGTTCGACATCACAACCCAAACTCACCAAGGAAACACACGAAGAACTCGATTTTCAATCTAGGTTTTCATGTTATTTCATTTCTATACCATGACATAAATGTACATGACCTTCAATGTGCTTTTGTGAGTTCAATTGACCAATATGAACCACACAAACACTACAATTGGAAGGGGGAAAACAAAGTGGTGAACAGTGTGTGAAACATAACATGAATGGGTACCCCCAAACATGATAATATGTGTTGAGAATGACATACTAGTACATAACTCAATAAAATAAGAATATAAAACGATTAAAAACAACACAAAAACCAGGAATTAAAAAGATCATTCAAATATTGCAAACATGACTCTTGGGATTTACATCACGTTCCACCCCGGGTGATCATAAGGGGATTAGAAATCCATGGGAGGGGAGGAAGAAGAATTTTTTGAATTAGAACTTCCAATAGCCTCCATAACTTCTATTGATGATGAAAATACCTCTTTGTGACACCAAAATGGAAACACCTTGGCTCCGGTTCGGCCTCCAAAATGGAGGGCCCAAAGTGCCAATTTATAGGCAAAGTGGGAAGTGGATTTAGGAACCCTGATTTCACGAATCCGCTTGGTCCATGGTTCTGGCCAGTCATAAAGCCTTAACACACTTTGGAAAAAACTATATCATTGTTCAAAGACACCATGTCTACCTCCATGTCAAATTGGGCGGCCAAATATGGAATATAAAAACATATATTTCAAAAATACAGAGTCTATTTTTTGACCCCGTGCAGATCCAATTTATTGGACAGATTAGCTTATATGGGCCTCTTAATGAACGAATTGTGCTTATATTCCTTTATATGAAACAGTTATAATTAAATTTTGAACCATCCTATAATGTTTCATCCCATTTGGATACACTGATTAGAAGAAGAATGAATTTTATTCTACTCGTGTTCTTGAACCATGTGCAGAATGGCCCATTTTTCATGGACTTCATCATAGGTCCTCCAAATCACCTCCACCTACAATATAATTATCAAAACAAGTAATATTTTCCTTATTAACAGTTTTAAACACAAAATAATTGAATTAAACATGGAGTGAAATTTATTGTTATACATGTAATCTTTAATACAAATCCAATTTAATACATTGGTATAAGGGAGAAATAAAATAGTAAATCGTGGTACGATCTGAGTGTGTAGAGGAGAGGAGAGGAGAGGATATTTCCTTATATAACTTAGGAAAGGAACCCACTTGGAAACTACTTGGAAATTTCCCAATATAATCCAATATGATAAAAAAATACCAAGAAAAATGATTCCAAATAACATATATTACCATTTCGTCTACGATAATCTTAAAATATGGCTATAAAAGAGTATTTATACAAGTTTTATTATCAAACCGACTCTTGTCTATTTAGTTTAACCCCCGATAAACCCATTTTTACCATAATTTTGCTAATTAATTTTTAATTTTTTTACTATTCATTATGATAAAGAATTAATTTTAACTAATTATATAATATATATTATATTTATTTAAAATATTTAATTCTTTTTATAAAATTCAATTTATAAAATTATTATAATTTAATTTAAAATAAAACTTACAAATGCAATGAAAAGAGAATTTTCCAAAGAAAATATTTTCATAAGAATGAAATGTTTTTATATTAAAATTAAACATAAAATTGATTTAAATTACTTAAATTGGATTAATTGTTATATATTTCAACTAATTAAACTTTTCAAACCATTTTAAAATATTAATTTGACTTTTTAAATACTTTAAATGAAAAGTCAGTTTTCAAAAAAAATCTGTATTTTTCACTATTAATCAAAAAATTAATATATTTAGGAAATTTTAAACAATTAACTCTATGATAATTATTACATTATTATTTAAATAATAAATGAAATTTTTTCAAATAAATATTCTAAAAATGTATAAAATAGTTTTAAAATAAGAGTGTAGAATTTGATGAAGCTGCTTTTTATGAAAATATATTTTTTAAACATAAAACCAGAATTTATTCTTATCACATGATTAGAAAAAATATTTGATGAGTGATAATAAAATTTATTGAATATATAATATATAAATTTCATTAAAATAATTCAAAAATTGTGGCTAATTTAATTTGTTAAGATAAAAAAACATCATGTGCATACAAATAGTTTTTCAGAAAAACATTTATTTTATTTTTATTATTTTTATTTTCATTTCTAATAAATTTATAACAAATGAATTCATTTTATTCTTGTGTAAACCATTATCTTTTCAAAATTTAGTCAGTATTATTAATACTCACTAATCTATATATTATGTTACAATGACAAGGTTTAAATTGTAATATTAATATTATATTACAGTATTTTTAAACTCAGTGTTACATGTAATGTAAGATATCGAAGAAATTAAGTAAATTTGAAAAAAATCATAAAATCTCAAGATGTTACAAAAATAATGTTCTCTTATGGTATTTTAGAAATGTACTCTAAATCAACTTAAACAGTAGGTTCTTATGTTAAAGAAATCTTAAAATGGTTCGAAAATCATATATTTATATATTTGAGAGATTCAAATAAAGGAATTTTAAGAACGTTCATAACATAATAATTTTGAGATAGATATAAAAATTTAATTGGCATACCCCTAGAAATTTCTACACTAATGATTTTTTTCTTCCTCTATATCTTTTATTTCAAAAAAACATTCATTTTCGGTTTAACATTAGAAATAATATTCACGTTATTTTATATAATTAGCAATTCCTAAACATATTATAGAAGGTAGAGGATATAGGTTTTTATAGACTCAAAAAAACACAAGCATCGTATTGAATCATTGTGAAATGGTTATTGGTCATGAAAGCATCAAACTTCATATACCATTAACTAGAGTCTTGTTTTAAACCATAAAATTGTTTATTTAAAAGACAAATTTGGGTTGGTTTGAATTCTTTAGAATAACCATCAAGAGGTTTGTTATAAAATTTCTCTTTATGGTCACCATAAAGGATGTTTATTTTAACATATAATTGTTCAATGTGAAAGTCATAATAGGAAGAAAAATCAAGAATCTCCCATATAGAATAGTGTTTTATAACTGGTGAAAAGAATTCAGAATAGTCTATTCCCTCTCTTCATAGGAAAGCTATAATGAGTAATATAGAATTAACTTAGACTTTATTTTCAGCAGTGTTGTCCATCTTTCATTAATAAATTCACATACAACCAATTACTTTATCATTTAGATGTTTATTAATGATTAACATAGTGTGATTTTTTGAATGAATTAATCTATTCATTCATCGTATATATAGACTAATTAGAATCTCTATCATCAATAGCTTGATCATAATATTGAGGATCATCTTCTACATGATCCGGAGAAACATGAAACCAAAATAAAGTCATGTCATATTGATTAAAAAGTGAAGGAGTAATAGGGTCTCCTATATATATATCATCAGTTAAATGGAAATAAAAATTACTCACAAGAGTTTCACTATTAGAATATGAATTAGAACTATAGATAGATTTAGTTTGGGATACAAATTGATGATCAGACAGAGGAGGATGAACAACAACCTCAAACTAGGTTGATGGTTAAGAATCAGAAGCCGCATGAATGGTATTATAATCACTCTATTATGTGAAATGTTATGACTTGGTATAATAGGATTCATAAAACACCATATCACTATTAATTATACAATTATGGTATCCATGTTTATCAACCCACAGTTTATAACCATTAACTTCTCTGAGGTACCCAACAAAAAAACACATAAGATCTTGAGGTTCAAGCTTATTAGTCTCAAAAAGGGAATATGTAGTACATCCAAAGACTCTTATATGATTATAAAAAGGTGGATTGTTATTACATAGTTCCTCCATGGATTTAATATGATAAGAATATGATAAGAACCTATTTATAAGGTATACTATCATAGTGGATGCCTCTTCTAAGAATGATTTGAGGAGAACTAAGCATATAATCAATCTTTATAATCTCTAAATAAAGTTATTATTCATATATACATCAAGTTAATTCTGTTGGTAGGTCTCCCCAATATAATTGTTTCTTACAATCCCCTCAGATAGACATAACTCAATGAAATTAGTATAGATGTATTCTAATCCATTATCAGTTCTCATGGTTTTTATTTTAATTCCTAATTGTTTTTCTATAAGTATTTTCCATGATTTAATATTTTTAAATACATATTATTTTTTCGAGATATGTAAATCCAAAAAATTTGAGATAATTCTTCCATGATGGTAATAATTTAAGGGTATCCACCATGGGAGGTAGTTCTAGCTATTCCCTAAAAATCGGAATGAATGTATTCAAAGTGGAAACTTGCAATAAAAGTAAACCCATTAAATCTAGATCACTTAGATTTACCTATTACACAATATACACAAAAAAAGGTTACTTGGTGTAATCTTGTTTAACATCCTTTGTTTAATGAGTTCCTTAAAACACATAGAGCTTACATTCCTAAATATCATATTCCACAATAATGTGATATTAGTATTGGTTATATACACACTAACCAACAATCTGGAATGGGTCTTCTCTTTCAATACATAACCCATTAACAATGGTACCCTTGAATATAGTTCAAGAGCCTTTGGATATTTTTAGAAAACCTGCTTTAGACCTAAAATTGAATCACTGTTGGTCCACAATTATTTAGGATATTAGGTTTCTATGGATGTAAAAACTATACCTAACATCTAACAAAGTAATGATATAGTAGTAACCCCCTAATATTAATGAAAAACATTTCCCATGACATTAGTCCACCTATTATTTCATAAAATAATATCTCTCGCTACCCTTACTTTTAAATCAAGGAGAGACTCCATAAAATGACATATATGGAATGAGAAACCAGAATTCAGGACCCACTCATGGGTTAATTATAATGACCCAGACTTTCTGAATAATACTTGTTTCTTGAAATGTATGTTATAATATTCTTTACTCAATAAAAGCATATCCATTTATTAATAAAGTGAGTATAATTGAAATGAAAACGTTGGGATTCAACTGTTATATGGTCAATGGTCTATATAACCATTGTAAATTACACTCTTCACATTAATATTAGTGATTATAAATAGAAATGATAATTGTTATTATTATATAAAGAAGATTCAATGGCCTCATCTAGTAGATGTGGGCCATATGAAGCCCATTTTTCAGAGCTGGGGAAGGAGGTGGCATCACTGGTCTTTGCTTTGGACCATGCCCATGCCAAACTTCAACATGTTAAGCTTGATTAGAATCACCTACGATAGAAGTTCAAGTTGATAGAAATCACCACTTGGACAATATTGTCTTAGCCACCCCAAGATTCTATCAGTATTTCACACATTATTCACAGGTTCTATGCTGGCATTATAAGGGGTTATTTAAATAGGCCTTAGTTACTTTATGTAATCCCTTGGTATGAATAAAATTGTTATTTCCTCATTCCTATTATAAGAATAGATTTTCTTAACAAAATACATGTTTAATTAAGAAAAAACTGATAAATTGATTTTAGAAGAAAATAATCTTACTTTTCATATATTTCTCATACATAGAGAAATATTATGGTAAAATAAACATCATTTTTGAATTTAAAATTTCAAAATTAGCTTAGGATAAATTTTTAAAAGTTTTCTAAGATGTTTCAATTTTTTAGTATTTGATGAATATTATTTGATGAATAGTGTTTTTTATGAATGGTATTTTATGAATAGTAAACAATAATTTTATTATTAAATAACTTTTTCTGTGAAATGATTTTCAAAAATCGGACATACATGGTGGTAGTCAAGGTGAAAAATGTGGTTCAATAAGATCAACATAATTTTTTGACGAATAGTAACATTACCCAATAGAATAGTAATTTTACTATAAGGAATGGTTATTTGACCAATGGAATAGTAACATAACCTACATATGTATAAATATGTTATATTCATCTTAAGTGGTAATTTGATATAATTAAATCATTGTATAATTAAATAAATATTTTATAAATTATTAGTTAGGTATTAGTATTTTATTTATATAAAATAATTTAAAATGAATTTAATTTTTATAATATTAAGTTCAATTTTAAATTATACAAATAAAAAAATGTTTAAGGTGAATTTTTGGGATTTTTATGAAACAGTTAAATTTTCTGTGAATACTCAAAATTCAACTTTGTGTTGTCAGTAAGTTTAATGAAATCATAACTATGTCATAATGATGTAATGATTAAGATAAGATGATGATAAACTCTTCTGTATTAGAATATAATATTAGGTGTCCCAAGTATCCAATACCATAGGAAAATATGATAGTAAAGACCACATTTTTTGAATACCACTAATGAGGTGTCCTGATAAATGAAAAATATATTCCCTCACTTTTTCTATAAATACCCACCCTTTACTTCATTTAATTTCATTAAAAAATAATTTTCCACAAATCTATACTATATATACCACACAAGGAGTCCTCCAAAGGTTCCCTTATTCCCCCACGGTCCTGATCTTAGAGTTTCAGAAGTTACCCTTCAAGCTTAGGGAATTCTCAAAATTTTATTTTCCTTTCAGGTTCTATTTTTTTTCTTACGTCTCTGAATATTACATATGATGTTCTTATTTTTATTTTATTCAGACACTAAACTTTATTATGAGTCATTTATGAAAGATATCCCCTATTACATTCTCTATTTATTTTTTTAACCCATGTTACATAACTGTTATGCTGTAGAATTTTCATCTCAAAATCACTCTCTTTTTCTCCAAAAATTCCCTTATTTTATATATGGGAATACCCAAAACTATTACATTTCTACGGGTATTCAACAATACATAAAAATTATTTATCTTATTCATTAATTAAAAAACATAAATCCCTCATTCCATTTCTATGTGTTATAAATGACATAATGATCATGTTTTTAAGCACTTCTTAAAACGTCATGATTTTGATATGAGACCATTTTCTTTTCTTCTATTTGGCTTTTTTATGAAACTTTTTATTATGATATATATGGATAAAATGAAGATAAATACATATTAAAATTTTCCCCTAATATTTTACCAATTCATTGGATAAAGAAATTAATCTCAAATGATGACAAGTTTTATGATACCATGGGGAATAACCTTGGTAATTTTCATGACACCTTGGGAATGAACCTTAGTGATATGATTATTAATGTCTAAATTAAATGTTTTATCCAGATTTTCAATTTGTTATTTATGTTATTTTTATTATTCTATTCCACATTATCCATTTCTTGTGTCTTTATGTATTTCACCAAGTTCTTATTGATATCACAAGTAAAAAGTTTCCCTTGTTTACCATTACTGGGCCTTCTGCTCACACTTTCCTTTGATGTATGTCCCCAAATAAAGAGATTTAGTAATTATACTTAAGTTGAACCTATTATTAATCCATGAAAGTTTAATATAATAATAATTTATGTTGTCATGTATTATGTACCTTATTTCTAAGAAACTAAATATTAAAGATCATCGGTTTGTAAAATATAAAGAAAATTTTTGTGATAAAAAAGATAGATTCTATAGTTGGTATCAAGGGATAGTTTAGATAATTTTAGAAATTATGATATGAAAAATTTAGTAATAAACCTATATTAAAGTTTAAATATAATAAAATTTTCTAGAATTTAGGTGAAATATTAAATAAGTGGTTTCTGATAAAATAAATACCTGTCTGGATACCAAAAAGTGGATGTGGGTCTAGCACTGATGTATCTAGGCGTAAAACCTAAAAAAACAGCTTTGGGAAATACTCAAATGGGAACTAATGCATGACAATGGGAATTGATGCACTCTTGTTTGGACACTCCCTGGGGATATGTTTTGTTAATCATAATATTTTTATGAATCATTACAACGGATTTATAGGAAATGTAGTTATTGATATTGAATAGCGTGTTTAAGCATAATGTTTTAAGACCTAAAAATATTTTGGAGTTCTAAAATTCTTAAATAAAAAAAGTTTCTCGATAATGTTTTCTTCTTTTAGAAAATGGAAGGAAATAGGAGGAATAATGAAAATTGTGACCATAATGGACCATATGCTGACGACCATCTGATGGAAGCTAGAATGGAAGATTTCATGAGAATGATGAATCAAATGACACAAGTTGTGGGAAATAACATGAATAAAGATGAGAGACCAATTTAACCAATAAGGTAACACCATTATGTTTAGTCCTTTATGCATCAATGAAAACCAATATCTAGTGGATCAACTGACCCATTTATTGTGCAATAGTGAATGATCTCTATAGAGAAGATATTTTCTATAATTCATAGTTCAGAACAAATGAAAGTCACCTTTATTGTATACTACTTAGAGGGAGAATATGATCAACAGTGGAAACTAATTAGAAACATGAGTACAAGTGGGGATATTAAAGCTATGGAGTGGTAATAGTTTAGGGGAATCTTCTTCAAAAATTGTTTCCCTCATTTGATGAGAAAAAAATGGAGAAGTAATTTCTTGAGCAAAAGTAGAAGGAGAATGAAAATGTGGGAATCTACTATATGAAATTCAAATGGCTCTTATGTTACAACAATATATTTTGCATGTATCATGATGGGAAGGTTGATGGATTCTTTACTGTACTACGACCTCATCTGTAGAATAATCTATCCAACTGAGACTATGATAAATATGAGGAGATCATGAAGAGTGCTATGAAACTGAAATTGGAGTTTGGTGAGACCTGATGGTCTCAAAAATCCAATGAAATAATGATGCCAATGAAGCTAAGCTTGGGGAAAATAATTGATCATATAATCAGAGGAATGAAATTTCAATATCCCATGTGTAATAAAAGTGTAAAGAAGAATCCAGGTAACTACCATATTGGGAGAATGAAATTTTACATGTGTGGAATAGAAGGAAATTTTTATCATAATTGTTCCAGTGATGTGAAGCCTCAAATTCCCAACACTAATAAAAAAGTTAAGATGGTTCATGACCTACCTTATATCCAATGCTTCATGTGTGGATAGCATGGGAACTATTCTAGTCACTGTCCCAATCTAAGGATAGTGGAGGGGAATGACCATTAGCCTCAGCATTAGCCAAGGGACCAAGGTCGTGTGTTTTCTATCACGAAAGCTGAATTTGAATCTCCAAATGATGTGGTGGAAGGTATTCTTATTATTCTCTCAAATATTGCTTGTACATTGTATTATTCTGGATTTATGAATTCCTTTATATACTCTAAGTTTGAAAAGAATGTAAAATCAATCCCATAACTACTAAGAGTAGATTTATCAGTCAAGACTCTCAGAGAGATTATCAAAGATTCAATAGTATTTCAAAACTCTAGTATTTACATTATTGAGCACAATAGTATCACCAATATAGTAGTCACTCTCATGGTGCAATTCGACATGATACTAGGGATGTATTGTCTCTCTAAGTACAATGATAAGATCAAATGTAGAATCAATGGAATCTCATTAGTATTTAATGGAAAACTTACAATTATCATCTATGGATAGATACATCAACCAAATATTTGTGTATAGGAACCTCATATAGCCTTCTTTTTGTAGTTTACTGTTGAATAAAAAACGGAAATGAGAGTATATATATATAAAATGTTACCATCATTCAGGAATACATTGATTTATTTTTTGAGGAGTTACCTAGACCTCCCCAAAAAAGAGAGTTAGAGTTATCCATTTAACATATACATGGATCTCAGGCAATATCAAAAACCCTGTACAGAATGGAAAATATGGAGTGAGAAAAATTAAATAAATAACTCCAAGATCATTTGGAAGAGGGGTTTATCTGACCAAGTGTGTCTCCATAATGAGATACTGTTCTCTTTGTAAATAAAAAGGATAGATATTTGGTACTATACATTGATTATAGAGAACTTGATAGGATCAAAATGAATAAAAAACACCCCCTTTCAGTTATTGATGACTTATTTGACCAACTTCATGGGGCACAATTCTTATCCAAGATTGATCTTCAGTTTTGTTATCATCAATTGAGGGTGAAGAAAGGAGATATTCCAAAAACTTCCTTTTCATCAAGATATGGGAATAATGAGTTTTTTGTTATGCCCTTTGGTTTGACTAATGCTCCAATTATTTTTTTGGATTCGATGAATAGAGTCATTAACGAATACATTGATAACTTTTTGGTAGTTTTTGTTGATGATATTATTATATATTAAAAAAGTCCAGAGAAACATGAAGATCTTCTAAGGGTCATATTACAGACTTTGAGGAGAGAAAGGTTATTTGGATTGTTTAGCAACTGTGAGTTTTAGTTACAACAAGTTAATTTATTGCAGTACCTTGTAACCAGTGAAGGAATATTAGTTAACCCTGCAAAGACAAAGCTTGTAGAGGAATGTTATTATCCTACAACAGTAATTGAGATTCTTAGTTTACCAGGATTAGAATGATATTACATGAGGTTTGTGAAAATATTTTCATGACTTTCTAATACATTAAACATGTTAACTCAAAAAGGGGTTAAGTTCATCTGGAAAAAGGAGTGTAAGGAATGTTTCCAAGAGATGAAGAAGATATTAGTTACTACAACCATGATAACTCTTCCCTCAATCAAAAAAGAATTTTTTATTTTTTACGATGCATCTCTGAAATGGCTTGGGTTCATTATCATGAAAAATAAAAATGTTATTTCATATGCATCTCAATAGTTAAATACTCATGAGAAAAACAATATTACACATGATATGGAGCTGGCTGCAGTTGTTCTTTCACTAAAGATATGGATGAACAATTGTTATGAGGAGAAGTGTGGTATATACACAGACCATCAAAGTTTGAAGTATATTTTCACACCAATAGAATTGAACATTAGACATAGAATATGGTCGGAACTTTGTAAATGCTATGATTGTTTGATTCATTATCATCCCCAAAGAGAAAACAAATTCAATTAAAGAATTTAGTAGAAAATACCATGTTATGATGGTAATGATGAGGATTCAAAGAGATCTTTTGATCAATGACCTAATAATGTTGGATATGGTAATTGTAAGGGAAGGAAAATCATCAATCTTAAACTAAGTTATTTCTCATCTTTCATTACTATGGAAGATCAAGAAAGCATAGAAAAAACAACCATTGTTACAAATGATGTTTGAGGGTGTGAATGATTAGAAGTTTCTTGAGTTCAATATTGGTCAAGAAGATGTACTAAAATTTTGTACAAGATTATGTGTTCCATCTATTTCATAAATAAATAAGGAGATGATAGGTGAAGCTCATAGATCTATATTCTCTATTTATCTTGGATTTATGAGAATGTATAGGGACCTTAGTGATCATTATTTGTGGGATAAAATGAAAAAGGGAGATTTTCGACTACACTACCAGGTGCCTGATGTGTCATCATGTTAAGGTTGAGAGAAAACATACAAAATTGGTATTACAACCACTACCCATGCCAGCATGGATATGGGAAAATATCACTATAGACTTTGTCATTGGTCTCTAAATAAAATCCAAAGGAAACAATGCGATGTGGGATATAGTGGACCATCTCACCAAGAGTGCCCATTTTATCTATGTTCGTGAAGATTCCTATCTTGATAAACTTTCTAGGACTTATGTGAGAAAAGTGGTATGGCTGAATGGGGTAACAATCTCTATCGTATCTGATCATGATCTGAGGTTCACATAAAAATTCCAAATAATTCATTAACATGATTTGAGTACCAAATTTAATTTCAGTATGGATTATCACCACCAAACAGATGTCCAATCTGAAATAACTATTCAAGAACTCATGTAAATGTTGAGAACATGTTAAATATAATTTAAAGGTGTTTGGGATCAACATCTCCCTTTAATTGAGTTCTCTTAAAACAGTAGCTTCTAATCGAGCATTCAAATGTAACACTATGAAGATATTTATAGAATGCGATGTAGAACTCCTACTTGTTGGGTTGAAGTTGGTAGAAGAAATATTGTTTGGCTTAATCTTGTGCAATAAATTATAGAAATGATTCAGGAAATCCAAAAATACATTAAAGATACTCAGATTTGATGGAAGATCTTTACTGACAACTATCGAAGGGACTTGGATTTTGATGTTGGTGAAAAATTATTCCTTTGAATTTCTCCATGGAAGAGATTATTGTGGTTTGGAAAGAAAGGGAAGCTCATCCCAAGGTACATTTTCCCCTATGAAATCCTTGATCACATAAAAGGAACCTCTTAATATATTGCACTTCCTTCTAATCTAGAAAAATTTCATGATGTATTCAACATATCCCTCTTTAGGAAGTACAAACCTAGCCCTTCACATGTACTGAATCTTAAGGTGGTGCAACTGGTACATGACCTATATTTGGAGGAGCATCTGATGGAGATATTGGATTATAAATCTAATTTCATTGCAATAATACTACCAAACTTGTTTAAGTGTTTTGGAGGAACCAAAAATATGAAGAATCCACATAGGAAAAAGAGGATACTTTGAGGAAGAAGTACCCCCAAAATTTCTCTTCGGAGGGTAGGAGTTGAAATTTTAGGAATGAAATTTCATAAGGGGTGGATAATGTAATTAACCTAAATTTCAAAATACTAATTGTTTCTCAAAAATGTTTGTTATATTATTTTATACTCAACAAAACTATATCCAATTATTTATAAAGTGAGTATAATTGAAATGAGACCATCAGGTTTCGACGGTTATATGACCGTTGGTCAATAATACCATTGGTCAATATGATCATTGGTCAATATGACCATCAGAAATTATACTATTAATTCTAATATTAGTGATTACAAATAGAAATGTTAATAGTTACTATTGAATAATGAAGAGTCGATGAACTTATCTAGTAGACTCGGGTCATATGAAGCCCATTTATCAGAGCCTGGGAAGGAGGGGGGGTCACTTGGATTTTCTATAGACCAGGGTCAAGCTGAACATCAACATGTTATGCTTTAGAGAAGGCACCTATGGGATAAGTTCAGGTTGATAGAAATCACCACTCTGGAAATTTTGAATGAGCTACCACAATATTCTATCACCATTGCACACCTTACACTTAGAAATTATTAGTTATCTATTAGTATTTTATTTATTTAATAAAATTTAAAATGAAATTAATTTATATAAAAATGGAGTTCAATTTATATTTCTACATGACGAAAAATGGTAATGGTGAATTTTTTGGATTTTTCTAAAATAGTTGAATTTTCAGTGAATAGTAAAAATACAATTTTGAGTTTTTGGTAAGTTTGATGACATAATTAATATGTCATAATGGTGTAATAATTAATAATGGATTCTATAAGACTCTTATATATTCAAAAATAATATTATGTGTTTCTTGTGGAAAATACCATGTGAAAATATCATGGGAAAACACATGGTTTTTCAAGTACCCCTAATAAGGTGTCCTTTGAAATTAATAAAATATTCCCTCGCTTTTTCTATAAAAACCAAGCCATTATTTCGTTTGTATTCATTAAAAAACCATTCTCTGAGAATAAATTCTATTTCTACATCCCATTTAGTCCTCCCAAGTTTCCCTCAAGCCATGAAGGTCCTGATCATAGAGTTTGAAAAGTTACTCTGCAAGGTAAGGGAATTCCCAAACTTCTCTTTTCCTTTCAAGTTCTCTTTTTTGTGGTATGTCATTAAAATTTCAATACCATGTTATTATTTTCATTTTATTATTTCCCTATACTATATTTTTGGTAATTTATTAATGTTATACTCTTTTCCTCTCTCTTTTTACTTCTTTCTAAAACCATCTTGCATAGTTTTTATGCTGCAGAATTTTTGTCTCAAATTCTTTCTCTTTATCTCAATAAACTCTCTTATTTTATTTATATGAATACCCAAACCTATTTTATTTCTGAGGGTATTCATAAATAAATAAAAATTATTTATATTATTCATTAAATGACATATATAAAACCAAAATTCCATTTTTTGGGTTATAAATCACATAATGATCATGTTTTACACACTTCTTAAAACGTCACGATTTTGATATAAAACCAATCTATTTTATTCATTCTAGGTTATTTATGAAATTTTTTATTATGATATATTTTTATTACATGAAAATAAATTCATATTAAGGGTGTGCCATGATAGAGCTCTAATTCATAGGGTAAAGAAATTAATCTCTAGAGATGACAAGTTTTACGATACCTTGGTGAATGACCTTGGTAAATTTTATGACACCATGGGGATAAACCTTGGTAATATTCATATTAATTTCAAAATTAAATGTTGTATCCACATTTTCTTGTTATGATTCATTTTTTATTATTATATGCCTCTTTTTCAATTTCACATGTCTTTATGAATATCATCAAGTTCTTATTGATATCACAAGTAATCTCTTTCTCTTGTTTACCCTTATTTGGCCTTCTGCTCGCCGTATCCTTTCATGTTTGTCCCCGGGTTATGAGATTCAGTAATTTAACCTATTATTAACCTATGATGAAGCCTTACCTGTGGATTAGAATAATTATTTATGTTTTTATTTATTATGTACATTATTTCTAAGACACTAAACTTTAATGATCATCTATTTGTAAAATGTAATGAAATGTTATGTAATAAAAAGGTGGAATTATATATGAACGATTGACTAGATACATTTAATACATTACTAGTGGTGGAACCAGAATGTACTAATAGGTACAGTTCAGTAGGTTCTTTAGTCTCAAGTTTTTTTGAATTTTAAAATCAATTATAGTGTGCCTTGGCTGACCCCATTAGAAGTAATAAATTTTTCTATACTTAGACCTAGACATAAACATGGGTGGTTTATTTTTCTTCATTTTATGTTTACTATAGTCTTTCTTCTTACCTCTTGAATATGAACTACCCCTTGTGAAAATAATCTCTTAATAACCTTTAACTCTTGGGTTAGAATGTAATTATTTAGAGAAAAGTGTAGATTTAACCTCTTAGATGGTTAAAAAGTCATGGCCATACACCATAGTCTCTACTAGTGTGATATAGAAATTTTCTAAACAAATTAAAAAGATCATATCTTTGTACTAATCATAAAAATTCACATTAATTTTGTATATGTCAAGAAATATTTTCTAAGCGTAATATAATTACGCTTTAATTGAAACATTAGATCTTATTTTAAATTTAAACATGTGCTGTTTCTTATAAAATGTACCAACCAGGGGGCTATCATGTATAATTTCTCTAATTTAATCCATATACTAGTGTCATTATTTTCATATGAAACTTATCTAATCTTATTATCACTAAAAAAGGTAGTAATTAATTATTGGGCTTAATAAGAATATCATCAGTGATATCTAGATATATAGTTGTGATTTTCCATCATCAAAAAAGGTAATAACAGCTTTATTTGGGCCTTGCAAAGCATTAATTAACCCATGATTAAGAAGAAGGACTCTCATTTAAATTCAATACAAATTAAAATCATTATCACCAAAATATTTGTTGGTTTCAAACCCAATTGAAGTCATGTTAGTCCAAAGGATCTGATATTGATTTGTTGGTTGAAAATTTTAAAAATAAACCCCCAGAAATAGCCTCGATCAATAAATATGTAGTATTGTTCAATTATGAATTATAATTGGAATTATGTTTTTGGTTATAGTGATTTCAATTCCAAACACAATAGGGAAGAGGAAAATAAAAATTTGATTGGAAAATAAAATCAAAAATATAATCTGAATTGAATCAAAAAATAAATTTGAAAATAAAATTGAAACTCAATTACACTCTAATACCATTTTGTTGGGGAAGGTTTTGCTACTACATACTATCCTCACAAAACCAAGAGGATTGATTTGGGTATTTTTATTCACAATATTCTATTATTAATAGAAGCATATTTTTCAAATTTGTAAAAGTAATAAATCAATTAATAGTGAACACAACAGTTAATGTGATTCAATCCCTTTGGTCCTTATATGCAATGAAAGAACAACTACCTCAAACACACACACACACACATGTTATTCATATCAAATAAAATGAATGCAAGGTATAGTTCATAGAAAAACAATTAAAAGAAATACCACTACAGAAAGTTTATATTTGACTATAAATGATATAAATAATGATAAATCTCACAACGAAATAGATGATTGTTCTATGGAAACCCTGATCTCCTTACAGTCTACCATAGGATCTTCTGAACATGCAAGAACATCTCATCAGTATACTGCATCTCTGATGAATAGTTACACACATCTTTGAAAACCATTCAATTAAGGAAAAAGTCCACATATATTCTAGTAAGGAACTTCATCAAGGATCTACACCATAAGAGGCTCACGAGAGGTGTCTGAGGAGGAAGGCAGACTAAAAACCCAATATCAAGAAGACAAATAACCGGGATAGGTTAGGGATTCTCTATACTAGAATGAGTTATAAGTTTGGATAGATTGAAGCTTCTACTATTGAAGGGATGGTGTTTTAGGGGGTCATAAATTCCCTAGATATCATAAATACATTGAAATGTCCATCCCAACCAACAATCTCCACAGAGATATGCTGAATAGAATCAAAACAAAAAACTCGAGAAAAACTGGATAGGAAGGGGCATAGATCAATGAGAGGTGAGAAAAATATATTTCCAATAATTCAACCCTGATGGATATCTAGTTATGCGCTATTTGGATGGCATTTTCTTGAGGGTGAAATAATCATGTTGAGCACAACAGCCCAATACAGAGGCCCACAAAGGAAATCAGTGGACTAGTGCATAGGAAATATCAGGTTTATAGAATTAGGCATAAAAATAATTCAAAAATATTTTAATGTATTCACTATAAATGAACTAATAAAAAAATTATTGAAAGGGGGACAAATTCATATTATCTAAATATTATTTTAGTTTTCATAATACCACATATTTAGACAAGCTATTATTTGGGTTATTATCAGTTTGTATCTTTTTATCCCATATTGTTCCAGATTCAATGAAATGTCTAATAAAATGTAAAATAAAACCAATGTGATTGGATTTATCATAGAATACAATATTTTTGGATAAATGTAAAGAAAAATGGTCATCACTATATACTATAATGACATAATTAATAAGGGAAAGTTCATAACCCAAACCCTTAATCCAAAAGGATGCCTTGATAGCCTTAGTAAGTCCAATATATTCAGATTTTTTGGTTTAACGAGAAACCAAGGATTTCATATTACATTTCTAGTATATGGTCCCTATATAAGTAGTGAATACATATCTAGTTAAATAAATTCTAGTATCAACATTACATGTATGGCTAGTGTTTACATAACTAATAATTAATTCAATAGTATTAACATTTTCTCCATAACACAACGATAAGGTTGGAGTATATGATGGGTAGAAAAGAATACAATTTATGGAATGTCAATATGGATTCATTATGTTATCCATAAATATTCTAAGAGTGGAGATTAAAAAGGTAATATCTGGTCTAGTGCTTATCATGGAGTACATGAAAATATAAACAATGTTGGCATAAGGTATTTTAGACACCTACTATACATCAGTAGAAACAATGGATACTCGTGTTAATGAAAGTTTAAAATGGTGTGAAAATAGAACATACATAGATTTGAGATATTCAATGAGATATATTTTAATAACATTAAAAACATAAGAAATGTGGGAGAGATATACCGATTTATTGTGTCTATTCCTAACAATTTCTACACCAAGGATTTGTTTTACTTCCAGTAAGTCCTTCATTTATAATTTATTTTAATTGAATTAAAAAATATTCATGTCATCGAATATCATCATCATGTCATCTATATATAATAGAGGTAATATCATGTTGTTTTTTATATACTTGAAATAAAAACAAGCATCATATTAGCTCATAGTTAAATGGTAATTTATCGTGAAAGAATAAAACTTCCTATATCATTTCCTAGAGGGTTGTTTCAAACCATACAATGATTTATTTAAAATAAAAAATTGTTTAGGATTAAATTATTTTTAATAAAAAAAAAATATTTTTTATATACAATTTATCATTAAGGTCACCATGAAGGAATTTTATTTTCATGTTTAATTGTTCAATGTGAAAGTCATAATAGGTGTAAAAATAAAGCAGTAGTCTTATAGAAGAATGTTTTACAACTGGTGAAAAAAACCCAGAATAGCATATTCACTATATTTGTAGGTACTCCTTGGTGTCTAATAAAGATTTAAATTTTCTTTTTATTTAAACCATGTGATCCTCCTTATGTTTATAAATCCACTTATAACCAATTATTTTAACATTGGGAGGTTTATCAATGATAGACTAAGTGTGTTTTTTATTTAAGGAGTTTTTCTATTTATCCATGGCGTATATCCACTTCTTAGAATCTATATAATTAATATCTTGTTTATAAGATTAAGGATCATAATCTATAACATCTTGCGAAACATGAAAGGAAAATAAAGACATATAATATTTATTAAAATGAGATGGAGTTCTAGGGTTTCTTTTAACTTTATCATAGGTGAACTGGTAATCAGCATCATTATCTAGAGGGTCACTATCAGAATCTGAATTAGAACTATATCTATATTTAGTTTGGTTCATAGTTTCAAGATCTAGCGTAAGTGGCTAAACAAATTCCTCAAACTGGGTTAATGGTTGAGCATCAGCAACCCCATAAATGGTTACATTATCAGTATCTTGTGTGACAGGTTTAGACTTGGGAAAACTTTATTTATGAAACACCAAATATCTACTGATTATACACTTATATTATCCAGAATTTTTAACCCACAGTCTATAGAATTTTACACCTTGAGGTACCTAATAAAAAAACACTTAAGAGCATGAGGCTTAAGCTTATCAGTCTTGACATGGGATTATTCAGTGAAACTAATGAAACTAGGATGATTACAAGAAGGTGTATTGGTATTCCACAATTCCTATTGGGATTTAAACCTCTTAGAAGAGGATGGAAAACTAGTTTTATGTTACACTATCATAGTGGAATCCACTACACACAATGATTTGGGGACAATTGAGTGTGAATGTATGCTTCAAAATTCCTCAAGAATAGTCTGATTCATAGGTTCATAAAATCCATTTTTGTAAGGTTTCCCTAATAGTTTAGTTTCTGGAAATTCCCTTATATTTATAGATCCTAATGAAATCAGTAGAGTGGTATTATTATCCATTATCAATTTTCATGGTTTTAATTTTCTTTCCTACCTGGCTTTTTACAAGGATTTTCCATGTTTTAAATGTTTCAAAAACATCATATTTGTTCTTAAGTATTTAAATAAAATCCATTATATAGGATTCATCAATGAAACTAACAAAATAATATCCCCTACCATGGAAGGTAGTCCTAGATGGTCCCTATAAATCATAATGAATGTATTACAATGGGTAACTAGATTTAAAAAAACCCATAGAAACTGAATATCTTAGATTTAACTATTCAAAAATATTCACAAAAGGAATGTTACTTGGTGTGATGTTAGGTAATTTCCCTTGTTTATTGAGTTCCTTAAGAACCTTCGATCTTACTTGCCCAAACCATATATTATATAAAAGTGTGTCATCAATATCGGTTATATACACACTAGCCAACTGTATATATTGGGCCTTGACATTCAATACAAACTTTACATTAACACGGGAACACATGATGATAGTTCTAGAGTGTTTGTGGATTATTATGCAACCTGAATCATACCTAAAAATGAATCCAATTTGGTCAAGAATTCCTAAGGACATCATGTTTCTATAGAGATCATGAACCCACCTATCATCTAAGACATGTAGTAATAGAGTGATTATCTAGTTCTATTAAAATATAAATTCTTACCATGAATTAATACCAACTATTATTTCCTAAATTAACACTTCCCTATACCATTTATACCAAATCTAGGAAATACTCCCTAGAAAGACACATGTTAAATGAGAAACCATAATCCAAGTCCCACTCATGGTTGAGTGCTTACCAGGATACATTTAAAACATCAGTAGAGTTGTAACTAGATTATACTAAAAGGGAATCATCAGTTGGTTCTTTAGTCTTATGATTTTTTCAGAATTTTACACTCAAGTGCAGTGTTCTTGGTCTCGCCACAGTGGATGAAAACAATTTTATTATCCTTAGACTTCAACCTAAACTCACCTGGTTTATTGTTCTTTCTTTTATCTTTATTATTTTATATCTTCTTACACATGGACAATGACTTACCCCTTGTAAAAAGGTTATCAACCTCACAATTAAATCTATGTTTAAAATGTAATTATTTATAGATAAAGGAATATTTAACCTCTTTTAGGGTTAGAGAGTCATGTCCATAGCACACTTGTGGAGACTGTGACAACCCCTATCTTTAATGCAATTTATATAAAGGCACACTTAGTAAAACCCATAAAGTCATAATTCTAGGAGTATTTGGGAAATTAGGTGAATAAAATAACAAATTTCAATTGAAATACAACAACAATATTTAAAACTTCTACAACACGGACTTATATTCCATCAATCCTTCAATACTGAATAGGATAACTTGAGAACATACATAAGAAAGGGGTGAGTTATAAATCCCAATAAGGGAATAAAAAAATAATAGCACAAGGTAAAGCCATAAATGTGATCTGAGATGCATATCAAGGTAACATAGAGGGGTTTGAATCATAATCATGAACAATGAGGCACAATATAACATAAAAGCTTAAATCCAATATGGGAATGTGGAAACCACATAAAACATGAATTTATAAGCATAAGTGAAGGATAACTACCATGAAATAATAACATTGTATGATTATGATAACCTCGATTGCATCATACATGGTATCACATGAGATAAAAAACATTACCCAATGCAATAGAGCCCTATCAAGGCGCACCCATTGTTTTCATATCATGTACATGCATAAGTTTGTCTCATGGATCATACAACATAAATATTGATTTCATAATTTTTAAAAACACTATCAAAGAGTGTGGGTTATATAAATGGAATTATGAAATAAATTATGCATAGATTAATCTAGGGGAATAAACATTATTGGTAATAAGGATGGGTATTCACAATAGAAATGTTTGACATGGAAATGTTAGCGGATAATTCTGGAAAAATAATGGGCATATGTAATGGTTAATTGGTGGGTTTAATGAGAGTGAAAAAGGTATCTAATCGTATGTAAATCATAAGGATAGTAATAGGGATATGTAAATATAGATTCCAACATGATAAAATGGAAATCAAAAGGAATAATATAAAGAAGGTGCTTGAATAAGGATGAGATCGAGATGATCCATTATCAAGAGATGTAACTTCTAATATCTTGGGAGGAGTAAATTAAAATATTTGGGGAACCATTTGAGGGATATTTAGCAGTAAGGGAAGAGTAATGGAATGATAAAAGGATTTTATGTGAAGATGAATGAGAGTTGTATGGGTTTATAGAAAAAAGTCAAAGGATTTATTTATCAATTTCTACACATAGGTTTTGGACTCTATATGATAAAGTAGACAAAACCAAATACTTGACCCGAGTTTTTTTCCATGGTTCTACCAAAGATAAGAGGTTTTAATTATATTATAATTCCATGAATTGAAATCATAAAATCAATACCCTTAGAGATATGGAAGTGATTCATGTTCATAATTAATTGATTTTTAAAGCTTAAAATTTAAAAAATATTTTGGAAGATTTAGAAAAGCTATATAAAATTCAAAAAAGAACTTCAAAAACACAGAATTTTAAAGTTACAACATATATTTGGTCTTGGATACATTTTATGAAATATATTACATCACTTTTGGGTTATTATGATTTCATAATACATACATACATATATATATTTATAATGTATATAATTATTACCCCAAAAATCGACTGTCTTAGAAAATTATGCAAAAAGTGTAATTGGATAATTTAAATACTATAATTTAAACAATAATATTTATTTACCATAAAAAATCTATGAATATGAGAATTAACACTTTTAAATAAAAAATACCCATTTACTGAAAAATATTGGTTTTTTACAAAAACATTTTTTAGACCCATACAAATTTATATTTGAATTTATAAATTTAAATTAACATTTATATATCAATAAAAATTATTTAATAATAATTTTTATTAAAATTATATTTATTTAAAAAATAATGAATTCAAAAAGAAATGTGTGTTGGTTGAAACTATATATTTTCCAAAAATAAAATTTGTGTTTTAGTGTATTAGAATATAAATTTTTTATCAGATCAATTATTTAATCATTTATAGAATATTAATAAAAATAAATAAATATAATTATTTTTTTATTAAAAATTAAATATACAATTTCATACTATTAGGGTCTAGATACATAATACTTTATTACAACAGTTAATGCACTAAGGGTCTGGTGTGCGGTCATGATATTTTCTTAGGGTGGAACTTCTAGAAAAGTACCTTTTACCAATGGTTTTAAACCATTATTATATGAAATAGAACCATTGTCCAACCTATACCAATAGTTCTATGAACCAAGGGCTCTATTTTCACTGGTATAGGATTATACCAATAGTTTCCATTAAAACCACCTGTATAGACCATGGAAAATTTTTAATACCCATGATTTTCAGTAAACAGTTTGTATAGATGTATATCAAAGATTAATAAAACCACTAGAATAACTCATCATCCCCTAAACATACTATATAAATAGTTTAGAGAACTATTGGTATATCTTTCTCTCCCCATTCACCACCATAGTCTCATACAACACCTTCTCACAATCAATACCATAACCTATTAATAGAATACTAATAATGATAAACATTCAATGTAGTACACATATTATATATTTATAATTTAACCAAATTCATAATTATCAATTATATTCAAATTGTTTACATTACTATAACATATATGTAGAATCCACATAATCGATCACTTTGTCTCATTAAACACCATTCACACATATGTATCATTAATATCAACTCAAAAATAGAGGGGATCTGTATCTCCCTCATCACCACCACTATAATAATAATCATCACTAGCATCACTAAAATCACCAACATCCTCATCATTATCATTACATGGAGTACTAGCATCATTCTCATCACCAAGAGTTTCATCAGCTCTACCACTATTAAGAGCCTTGTTTCCATCACCCGGTGAATAATATAAAGTGTACATTATTGTAAAACAAGAATAAAAACAATTAGCTGCTTTGGATATATGTAATGAATATAAAAAAATCATATCTTTTAGGAAAACCTTGTTTACCATTTTACCACTTTTATGCTCATGTATAGCTATTTTTTCCTCAAATGCTTTTGCATGAGCATTTTATATCATAGTGTTTTCAAGTCTTTAAGAATCACTTGATGAGAGACAATTCCAATTGGAGATTAGTTATTAAATGGTCTAAATTAGACTCTCCTCTGGTGACCACTGTCTAAACCTCTCTCAAATGATCATTTAGCCCAAAGTTATCATCTTCTTTCCCATTGAGGGACTCTAGGGGGAACTATTAAAAATTTTAACAAGATATTTAATTATGAATTAAACATTAAAATTTGAAATATCAATAAAAATACATATAATATTTTATTGTGTTCTTGAATTTACAACACATACATATTTTTTCATCCAATTCAATAAAAATATTCCTTGAGGAAAATTACCTTTGATACCCAATAATTCTTTTTGTAAATGAAATTGATTGCTATAATACTAAAAGGTTGAATAATATGATTTTGATAAACAAAACCAAAAATAAGATTAAATTTCAACGAACATTGATTACTTTAATCAAGGTATATTGAGGTTAATTTTATTATATTCGGATAATTTAACACTTTTATATCTGAATGAATTAAGTATGGTTCAAATATTTTATGTTTGGTTCAATGTATGCAATTTTAGGTTGTTTTATTTCATCTCAATTAAACAGAATTCAATCCAATATGATTTTATTTTCTTTGGTCCAGTATTGTTTGTATGAGTTTGGTTAATTTCCAAAAATAATTTATGAGATTTTATTTGAATCACTTTCATTTAGTTCTTATTTATTTGAGTTGTATTTTTACAGAATTTTGAGGGTTGACTCAATTATTTTTCATCTAGTTTCATCATGTTTAGTACCTTTCAGACCTACTAAATGTGATTCAAATGACTTTCAATCAGTATGATTAGGTTCATTTACATTTCATTCATTGCAAGATGCTTAAATGTAACTATTTTTTTATTTTTTTATAATCAGTATAATTTAAATTATTTCGGGTCATTTCAGTTTTACCCATTTTTTTAAGTTTGTATTATTCTATTAGGAAAAGGATCATGTTTTTGTATTTCTCTGATGTGGTTTTATTCTATTTAAATTGATTAAATTTTATTTATTTTTCTTCAATATAGTTTTGGTCTATTTGTTTGGGTAGGTCCAACTCATTTTATGGGGGATTCAATGGACATTATTGGTTAAATTTTGATTTAATATGGTTAATTTTGTTAGATTAGGATTGATTCTATTGGGTTTTGTAGGTGTTATTCAATTAGGTATAGAATGGTTTATTTTTTATGTATATTTTGATTCTATTATAGTTTCATTAATTAACTTATATTTAGTTATGCTAAATAAAATTTTTCTCTTCAATTATGTTAGTTCCTAGTAAAACTTAGTTGGTCATAACAAGTACCAGGAACCTCCCATATTCCTTCGTTATAGTGCACCCCAAAGGGTGCATTTACTTCATAGAATGATTTTTTTTCTGACTCATACTGGAGAATAAAATTCAATACAGCTAAAAATAATTTAATGTTCAATACAAACTATTAAAATTTAAGAATAAAAAAACATCATTACTCTTAAAATATATGATCATTTCTTCTATTGTATTGTTGGTCAGTCATCTAATATTGGCACACCTTTGACATAGAGCCAATTCATATCCTCCAACCACAACATAACTCATGATTATATGATTTCCACAATTCTTTAAGTTCCATCAACCATGCAACCCAAGAAGCTTGACCATCACAAAAGTTTAATTGATGTCGTGATGAACATGTTAATTAATATAAACAAGACAATAATATTGATATCAATTTAACATATTTTCTTACCTATATCTTCTAGCATTCATTCTGTATGATTTTATTGTCGATATGCCTCCCAGATAATGGTTTCATTGGAATAATATCATTTTAATTGGATAAATATACCATGAAAATTCTATATTTTCTGGTATTTTTAACAATCATTTTATTATCTTCATTTTAATCTACAAGTATTTTTTTCTGAATGTTCCAATAATCACGCATATGAGTGTTCCCACATCACTTATTAGAAGATCACAAAAAATATGATAAAATTAAAAAAGGAAAAATTAATTCATAGTATAAATGATAAAATGATGTGTAATAATTTAACACACTTATAAAAAATCCTAATCCAAGATGATCATTATGATATAATAGATCCAAGGGATGTTCTGGAATGATAGCCTCTAAAGGGTGTACCTATTCTAATTCATAAACTAGGTCATCTATATGTGGTGAATTAAAATATGAAAGTGTATAATCATTGGATCCTGGATATCTATTAGTAGGAAATGGAGTTGGTGTAGACATGGTAGGATAAGGATAAATGGGATGTGGATATGGATAGAGTGGATGGAGATACATTATAGGATTTGTAAAAGTATTTTGAGAAGTATATCCTAAATAAGATGGTGACGAAGGAATAGGTGGGAACATCCTTGGAGGCTCAAGTGGAGGAGGAAAAAGTGTGATATATGAGATGTTTTCTTGTGGGTTTGGGTGTGAATAGGTATGATAGGTGATCTGCATAGCACTAGTAGTACACTTGCTTGTTTGGAGATACTTATGACCCCTTACTAATAGGTCTAGGATAGGTAAACTCTATTTCATATGAATTCCCGTAAAATAAATTTGATAAAAAATAATAAAATGTCATTAAATATAATTAAAAAGAAAAATATTAAAATTATTTTACTCATTATGGTAATCATAGGTGGAATACCTAACCACATAATCATTGATCATTATCAAATAGTCTCATCCTTTCATTTTCATTTAAATTATTCATAATAGTTATGAGAAATAAATTTTTGTTTTTTAAAAATAGTATTTAAATATTCTGGATACAACCTATAAGTCAAAAATTTCATAAACAATATCATAACAGTTTTTTAGAAACATTAATTTAAAACCATGTTATGCATGTTTTAAAAACCAGTTTTAAACCTAGTTTTCTAAACTGAAACAAATATAATTAAATGGAATGAAAAAAAACTAAAACAAACACACCATTCCAAACTGAAAACAAATTAAATTAATTCCAGTAATACCGACTTGAGAAACCCTTTCCAAGATAAACTAAATAAACTATGAACATATGCAATTTTTTCTATATATTACCAAATACTGCTCTAGGTTCAACATAAATTCCCACAATTTGAAAATTTGAGTCATCAAATATGATATTTTGGCTAACACCAATTGGGGTATCGATGGTGTCAATATCATCCCCACTATCATAAAGAATGTGTCTTGGGATTACTTCAATAAGTACACTATAATCAGGTCTAAGATGATCTTCCACAAAAAACAATTATTTTGAAATTATTGAAAAACTATATGGTTCATTGATAGTTAGTAAGTGAGTCTAGTAAATAAATCCAAATCCAATTTCATCAATAAATGTACTATGCCATATCGTTTAATAAAACCAATTGCAATTCATCATAGTGACTCCGCCATGAATGTAGTAATACAAATAACAATAGTTTCTAAACAAATCCAAAATAAGAAATATTTTCCTATCAAGGCCTAATATCGAATGTAGTGAAACAATAGTCCATTATTATAGTTAACAGAATTCCATCATGTTGTGTTCTAATATTCACTGCTCGATCAGTTACAATAAATTTATACTCATTGATTATTAAATATTTCCATTAAAAAACCAAAGAATTTGGGACCAAAATCCAATGATCTTAATTCTTCAGAGAAATATTCAATAGGTATATTCAATACCTAAATATATGTAAATAATACTATTAAATGAATATCTATATTTTATGTAGATGAAATTAATGTTCATACCTTTTGTTTCAATAAACAAGTAATATCTATTATAAAAAGTCTATCATCTTCCCAAAGGTTAAGAATGATGAACTATACTTATAATTTGTTTATGTTCCCAACATAAAATGAAAATAAAAGTTTAAGGAATATATTAAATTATATATTATAAGATAACAACTACATATTAAAATTACTTACTTGATATATTCATCTAACAATCCAAAGTTAAACAATATTGTGTGATGTTCCATATTCCACTCTCCAAGGATCAATGTTGCCAATGTATATGACCTAGAAATTTCTGTATTTCAAGGAAGAGATAGAAATCATGGCTCAATTTTACTATAATTCTCATATTCTTTTCTCATTTTCCATTTATGTCTTATGCTCACATCAGATAAATAAATTGAACAATAGTCCATGCATTCTTGAGTTGGATAACCTCTCATAATGGAATCTTTGGGATGATTAATTTTCTCAACATAAGATTTCATTTTGCACATATTCTTCTAGTAGGATACATAAACAAAAAATAAATGGGTTCAAAAAGTAATGTTTTAACTGGAATATGGACTGTTAAATGTATCATGCAAGTGAAAAATTATGTAGGTAACATTTTCCTCAACCCACCCAAAATTAATGGTGCATCTTAGAGTATTTTTATCAAAAATGGATTGGGTAACATTTTAAAAAACGGTATATATAAAAATGGAACAAGAGAATCACTATCACCCTTACATTATTTGATAGAAAATGCCATATTTATATTTTAATCAATTCATTCTAAATAATGTGATAATGATAAGTTTTTAGGGATTTTAGTTTCAACTCCAATATGTTGAATCATTGACATATGTTTCTCGAATAGCAATAAGAAAACTTGATATTCTCTAATAATTCCATAAATTGATTTTTATCTAAATGTTTTATCACATAAGAAGCATATGGAACGTTCCATTTCTTTTCACCAGTAATCACATAATACAGTTCATGTTGAATACACCAATACAATAAATCATGCTAAGATGGTAAGTCATATTTGGTCTTCCCATAAATATATAAAAGATTCTAAAGTATTATTTCACATATATTTTTCTCAATTTTCATTATATCTAAATAATACATTCACAAATAGGTTGACCAATATAGAAAGTCGAGAAATATAGTTTACTTTTTCCAATTGAAATTGGATTTAGTTCCAACATTATTTATCTTTTTAGATTTCATGTGACCATTGCCTAATGAAAAACTAACATCATGAATTAATTAATTACATTAGTTCCTAAAATATGTTGAGGTGGATATTCAGTGTCAATGATATTAGAAAACCACAAGCGATTCTTCCTTTAATAGTGATCCATTGGAAATAATCATCAATGACCCATAAAACTGAAACTACAATGATATTTATGTCGTCCAGATCATGTATTCTTCATAAAAATAGAATTTATAGTTTTCCTTTCATGATCCAACCATACATCATTCTATAAGTGGGAAAATAATTTATGGGTCACAAAATTGAACCACACATCAGAAATATATTTTTTGAATAATCATAAAATGTTTGCTTTCCCATAAACTAATGTAGCATTATCTCTTTTATTAAAGGTTGATAGAAGAAATAGATATTTTTAATATGATCATATGGTTGATATATTAGTATTAACATGAAAGTAAAAGGATTTTTCATACACATCCATAGAGGAAGATTATAAATGTAAATAAAAGCATATCATGTGTTGTGAGAAGTAAGTATCTAACCAAACAGATTAAAACCAACACCATACATACCCAACCTAACATTACACACATAAAATGAAAAATTAGCATGTTTATCCAAAAATTTATGTCATGATAATCCATATTCAGGATAAAACAACTCATAATTATCTTTAATTCTCTTAGCATTATTTCCTGGCATATTTTTTGGGATTTTAGCAAACATGGATAGATTTTAAAGCCTAGGAATCAATGAGAATTTCCACATGGATTTCTATGGTGCACAAGATGTTGTTCAAAATAAATTAGGATTCCATAAAAGATATACCACATTCTTTATATTCATTAAAGACTATTTTTTCCTCCCAGAATAAATAGAAATATTTTGGGTAGGCATGAGTTTTATTAGTAGATAATAAAATCTGGTTAATTAAATTCTATTCTATATAATGATTTGAGGGGATATCAACAGTTTTAGAAATTATGTCCCTCAAAAAGTTAATAATATAATAAATGGAAATATTAAAAAGACTATACATGGTTTTTCCTGGATATATCCATATTAAAAATTTCATTTTTTTCATTTTTGTACATTCCAAATATATAGGATTCTTGTAATCATCCATTTTTTCCATTCTCTCAACATCATAATTTTCATTATTCTACCCATTTTTATTGATATAATATCATTATTTCACTAAAATGATATATTCATTTTAATATTGAAAAAAATGGAAACTAATCTAATATCAAATTCTCCACACAACTCCTTTCATTCCATTCAGGAATAATATAAGATTGTCTCATCTCTCCATTGCGATACCAAACATAGTAGTTTTTATTAATACGACTTTAGTTATGTGGTATCAAAATTCTCTCAAACACAACCAAGGTTATCTAAAATAATTATAACATGGAAAAAATCATAAAACCTCTATTTGAAGACTTGTTAAATAAAAATCTAAATAAATTCAAAATTCTTTTGAAACTGAATTGAGATTTGATAGGTATGATACATCCAGTTTCTATCCATTATATTATTTAAAAAATTTTATATTCAAATCAACAATGTAACTCATAATAAAAAAATTTATTACAACAAATTTTAATATGAAATTAATCATAGAATAGTAGTAGGTATCCAAACAAATAATAAGAGAAATGACATATGCCATAACTGATGCACATAAATAATGAACAGAACAACGTATACAAAATGGAATGTGAAAAAACTATTACATAATCAAATTAAAACAAAATTTATTTATGAAGTAATTTTTTTAAAACGTACATGTATTGAATATGACATAAATCAAATTAAATACATTTTTCTTTATGATAGAAAAAATTTAATCAAGAATAACAACAATGTCTCACCCAACATCAAAACCAAAAAACATAATATAATGATATAATAAAAAATATACCCTAATTTATATAAATATAAATAATTAAAAAATTATAATATCATATAATGTAAGATTTATACAATGAAAAAAAATCCAAATGGTGATAAATGAAATGGAATCCTGAAGTTGTATGATATATGAAATGCAATAAACAAATTGTTAGAAAAGAATTACCAATCACCATGTGGAAAGAAGAAATATATCACTTGTATACTTCTATAAGACCAAATAATATCCAATGATCATTCACTAACTCAAATAGTAATTTTTAACTACCAACATTAAAGTAAATTGGGTCTACATACACATAGAGGGTGAATATATTGTGAAAAAGAAAACTTCTACTAGGATTGCACTAAATTTTACGATTCTTAACCATTATAATATAATACATCCTATGCTAGTTTGAAATAATACCATTAAAGTAATATTTTAGTTTTCAATAACAAAATAAAGGCATCCAAGAAGGTTGTTTTTTACATCTTTTTGAAAACATGCATGTTATCCACATTTAAAAAATATATGTCAATTGGTTTCATGATATTTAATGAAATATTGAGATCTAAAGGAATTAAATTAAATTTATGAGGAGGAAAAAGTTATTTAATGAAAATTTTAAATAGGAGTAAGGAATATCAACTGAAAAAGATTAAGTTTTCATTAATATAGAAAAAATTGGGCTAAATTGAAATAATAATTCCAAATAAAATACCACCTTATATCCAATCAACATGATTATAAAAAATAAATATAACTATTAAATTACACTACATATTCATATATAGTGAATGTAAAATATTGAGGAATTAATAATCCACAATACCATTATAATGAACATAGTAACCAAAAATAATAATGAACAATGAGATTATATGAGAAACATTACATGAAATTAGGACATGTTAAGAGAACATATTATAATAATTTTTCATAATATAGATCTTGGGTAAGTACCAAACTAGCTAATGTTGGGAAACATTATATATCTTTTAGAGAATCATGTCATTATGATATATTTTCATGGGAGAACCATCTCCACATAGTTCATTTTATATAGGATTTCCATATCATATGGCTGTATTTTCATGGGATCCCTACATCTATATGGTTTAATTTTGAGGGGATGAAAACTTCCCTAAATTTATTTTTCCATGGGAGTGATATCTCATCATAAAACAATACATAATAATTCAAATTATATCAAACCCAATTTTACATCGATACCCAACCAATTATCTATCTTAACATACCACCAAAGAATCTAATTTCTATCCCATAAATTATTAAATATAATCGTTGAACATATAATAACCCCATAATACATTAATAAAAATATTACAACATTAATTAATTATATAATCAGTTAATACATATTATTAAAAAACATTATATTTGATTTATGAAAAATTAGAGAATAACTAAATTAAAAAACTTATATATCTACTGCAGTCTCATTTATTATGAAATACTATAATAAGTAATAATATAAATAAACATTATTTTTCAAAAATCATAAAGAATCATTCCCTAACAGGATCTAGGATAGTTTATGATATATAGATAAAAATGAAAAAAAATGTTTGGTAGAAGAGATGAAGGATTAAACTCTCACTATTATGATATTGAATAAGAACAAAATCAAAAAATTTCTTAACTAGGGGAGATCATTATAAGAGAAGAGATGGGAGGCTTCAACTCGGGTGATGGGAGATTAGGGGTCATGGGTGGTGGGAGGTCAATTGTTATATAAAGATGTTAAACAAACAATTTTTAGAGAAGTTAATTTGTAAAAGCTTCTCTATACTAACAGTATTTAAACACTATGGGTATTAGATCATATATACCAACAGATTTTACAAACCATTGGAATAGACTGCTATAAATGACTCAATACCAATAGTTTTGGTAAATTATTGATATAGAGACATAGTAATTACCTTATTTTCTAGTAATGAAGCTCTGCATACATGGTTTGTTTCATTATCTTGATAATATTTAACTTCTCCTGTAAATGGTTTCACTCATTCTTTAGTTGTTGAATCTCTTTTTCGGCTTGGTCATGGGAAAAGCCTATTCATTCTATCTCCATTAGAAGCTCCAATAAATGGGCTTCATAGAGTATGATCGAACTATTGAAGGTCATCGCTTATTTACTCTATGTGAATTATAATTTATCATAATCCTTAATATATACTAATCATAATGGTCAATATAAAAAAGATATATTATCAACAATTATTATACTTATAAATATTATAAATAAGAATGAATAAAAAATATAATTGTCTAAAAACTAAATTAGTGAATGTTAATTCAATAATTTCATTTCATAATACGGTATTTACTTATCTAAAATTGTAATTTAATCTATAAAAGTATAGGTCATTACATTATCACCTAAGAAAGTATAAAAGAGATATAGGTATTAAATGGAAAATAATTAAAGACAAGTTTTATATCAAACAAATGGATTGAATTGGATAACCCAAATATTCTTATTCTCTATATTACAATCTATGTACTTTACATACATCAAACTTATCTAGGTCAAAATGTCTTGATCCAAAAAACAATCAGTTCCCATAAGGTTCATTGAGCCTCCATAATCATGTGCAGTGCCGCAACTAAAGATGAATTAACTGAACCCTGTACAATACATCATTGGATTTGGAATGAAACAATATACATGACCATTTTTACACATCTTATTCTCATATGTCACCTTGATTAACAATCCACCAATGATTTATTTACCACATCATAAAGTAATTATATTGGAACAATATATTGGTGGACTAATTCATTCTAACTCTACACTAGCTCTACCTCAAACATTGTCAGGGGACCTGAATCATACAAGCAATACATAATGACATTATCATTTTTGAGGTATTTAATAATCTGTTTAAAATCCAATTTTCTTAAATAAAAAGGCATAGAATCATGGAAAATTAGCACCAACAAATGTTTTTTTACCTTATAATAAATATAGATACCAATTCTATCCATTGTTTTAATAAAAAACAAGTATAGAAACACAATCTATATTATTGTATTAGAATTTATCATCTGTTTGACTATATGTTGTCGAAAAATCCAACCTGCTTTTTATGTTTTCTTATTCTACTATATATATATAAATACATATGAATTCAATGATGTAAGTTACCAAATTAGAAATCCCAAATTGATTGATAGATCTAATTCTACAAAAGTTTTATTTTTATAGAAATATAATCATCAAAATAAACTAAACATTAAATGGGTAAAGTAGTAAATGACAACAAAAAAAAGAGTGAAGCAGTAAAAAAATTAAAATTATGGATCACATTGACATTGTTATTAAATCATATCCAACAAATTAAAATAATTTTTTATTCACAAATATATATAAAAATAGACTATTAGTTCTTGTAGTAAATTTAAAAAAATTCAATGGGCCAGATTATTTTAACCATAAAACGTTTACCAAATAGGCTATACTTTATTGAATCAACAAACCTAAAGTTAACATTCCTATATCCTTAACAATAAATATTAATTACTGATTGAAAAAATACTTATAACTCATTGAAATTGAAAAATGTAAAATGCGAAATGAAGTGAATTATTCTACAAAAGATTCAATTCCCAGTATGAGATAAAATAATTTATTAAAAAACATAATGTAAGACAAGTGAACCATGTCACTAGGTCTAGGTAATTTCTACCTGGTCTTACCCAAATGCAACTAAATAAAAATAAGAAGTTATCCCTTTTAAGTTAGTATCTACTCTCATGTTAAATAACTATGTAGAGAGCATTTACAAATATACTAAAAAAATATAGTGAAAATTTGAATCATGCATGATTTTTCTGCCCCATACCCATCAATGGAGAAAATAAACTAAGGCTATAGTTCCACCCTCCTTTTTAAATATTTTTCAATTTTTATTTTATATTTTTTACGTTTGGATATTTTTGGTATATTTTATTTATTTTTTCTTACTAACTACATCAATGAAACACTAAATATTGTTATATGAGTAATTATATATGTTTTATATTAGCCAAAGAGCTGATACCTTATTAGTACCACCTCCCATCTAAGAGGTTGGGGGTTTAACCCTTGATCACCCAATGTTTGGGGGACTTTTGGAAGATATTGTAATAGTAAAAATGGATATTGTATTAATACTATTCACTGAATGATTTCTTGAGAAAAAAAATAATTTTTTTCATCCAATATAATGGGATTTAATGTCACATGAAAATCATACTATCAAATTGTAAGGTGTACGGGACATTCCTAGTTCATGTATCTTATGTCTCTATCACTTTGGGAAATGTAATGTTTGGGACTAGAAGCTATGTAAATATTATCTCTAAACCTAGTAAAAAATGTGGAATTTTCCTTACTAAAATGGGGTTGACTTCATCTTGTTTCGATATATGTTTGTTAATTTTTACTTTTGTTGAAAAATATATTAAAAAAGAAGAAGATAAATAAATACAAATTACTTACTAAGAAGTAAAAATTTTTAATTCATATAACATAGATTAATATTTCAAAAAATTATGACTAAAACAAAGATTAAAATAAAAAATATGTGTTATTAAAATTCAAATTTTTATTTTAAATGCATTCGTGTGAGAAATATTCCAATTAAATATATGATTGAATAATTAATATGTATTTTTTCTATTGAATATTTATATTTTTGGTATATTAGTTAATAAAGTTTTATAATGATTTTTTATATAATATTTTTATTATTAATTTTTTAATTTGGTTTTACTTAAAATATAACACATTTTATAATTCAATAAACTAATTTTTTTAATTTATAAAATTAATATATTTAAAAATTAGTATTTTTAAATAAGATAAATATATTTTACTTAATGACTAAGTAAAAAATAATCCAAAATATTTGAAAAAATTATCATATAATATTTATAAAAAATATTATTGTAAAAGGAATATGTGTAGAATATTACCAATAACATTAAAAATAGAATTAAACGATTGAGATAATTTAAATTTAAATAATTTATTTTCTATTAAAATTTATTATAGAATAAAATTTTGGGTTGGTGATGCACTAATAAATTTGTTCTTAGAAAAAATATATTGTTAAATAATTTTGAGATTAAAAATGTTAATTTCAATATTACACTAGAATTATTACTCTTTCAATATTTTCGTCAAAATTTAATATATATAATCTACACAGATTTATGATTGGTGAGTGCTTGTTTGTATTTTTCATAAAAAAGTATATTATGTTATTCAAAATGCATGTTTAAAAAATTTTATAGGCTTATTTTAGAGGTGAATTTAGTAAGTATATTAACTAAATATTGTTTTTCAATTTCTTCAATATTCTTCCATAGTCAAACAAAAAATTTCTTTTATTTTTTTAATATAAAAAATAATCATTGAAGTGGAAAATAAAAATATTACAAATATTTCAAACTAACTTAATTTACCCCAACCCACTAAATATAATATATTTATGAAATATACTTAAATATTCTATATAATGATAATACACCCATTATTATTTTCATTCAATAAAGGTATTCAATTTTTAATTTTATGTGGAAAAAAATATTAGTCTATTTTCATATTTTTAATTCACCGTGTCCAGACAGATTATGAAATTTAAATGGAATTTGAATTTCCATTTTAGTGATATTTTCATTTTGAAACTATGTATTGGAATAATATTTATAGAGTTTGGAAATCCTTAAATTATATTTTTTGACATGGTTTGAGGTTCATAGGTGTTACAGGTGTTGGAAGGAAGTCGAAGAGGGACCGAGTGGCTTGGGAGAGAGGGTCAGTGCACAAAAAACCACTACGTGAACTTAATGTTCACATCGAGAAAGTACCCTAGATGATTTTTTATGCTGAGGTAGATCTATTTTTGGGATATAGGGATTTGGGGTTTGGTGAGGTTTCTTGTGATGGGAGGAGGTCATATGACCAACCCCTCCCCCTCTTCACTTTTTCATTCCTCCTTAGTTATATGTAATTCTGGGTGAATTTCAATAGAGTTTTGGGGTAATTTTTTCTATTCTTTCCTCTTTCCCTGTTTCCCATTTCATACCCACTTATTTTCATTTTCTTCGGTTATGGTTTCTTATAAATTTCTATCCTACCATGGTGTAATGACCCAAACACTCATAAATTAAATTCCATTTTGAATGTGTAAAAGCCTTATTAAGTAATGTACTTTTAAAAATCACATGAACTACATTGGATATTTTGGATAACTATAAAATATAGTCTATCAAGATTAATAGACTGTTAAGAATCATCTATTGATGATTTATCTATTCTACAGTGACCATTAAGATTTTTATATATTAAGGGTTATAATAATATCTAATTTATATATAAGGGATATGTGATGGACTCAACTAATAGGATTGTACCCTATTAAACCAATTTAGTAGAGCTTCTGACAGAGATGGCATGACTATGATTTTCTCTTGACCAATATCAATTTGATATAAAACAAGTGAAACATGAGTGTAATAGTTCATTGGAAAATTTCATGCTTATCGAAATCACCACCCATACCATGTTCGCCCAACCACCCAAAGAAAGTTTCATCATCACACGTCTTACCCTTAGGGAAGACACTGGTGTAATAAATGGTTATGTATCTATACCCTTGTAGTATGAATTTTTATATTTTAGTTCTAATAAATTAATGATAATATTTATCCCTCTTCATTATTACTTTATACACATTATTTTATAATGAGTTTAATAAAAACATTATTTTATATAGAAACAAAACCAAAATTGTATTTTTGGAAAATATATAGATTCAATTAAAACTCGCTTTTTTATAAATTCATCAGTTTTGTAAAAAATTATATTTTCATGAAATATTATTTTTAGATAATATTTATTTAAATATAAATGATAATATAATTTTTAAAAATTACAATGTAATAATTATAAGGGTCATAAAGATATTAGTGTCATAAAAATTAGTATTTTATAATAATTAAGGTATTTTATTTAAATAGGAAAATTATCAAATTAATATTTTTTTGTAAAATAAATATTATTTTTCATGTGATGATGAAAAAATTATCCAATGGTGAATTTTTTATATTTTTTAAGACAATTTATTTTTTTGATAAAAGTTATGCGCGATATGTATTTTGACATTATAATAGCCCAAAATTATTTTACCAAATAATATAAAAGGAATCCATTGACAAAAATATATTTCCCCTTTATACTAATTAATTTTTTAAGTTATTTGATTAATTTTACAAATATATAATGAATCCTCTAAAACATATATTATATTTTAAGGTTAAAAAATTATAATTGAAATTGACTCACACATAATGAATAGAATTATTTTAAGGTGTTTGGTTCTTAGACTAATAAAATATTTAAATAAAGTCCTTTGGTCAAAAACATAGGCAAAAACCATGGCAAGGAGTGTGTTTTTTATTATATTTTTACATGGAGTCTGTAACCTATATTTATAAATTAATAAAATGATCCCATATCTTTTTCTATAAATACACATCCAACCACTCATTCCTCCTCACCAGAAACCCATTGGTAATGAATTTTCTCTCCATATACCTATCTAAATCCCTCCTAAAGTGTTAAAAATCTCTTAAAAATCTTGTCCCTAGCTTTTAGATGTGATGTCTGAAGTAAGGGATTCAGTTCCTCTTCCTTTTTATTCATGTACATTCTTTATATTAATTCTTTTGAGTTACAATTTTTCATGTTGTAATGTGTTTTTACAAATATATTTACATTCCTTATGATTAACAATTCATGATTTTCCACCTTTTACTCAACTTAAAACCTTCCATGAACCTTCATGTACACCCGTTGTGCTACGGAAATTATCCCCTGATATCCCATGTGAAACATTTATGTTGTGGAAAACCATAAACATTTCCCCTCAAAGTTATTTACCTAGATTTTACTATCCTTAAATGATTTCTGACTTACATTTATGTAATACAAACTCCTTAATTTTATAATTAAAAGTGATAAAATACATTTCTTTGTTGTATGATCTTTGTGGAAAACAAATCCATATACATGACATGAATGTGATGTGTAAGCCCAAGATTATATATCCCTATAATGCTTTGTGTAATGTTTTTATCTCGTGAGATACCATGTATTGTTCATGGTTGGTTAATCTAAGCACCCTATGTAATGTTGTCTTGATGGTTATCTTTGACATGTGCTTATGATGACATGTTTTATGTTTTTCCACATTCATATGATTTCATTTACCCATATCATGCTTTTATATTCATGATTAAGATTCTCACCCTTCTATTTCATTACGTTCTGCCTATTGACTCACATGTACTTCCTTAATTCATGATATTAATTTTACCATTACTATGATTTTTATCTCAACCATTTCTTATGTAAATCCTTAGGTTTTATCATGTTGTGTTAGATGATTAATGTAATTTATTTTTATGTTATAAAGTTTTTAAATAATATCCTTATATCCATATTTCATATTAAGATGATGTGTTCCTAATTACCCAAATACAATAGGCCACATTAACTTTCGGGATTATATTATGTGTATCTTTGAATAAAAAATCTTGAAATAATGTGTATAGAAGATATGGTATATCATAGTTGGTAATAGATCAAGCTCTAGTTATTTTGGTGGATTATGATTAGAAAAACATAGTGAAACCCTTATAAATAAGACTAAATATTTGGAAAACGTCACTAAATTTTGGTAAATTATTGAGGGGATTGTTTTCATGAAAAAAAGCATCCTTGTCTTGATACTAGAACATGGATGTCATTGTGGAAAAGATGTACCTAAGGGGAATAACTTTGCAAGTGATTGTTGGGTAGTAACTGAACCTGTACCTGGTGCACTAAAAATATTCCTATGATTACACACCTTCCCAAAAACATCTAGGGGATATACTTTGGTTGATCATGTGATTTCTAAATACGTTTAGGACTGGAAAAAAATTATTAGGGAATTTAATGTTATGACATATATAATGGATAACGTAGATTGAAACCTAGAAATTCATAAGATTAGGAATACATGACATTTATGGGTTATAATTTCAGTGTTCATTGTTTTCCTTTTCCATGTTTAATGGTTTGATAATTATAATCCCTAATTTTATATTATTTTATTCAATGGTTTGGAAAAGGAGGAACTGAATAAATAACCAATGTGATGGGAAATTTAACGAATTCCTAAATGTGATGCTCAAACCAATAAGATCAGGATTCGAGAACATTATGACAATAATTTCTCAATTTAATCATGTTTTATATAGATAATTTAATTAATAAGAACACCCAAATTCCATTAATAATGATAAAGTTTCAATTAAGTCCTTTATGAGAAAACATCCTTTGACTTTTCATGGATCTTATGATCCCTTAGTCATAGAATAATGGATGAACTCTATTGAAAAGATATTATATTATTTAATTTTATGAGTAAGGTAATTTTGTGTTGATTTTTTATTATATGGATTTAGAATCTAATAAATTTTTACATTGATCAAGAATACAAATCCCAATGAAGAAATCAAAGCTATTGAGTGGAAAGAATTCATGAAAATGTATTTGATAATTATTTTCCTTAGACTCTCTCACATAAAATGGAGAGGTATTTTCTTAGCATGAATTAAATATAGTAAACATATATTGGGGCATACAAGGAAAACTTCAGAATACTTCCTAATACACTTATATCATTTTAATGGTTCCTAAAAGTCAATTTGACCTCTTATTTTGTGATATAATGTTGAATCTATGAAAATATTTGGTGATTCAAGACATTGACATTTATGTATAATTTTTTTAATATTCAGTCAATGTGAAAATAGAGATTGGTGATTCTTAATGGTCTCATGGGACATAATCTAAGAAGTATAAAATAGAGTTTATTTCTGGTAGAGTGATGAAGAAATTTTAAAGGTGTATAGAAGTACGATATATCAATTTTTCAATGTGCTATAAGAAACATCATAAAAGTAACCAAATGGGGAAAAGAAAAGTATTTATGTACAGTAAAGAAGGGAACCTAGTTAGTGAATGAAAATACAATAAACTCTCCAATGTTATAGAATAAAGGCATTTTACAGCCATCCCTCAGACTAGTTTCGAATTATTCAACTAAAATAGATAAGAAAACATTAAAAACATATTCACTAAGATAGGGGTTTTCGATGATACTTGACAACAACAACCTCCAAGGCCTAATGATTAAGGGTGTCCATATTTCATTAAAACTATGGAGGTGGATCCTGAAAAAAAAAATTCGTCACAAGTATGCTAGTTATTCATTCAATAATATTGAACATATTATTTGAATCTAGTTTGATGGACTCTTTCATATCGTTCCAGTATGGTAGAACTATTCAAAAACCACCTCAAAATATAGAAGTAGATTTATCAATGGAAATAGAAAATTGGGAATTTATTGAATGTCAATAATATCACGTATCCCCTATAAATATTTGTGGGATGAATTTCCATGAGAAATTTTTAACAGTCATGTTATAGGAATTAAATTCTATTCTAGTTATGGATTATATTTCCTTGTATATGCCCAAAATAAATTTTCAGGAGAAGTAAATCCCCCTCCATATCAGAAATCAACCTCCGATTCTATACAATTTTAAGGAGGGGGATGGATCTAATTTGGAGTCTTCGTCTAAATAGTGATTATTATTTCCTTATGAGTAAGAATATCTTACTCAAATGATTGAGCCTTGTAAAATATTATCCTTTAAGACATGACCATTTTATGAGAATACGATAATGTGTTCTCTAAATAATTGTCTAGTCTTCCTCCATGATGAGTGGTTGAGTTCTTGATCGAACATATATCCAGAGTGTTTCCAATATCTAAGACTCCATACAGAATAATCACTATTTGACTTGAAGAGATGAAGATTTAACTACATGAGAAACTAGAAAAAAAAATTTATATACCCAAGTGGGAGATTGTTGGGATGCTGTTGTTTGATCTGTTTGGATGAAGTTGGGTGTAATTTCAGTGGTGTGATATTATTATACACGAATGAAATAAGACATTATATCATCATAGACTTCTAGGATAGTAGTATTGTAACTCATAGACATACACCCGCCGATAATTGAAGTATCTTGGACATTAGTGGATATAAGACTGTAGTATTGGAAGGGTTTTTTGTGCATCTGAAACACTGAAAATATCCATGTGGTTGTGCTACTGAAATTAGTGTAGTGTTTTTTCTCTCAAAAGATGTAGGTATTTTTTTCGAACCATGTTATTATATGTGTCTTGTGATATTCATCTCATTATTTTTCCCTAACGGTTCGGTGAATCATTTTCCACTTATTTCACTTATTTTATAAAACACTTCACCTTGGGGTGTACAGGTCCTTTTGGTTAAGAAGAAGGATCATACAATGTGGATCTTCACTAATTATCATTATCTCAAAAAGATCACAATAAAGAACAATTGTCCTATACCATATATTGATAACTTGTTTGATCAACCATACAGATCTTGGTACTTCTATAAGGTAGATCTTCGGTCAAGATATGATCATGTAAAGGTGAAAAAAGAGTATAACCCAAGACTTATTTTTATACAATTTACAAGAACTATGTTCACATAATGATTCTATTTAGACTCAATAATTCTCTACCTATCTTCACAGACTTAATGAATTGAATATTTATGGATTACCTTAAAAAGTTTGTGATGGTATTTATAAATGATATTATTATCAATTCAAAAAGCAAGGAGGAACATGAGGAACATTTGAATATTTCACTAATTATTTCTTGTGTGATGTAAAATAAATAAATGTTTTTATGTATAAACTAACAATCGTGTGGCATTTTATCATCATCTAAGGGATATATATGTATCCTTAAAAGATAGGGGAAATTAAAGGATGGAATAAAATAGTATCTATCACAGATATCCATAGTTTCCTTGGACTAGCTGGGTATTATAATTGATTTGTGAGAAAATGATCACAATTTTCAAGAACTCTGACAAAATAACTTTTAAGGGAGCGATGTTTTTCTAGACTGATGAATGCAAGGATATATTTATAAGGGTAAAGAAAATTCTAATTACTACACATGATCTCACATTACCCATCAATGGGTAAGGATTTTGGATCTATAGTGATGCAACCAAATAGGGTTTGGGTTGTGTGCTAACTTGAAATGAAATAGTGAAATCTTATTCTTCCCTCCAATTAATGATCCATGAGTAGAATTGGAGGTATCGATTATAGATGAAGCACCTTATGGAGGAAATAAATAAAAATTTATTTCAACTAAGAATTTCTTAGAACCTATAAAGGATCTTTTCATGTAAAATTTATAACAAATTAATTTATTATTGTATGAAAATAATACACCATCAAATAAATTTCATTGATTGTGATTTTATCTTCCAAAAACCCCTTTTTGGATTTACTTTGTTTCATTGGAGGATCCACGTGTATATTATCTCTAGTAGTGATCCACACATGGTCCATTGATCTTTTAAACAACACTGATTGATTTGCTAGTTCTAGCATAGAGAATTAGTTGTCTTTTATTTTCCATCTTCATCACTCAATAACCTTCAGGTATGAGATAATTTTCCACTTTCTTGAGAAGATGATAGAAGGAGAAAAGAAGAGAAAATCCCATTCTGTGCAATAAGTATTAATTCTTTATTTTTTGATTAACCCAACACAATATATGTACCCATCTATTATAAAGGTAGTTTTTATGTTAAAATATTATTTAATTTCGTAACATCCCTTAAATAATATAATAATCTTTATCAAACCCCATTACATAATAATATTAATAATATAAAATATTTAAATGGCTTGTTCTATATGGTTTAATGATAAATATTATTCAATCGGTTTGGAATTTAATATTTTTAAATAAAAATGGTCTTGATTATTTCATCATTATTGTAATTTATTAAATATTTAAATAAATATTTTTTTAAAAAATAAAATTCAAAATCGAGTGAAAAAATATTTATTCAATATTCATTAAATATTTTCAATCAACAAAAAATGAATAAAACTATTCCTTGTACTTCAGAATAACATTTATTATATTAATTAAATTCAAATACAATTCAATCAATATTAATGAACAACATAGTGTGTGACCCTCGGAGATTCATTCTTGTAGGGATTGGTTTGGATTTTCTAATGTCCAAGATTATTATCTAGTAATGGTTCTAGAAACCCAAGAAAAAGAAATTACTATCACAATGATGAAAACTATATAAAAACGATCACTTTGTATTACAATCCCTTTATCATAATATCTCTTCATGTTAGTTTCACACATGTTTCATAAAACCATGTTCTCGATACGTCATTCTTTGACTATCTAATATAAACTTGTTGTTACACCATGTCCATGGAATTTAATGTGATTTTCCTATTTAAATCAGAGGGACAAGATATATAATTCTATAAATGTTGAAGGTAAAAATACTTCCTTGAATTATTCATTAATAACATGTCATTATTGATCACACAACCTATCCAACCATTCCATGAACAATTATCACCATGTTTTACAAAGTACATCTAACTGCGTGAGTCATTACATGCATTAATAATAATATTAAATTATATGTACAATCAAACATGCAGACAGATAAAAATATCCAATGACACATAAACATGTAAAATTATTACTAGTGGTTTTGTTTTCATAATCTCCCATCTTGAAAATTACCAAATTAAAACTTCAGGAATAGATGTCTCATATGATTATGAGAACTTTCACCAAACAGTCAACATATTAAGTTCCCCATCATAGAATGTTATATGACCATAAAACTATATTAAACAATATTTTCATAGAATTTATAGGTTCTCATCATAGAAGGGAACTGTTATGACCTTATCAATGTAATAGATATTTTAGGACATAATTATATTAATTTCATGAAGAATAAGGAAAATATATATAATAAGATATTTTATTAATATTAAAAACTATGAATATAAATTTAATCCAAGTACAAATATTTTGTACTTGAGAAAAACTCAAAAAACTCCAAATTGGACTAGATCCAAGAGACTATAACTTTTAGTCTGTGAGACTTCAAATGATAATCATGTTTCTATTGAGTTAAGGCTTTAGTAAAGGGGCCCTCTGTGTTTTCTTCAATAGACATTCTAATCATTACGAATTCACCTCATTGAATAAAATTATTCAAGATATGATACTTCCAAATTATATTCTTCATTAATTGATGTGACCTTGGATCCTTTAGAAGATCCATCTCTAGAGTATTATCACTATATAATGTTATAGGATCTATACTACTTAGTACCATATCAAGAGTAAAGATGATCTTTTGAATAAAAAGTACATCTTTAAATTCTTAAAAATCTATAATATACTCAAAATCCGTTATAGTGTCTATGTATATATATTTCTTTAAGCTCTTTCACTCAAACACGTTCATTGATAGTGAAGACATATTTCGTTTATGATTTCAGATTATCTTGATTTATTAGGAAACTATCATCTACATGTTCTTCGATTACTAGTTCATCATCTCCTCTATATTCCAAGAAAATATCCTTAGTATTCCTCCATTAATTAAGTATAATCTTTTATTCTATCCAATGGTGATCACCAAGGTCATCTTAATATCTTATATCTAATCTTGAGGCGCATGCGGCATCTATTCTAGTACATAGCATATAATACAGGACTGACCAACTCACAAATGTGTATATAATCCTTCCTATATTCTGTCTTTCTTCATGTTTATAAGAACACAATTTCCTATAAATACCAATTCCATGTATCATTGGAAAAAAATACCCTCTTGGATTATTCTGCATTGAATCTCTTTAATATATTGTCAATATATATACCTTGACTTTAGCCCGAGAATCCACATAGATCTATCACGATGGATCTTGATCCCAATAATTTATGTTTATTTACCTATGCCCTTCATGGGGAAACATTTATTAAACTATGATTTAATAGATTTTAATACTAGTATTTCATTTCCAATAAGTAATATTTAATCGGAATAAACTATTATGTGAATGACCGCACTCAAACGTAACTATTTATAGAAAATATGATCACGTTAATTTTTTATGAAACGAAATTTTTTTATGGATTCATAAGGAGGTCTTTGCTTTAAATAATAAATTGAGGCTTCATCCCCAACCTTTAAAAAAAATAAGCCTAATAGAAATTAGAATTATGATAGATGTTATCATTTGAACTGGTAAAAACGTTTTGTCAAAGTCTATGCCTTGGAATATTTTCAACGCTTTTTCAAATTGGTGTTCCTTATAAATATTCACTTGTACATCCATGTCTGTTTTCTTCTTGAATACTAAATGAAAACAGAAAATTTTTACATCCATTAGAGGATCTACCAATACCCGGACAAATTTTTGGTACATGGAATCCATTTTATAATTCAAAATTATTTCCACATGGAAATATGTGTTCACATACTACTTCCTTGTAGGTTACAATAACATCATTATCAACTAATAATCAATCATCATCCTCATTAATTATAAAACCTTACAATTTTGGTTCTTTAACTTCACTTTTACTTATATGTAGTACTCGTGTCTCTAAAACTTATTCTTCTATATGGATTTTGGAATTTGTTCTAGTTCCAACTCTTATGTATCTTGAGTTTGAAAATCAATTAATTCTATTATACTCCCATTATAATTTTTATATATATGATCTTTCTCACGAAATGTGGTACATCTATCAACCAAAACCACATTATCTTAAGTATTTTATAGGTAGAATCAATTTATTTACTAGGGAGATCCTATAAAGATCCACTTTGTTCCTTAAGGAGCAGTTTTTTTCTTGAAGAGGCCTTAACAAATTCATCACATCCCCACACATGTGTGTATGAAAACATGAGTTTATTTTCACTCTAAAAGTTTCCTGGAAGACCACCTTCTATTTAGTTGGAACTTAGTTAATTATATATTCTCTTGTTTGTAATGTGTGTCCACAAAAGGATAATTGAAGAATCACGTGATACGTCATTGATCTCACCATTTATAAGAAGGTGTTGCTCCTCCTTTCACTTAAACTATTCCATTATTGTCTATATAGAGAGTAAGTTTGGATATAATCCTAAAATCCAATAAATAATCAATGAATTCCTGATTAATATATTCTTTACCATGGTTGAATTGTTTTTTCTTAATCATTTTACTTATTTGGTTCTAAACTTCATTATTTTATTAAACAAGTCACTCAAAGGAATCTGACTATTAACTCATCAAGTATACATATCCTTATCTACTAAAATCATTATAAAATTTATGATGTATGAGCACCCACCCCTTCATTAAATATGAAATGGTTCACACACATTATTCTGAACTAACTCAATATACTATTTACCAATTTCACCTTTTCTAATACATATAACATTGGTCATTTTGACTTGTAAACAAGAATGACATACACCATGTGGTTTTAATTCAATGTAATCTAAATATCCCTCTTCGTGTAATTTAGTTAAACACCTTTTGGTTACCAGACCGAGCTAGTGATGCCAAATTTGGGTGTGGTATGAGTCCTATGAAAGTATTTTCATTATTGATTTCCATTAATTTGTTCATTTAATTGAACACATAATGATCGTTATTTAAATGTTTCCTTCCATAAAAAAGTGATATCTTTATAAAAGAAGAAAAATTTGATTCCAAATTTGAAAATAAATCCATCTTTATCATGTTCGAATACATAAATAATGTTTTTTGTAATGGATTTCACTTATTATAAATTTTTAAAAACCAGGATCGTTATAGATGGAAACATGAGGTGGTAGTTACCAAAATCAACAACAGCAAGGTTTGATCTATTGGATACTCATTAATCTACTTCCCCTTGGTCAATCTTGCTAAACCAACATGGTTCATGTAGTTGAATATATATATGTGAGTACAAAAAACAGGATCTATAATCCAATTTTCATAAATAGATAGATTTCAATTGATAATAAACACACATAAAACATCCTTTTTCTTCTTTGGATGGATGTCTTTTTCCTTCCTGTAGAACTTTATTCCACATGAAAAACAGATATCATCATGTTCTCTATCATTCCCCATGATCTTTCTCTTATTAGAAGGGTTTTGTAAAGAATATTTGGGATTATATCTCCTCACATGACTTTATTTTAATTCACCATAAGGATAGATGTTTTTTTCTTTGTCTCGTTATATAAATTGTGAAGAAGAATGAGTAAATCTAAGAGATACTTCTCAAAGTTGTTCATATTTAAATTAATAATAATGTTGGAGAAGATCTAAGGGAGTGATGCAATAATGAGATCATTGTGGATTTCGTTAGGTAGTTTAAACCCTAATACGTCTATGCTCTCAATGTAGATAGTGATCTTGAAAATATAATACCCAGCTGGCACACCTTCTCATTTTTTACTATGAAATAGTTCCATGGAGATTATAAACTATTACTATGTTTATCTATCCTAGTATAAAACACATTGATTCTTGGGTATTCTATATGAGTCCATCTCTTCATGATACTTTCTAAGTTCATTATACATTACAAAAATCATTAAACATTGAACATCTATAGCAACACTCAAATGTATATCATATATAGTGAACTCTTCATCACTCACCTCATTTCTAGGTAGATTAGGTAGTGATGTTTCAAGAATGTAAGATTTCTATTCATGGTAGTACATAACCAAAATGTGTTTGAACCATTCCTAGAAGTTACAGCCAAAGAGGATATAATCTTTCCCTAATATTTATCATAGGGATAATGGGGATGATGAACATTTCATTTTTTTACAAATATAATGAATGATTAATAGTAATTTTCTTGATTACAAATAATGTGACAAATAATAATAATTAATTTTATTAAGACTCACACTATTTAAACAAGTCCAAATGACCCTCACCATTTAACTTGGAATATCACATCACTCAAAAACTTATAGTGGAATGGATCTATATTTACCTTATTTATGATTGATAATTTTTACATTTAAACCATAAGAAGGTATTTAAGGTTACGATTTTCCATCTATATCTTTACAAATCCTTGATCCATTGAGTGGATTACCTAATCGAAAAATCATAACTGTAATTTCCTCAAATGTTACCTCCAAATTTTCAATAAATGGACTTTGGTCATTAAATTAATTACATGTTAATTTATGTTGATCCACTATATTTTTTAAGACATGATGATAATTAAAATTGATCTCAGATTTGGATAAACCAACACTTTAATGGTAAGTTCATCTTCATTCAGAAATTGGAAAACTTAATGGCTTAATATTAAATTTAGGGATTTTATTTAATTACAAATAAAGATTTCTTTTTTTACCCTTAACATGTCCTATTAATATTAAGTTTATTTTACTTAATTGATTAACCATGTTTTGATAAAAAAAATTACCCATAATCAATTTATTTATATTCCATATTATCATTTTAGTTCATTTATTTATGTGACGAATGTCTTTCATTCATAAAATAAATAATGGAAAGGATATAAATAAATAAATAAATAAATAAATTATGAGATTATCAAATGGTTGATTTATTGAGTTGATAATAAATCAACCTATGATCTAGGAGAAGACTCCTTGTGTCATTCTTGGAATGATCTACATCATTATATATGTCCACTTGTGCATCAATTGAGTTGGAATCACCTTAGTTCCATCTTGAACCACCTTCACACGACATAAGATACTCCATTTGTTACATGTATTTATAACTCACATGCTGGTGAGGGGAAGAAAATGATTAGGTAAGGGGAATTTCATAGATCCCCTTAGACACGTAGGACATACATAATAAAATAGGGAGGGTTGAATTTATAGCCATTATAACTAATTTAATAAATAATAATTTCTAAACCATGAAATAAATTTAAATTAAATAATGTCAACAAATACACAGGTCTTGGTCACACTCATTAATAGTCATACCCATATAACAATTATGCAAAAGTACAGTAGCTAAAATTAGTTTCTATTTGTTATTTATTATTAATATAAAAACTCTTAAATTAATTAAATAATTAATTAATTAACTCCCTTTAATCTTAAAAACCATCCAAATTCTCTTGGAGATACACATACTTAATGAATTTAAGGAAAAAATGATAGAACCGATATTTATATGAAATTATAATAAATTAATTGAGAATTTAATAATCCTTTAAAACATTTACTAAATTTTTAAACACATTAGGTGAAAACTAATGTTATAATATTTCAATTATTTAATGAGTAATTTAATGTAATTTAATTTATTTTTGATTATTTTGAGACTACGCAGAATTTACTGACAAGCTACACATTGTGTACCTCGATTTCCGTGTACCAAAGATAAATGCCTAGGTCTTTGATGTGTACCTCCACCGGACAACACAATGTTTACAAACCTACTACACACAGTGTATCATGATCTTCGTTTGTCTGCACAAAACCCCTAAGGTCTCTAAATGTTATTTAGATGTGATAATTAATGTACTACACACAGTTTATATTAGCTAAAGGTCATGTTTTTTATTAATGCTCCAGGTTTTTAGACTTGCATTGTAATGATCATGTATTTGAATATGGGGTTAGCATTAATTTCTCTACTTAACCATTTAATATTCATGAAATTTACACCAATGAAACACCATGTAATCCAAAAATCCATTTATCAGGTTGGTCTATTAAACACATGGTGTTCAATAAATATACCGTGTGTATTTACTACTTGGTATATCGTGTATCCCATGACACGACCAGGTGAAGTTCACATCGGTACATGGTGTATACTTTCTCTACACATCATGTAATCTCATGATATCAAAAAAGAATCCTTCTCACTTCTTAATGATAGCTCTAGTTGTTCTTAATCTGTTCTTTGTTCTTGAAGAAAATGAGACGATGAATGAAGATAATTAAAATGTAGGAAGAATATTAATTAAAATTTGAATAAATAATGACAAATGTGGAACTGAACATTTAACAACTATGGCACATATGACTTTATAATAAAATAAATAATTTTAAATTTAAAACATGACTACTCTGGTACAACTTGTTGGTTTTAGGTGCAGAGACAACACCTTGTGGTGGTAATAAATCAAAAATTATTTTGACATCGAATTTTTTGAAACCCAGATAGGATCTTTCACATTAAATTTATAATTAATTTATTTATTGTCATAAGAGAATTTTACCTTATAAGGAAAATTTATTTGATGATGATGTTGTTCTTTTGAAAAACCCTTTATTGATTACCTTCATTGCATAAGAGGATCCAGGTGTGGAATCCCTCTATAATTGATCCACTCATTCTCCTTGGATATCTAAATAACACCAATTCATTTTCAAGTGCTAGCATGGTGAATCAATCATCATTCATCATTTTTCATGATCACTCAAGATCCATCGGGCTTTAAAGATTTCTCATTGTTCTTGAGAATATAGAGAAGAATAAATGGGAGAGTAGACTATTATGGGCAATGAGTCTCAATTCATGATTTTTCCATTACAACTAAATAATAGACATGAACATTTATTAATAGAGCTAAGTTTAGATTAAATTTTTTTTAATACCATATGATCCACTAAATAATATAATAATATATATCAAACCCCATGCTACAATAATGTTAATAATATTGATATTTAAATGGATTTCACTATCTCGAAAAGTGAAAAATATTATTTCACTAACTTGAAAATTAATATTTATCAACGGATACAGTCATGGTCCATCCATCCATCAATGTATTTTTTAAATAGCCAAATAAATATTTTATTAAATATTTTATGCATAAATATATATTTTATTCACAATCAAGTGAAAAAATATATTTATTAAACATTCAATACATATTTCTGATTGATAAAACATAGATAAAATTATTCCTTGATATTGATAATAGTATTTATTCCATTACTTATATTAAAATTGAATTAAATCTAGATCAACAGAAACACTTAGAGTGTTATCCTCTGGTATTATTTATTTTTGTCATGAGGCAGACTTTCCTAAATTCTAATATTAATCTCTAGAAATGTGTCAAGGCAAAAAAGAGAAAGTACTTAAGGTCACAACATCAACAATCACAAATGAACAACCACTAGGTAATAAAATTCCATTGTCAAAATATATTAACAAGATGGTTTCCCACATGTGCCATCAACCCATGTGCTTGATACTTCTTTCTATGACTATATGAAATAATGTTTTCATTACACCATATCCATGAAATTTAATGTGACGATTCCATTTCAATAAATGGTCCAAGATATCAACTTCTATAAAGATGGAATGGATAAAACCCTCGTCGACTTATACATTAATAACAAGTCATTCATGATTCACATAATGGATATAACTTCTACATGAACTATTATCATAAGTGTTTATGAAATACATGTAGGTTCATGAGTCATTACAAGAATTAATAATAATATTAAAGTCTAAAGACAATTACACATGTTCACAGATGATAATATTCAATGACACATAAACATGTATAATTAATAATAGAGGGAATGTTCTCATAATATCATATATTAGATATTACCGAGATAGAAATTCATGAGAAGAAGTATCATATACTTATGAGTACTCATACATGACAATAAAAATATTATTTTCTAAATCATAGAATGTTATCTAAATATAGAACTATATTTTAGAATATCATCAATGAATTTCAAGGCTCTCATCATAGCATGGAATAGCTATGACTTTATCAATGTGATAGATACTCTAATACATTATTACCTTAATGAAATTTTGAACAATGAACCATAAATAATAATATGTTTTATTAATATTTAAAAATATGAATATATTTATAATCCAAGTACAAATAGTTGGTTATAAAACACCAAATCTAACCAGAACTACTCGACCCATGATCTGTAATTGGATGTAGTGATATTTACATTAAAGATTTGGAAACATTATCTCTATAGGGAAAATTGTGACATATTTAAATGGATAATAAAAGATTCAAGTATATATTAACACAGAAGTTTCTCAGTTTTCATCAATGAGGGTTGTTAGAGATTATCAAGGACTATTGCTGTTCAATCTATTACCATCCTAGGATGTCGAATAAAGTGGTAGATGATTTATGTAGATATGATTCCATAAATCTATCCATGATGAGGATTTAAAGGGATCTAATCCTTTTTCACATGAAAATAATGGACATAGGAAACATAAAAGTAAAATCATACAAACATTCTCAAATAATATCTCAACTGTCAATTCTTGATAGGATCAAGGATGCCCAAAAAGATGATGAATACAATAGAGGATAGTGGAAAATATTATGGAGTGAAAATTTCATAATAATGGAGCTATATGTTTTGTAACATGGATTTTTGTTCCATTTAAACAATATATTAAGAGTGAACTTCTGGGCGATATGCATAACTCAACCTTCTGAATTCAACCTATAAGTACTAATATGTATAGATATCTGAAGAAAAACTATTAGTGGGAAAACATGATGAAATCATTTCCTATACTAGTATGGAAATAGAAAAACATAACCATGGATTTTTTCATGGGAATACCTAGGATATCTAGATGAAATAACTCTATTTTGGAGGTAGTCGATATCATTAAAATGTTAGTGCAATTTGATGTTATCATTGCATACTTATCTCTTGACCAACATTCCATGATATACATATGAAAATTGGTATGAATTTATAGAGTGACAATCTCTATTGTATCTGATTGAGATATAATGTTTACAATGATGTTTTAGAGAAACCTTCAGTAGTATTTTGATACATTCCTAAGTTTATGTACTGCTTTTCAGCCTCAGATGGTTGATCAGTCTAGGATAACCATTCAAAATCTAGAAGATATGTTGAGATATTGTTCAATAGATTTACAATAATTTTGGGATCCAGACCATCCCCCGGTGGTGTTATTATATAACAATAGTTTCTACTTTATCATTAAAATGGAACCTCATGAGGTTCTATATGGGAAGAGGTGTTGTAATCCAATATAGAGGGATGAAGTTGGAGATCAAAAGCTGATGGGACCTGATCTTATCTCGGAGATGATAGAGAGGGTTCAAATGATTCAATGTCAAATAAAATCCACACAATGGTGATATAAAATCTATATATACAATAATCAATGAGACCTTGGAGTTTTATATTGGAGATAAAGTGTTAATTTACATATCACCATGGAATAAAGTCATGTGGTTTGGGAAGAAATGAAAGCATAGTCCTAGATATATCATCCCCTTTGAGATCCTTAACCATATTAGAGTTATGGACTATCTATCAGCACTCCAACCTAACCAATCTCAAGTATATGATGTGTTTCATTTAACCCTCTTAATGAAGTAAATACTAGACTACTTAAATTCTTTGAATCCTAAGTTGATACTTTTTATGAATGATCTTTTATATAAAGAGTATATAGTGTTGACTTTATAATGTAGAGAAAAATTTATAAGAATCAATACAACATACATGGTTAAGATATCAGGTATTAATAACAAGTTTTAGCAAGAAACACGGGAACTAAAAGGGGTGGTGAAACAGATGTACCTAAATCTATTTTATATTAAATAAAATTTGGAGGGTTAAATTACTAAAGGGGGTAGGAATTTAATTAACCAAACTTTTATAAAATAAATGCTATTTTGAATGAATAAATTCCTTATTAAGTAATGTAATTAGAGAAAATACATACACTAAATTGGTTATTTCATACAATTTTATAATATAGCATTTCTGACAAAAAAGACTGCTAAGCATCATGATAATTGATAATATAGTCATTACATACTGACCATTTACATTATATATATCCCTTTTCATTATTAATTTATACACATGAATATATAATATGTTTTATAAACACTATACTTTTGATACAAATAAACCAAAATTTTATTTTTGGGAAATATATAGTTTGATTTAGAAAACACTTTTTGATAAAAAAATAATTTTGAAATAAATGATATCATTATGAAATATTACTAATAAATAATATTTTTTTAAATATAAATGATAATAAAATTTAATTATGTAGAACGTGATTTTTATAAGGGTTCAAAAGTGGTTTCTGTCATAAAAACTAGAATTTTCTAGTAAATATGGAATATTACATAAAACTAAAAGTTCATAGATTTAGAAAATTATATTTGTAAAATAAATATTAATTTTAAAATCAGTACTTAAAAATAATACACTAGTCAATGTATTTTAATTTTCTGAGATTATTTTTTTGGGTAAAAAATTAATATGGTATAACTATACATTATATATTTTGAAATCATAATTTCCCATATGTGATTTAATTAATACTATAAAAGAAAACCATGATATAAATAGATTTAAACTTTAAAATAATGTATTTTTTAATTTATGTGATTCATTTTATAACCCTATAAAAAATCCTCCAAAACTTATATTATATTAAGGTTAAAAAAACAATTCAATATGTAATGTATAGTTATACCATATTTAATTAATAAATAATTCCCCTTTCTTTTTCTATAAAAACCCTCCCAAAATCTTATTCCTCTTCACTAAAAACCCATTAAGCATGAATTTCCACCCCCCAAACACCTCCCATGGTTTTCTTAATCTCTCAAGATACTCCTCTGAAGCGTTTATAAGTGACCCCTCAAGTAAGATATTCTCTTCATCTTCCTTTTTTATTCTTGTAATTTTTTGGTATTAAGCCATTTTATTTCCAATTTTTCATGTTACAATGTATTTTTACACATATCTTTACTATCTTTAGGATTCCCAAGTAGCGAGACACCACCTTTCACAATTATTAAACCCTTCCATGAACCTTTATGTACACATGTTATGATGTTGAAATTATCCTATGATTTAACAGGACAAACTTTTATATTGTAAAGACCCATCCTAAGGGTGTTCATCTAGATGTTTTTATCATTCATTTATTGGTGAATTCCATGTAAGTAACTCATATTGCTTGATCGCGGGATTCAAATTGATGAAAATGTTCTTATATTGTATGACCTATGTGTCACCCAAATTCATGTACATGATATGAAGGTAGAGGGTGAGCCCAAAATTATATAGCCCTCTAATGGATTGTTTAGTGTTATTATCACATCAGATACCATGTATTGTGAATGGGAGGTTAGCCTAATCATAATATGTTTGGATATCTCAATGGTTATCCTTGAATTATACTTATGATGCCATGTTTCATGTTGTTTCTACAATATTTTGAAGTTATCACCTTATATCAATCTTTTATATTCATGATTATGATTCTCACCCATTTGTTTCTTCATTTTAAGCCTCTTGAATCACATTTACTACTTTAGTTCACGTTATTATTTCATTATTCCTTTACTAGGCATTATAGATCACCTATTTCTTATGTACACACCTAGGTTATCCCATACATTATTAGAAGATCAATGGAATTTAAATACATGTTACGAGGTTTTTAAATAATATCATTGTATTCTCATATCACGTTATTATAAAATTTATATAATCACACAAAGACAGCAGGCCTATTAATGTTTTGTGATTTTATTATGTATATATTTATGTAATAAATCTGGAAATAAATTATCTAAAAGATACGGGCAGTCATATATGGTTGAAATCATCCTGATTGATGGTTCTTATTCTTGACCTACATAGAGGGAATCCCAAGATGACATATTCCTATCATCACATGTTGTTTTGATGAAGATAAATCATCATATGAATTTTTCATGTGATTTAGCTTAAATTTAATTAATTTTTCTAATGAATTGTTGTAAAGTGTTATGAATTATTCTTGGGTTGGTGCTAGAAGTTAATTATAGATCTTCCATGTGTGTTTGGATGTAGTTTCAAAATAATGGTAGAACATGGTGAGTTTTTCAGAATTATTAATATTAGGATTAATTAATAAATTAATTATTAGTGACATAATTAATTAATGGGATGTCGTGGTGTTAGCTCGAGTGCATGTTAGGAGTGGATGGTAACCCATAGCTTGAAGTTGTAGTGAAAATTTACATCATACTACTTAGGATGTAAATGTAAGATTTTATGGATATCGACAAGGCTAGCATAGTTTGAATTAAAAATGGTAGAACTCTGAATTGAGGTAGGTGGTCCCTTGATCACACTGTTATGGAATTTGGAATTTTATATATATGCATGTGATATTTTAGGTCTTTAAAATGAGGGTAACAAACCTGTTGATTTATATAAATTGTTTAATTAAATGTAAATACTCATGATTGAGTTGAAAAAGTGACAAGGTCAATGTTGGGCCCCTGTAAGTTTGATTGATTTCCCAGAGAACCAATGGCTGATTTCATGACTATAGTTGTGTTCCATGTGAGATATAGACATAGAGGGATGAACCTTAAATGAAATAAGTGAATGTAGTGGCTCTAATTATTAGTTCCTTGGTGACCTTCGAGTAGAGGGATGTGATGAGTTTGGATGACTATCTTGTGTAGTCTATGTGAGAACCGTGTGATTCATTAGAGCCTTTAAGCTAGTCAAGATGGTAATAGGCCAAGTGTCCCTCTCACACTGAGTGGTGATTAATTAAGTGAGTATACCCCATGGATATTTATGGATAGGTTGGGTGTGAGGACTGACCTTTTAATAACATGGGTTGTGGGATGGTCTTTTTTCTATCTCTTGATACCTATCCTAGTGAGACTTGTCCAATGTTAGTGAGACTATGATTTGATTAGGGAGATAATGGTGGATTTTATGCCCTGTAAGTGATGGACATTTTCCCAAGAGATGATAACATAATAGTGGAGACCATGTAGGATTTCATGATACATATGTGACTTCGGGGACACCACTGCGTCACTTAATGATATATTTACCCTTGAAAGGGTGCATGTGGGAATGTGTAGTGGTGATTCGTAGTGTCATCATGGAACTTAGATCAATGATGTAAGCCCGAGGGTGATTATATTACTATTGGCCACCTAATATTACCTCATGAGGATCATCTTGATGCCTGATGACTATGAAACACTCAGGTATTACCTTATGAGGATTTGTGATGACGGTTGATGACTATGTAAGGCTAAATATTAACTCTCGGGGTTCTACAATGACATCTGATAATTAATTATTTCCAGGTATTTTCTTTTAGGGATCATATTGGAGATTGATGACTATGGAAAACTCAAGATTACCGCTTGGAATTCAGTGTTTGAACTTGAGGACTATAGAATGCACAGGATTACCTCCTGGGGTTTACTAATGTTCAAAAATGAATATTGATTTCCTAAGATTACCTCCTAGGGATTTTTGATGTGGTTTGATGACTATATATTTATCAATGTTAAATCACAAGGTTTAGAGATGATACCTAATGACTATTGATAACCTAGGATTTCCTCTTAGGTATTGTCTTGGAGTGTGATTTCTATTTATAGCATATGATTACCTCCTAGGGATCAACACTACACCTGATGATTATTGATCACTTAGGATCACCTCTTAAGTATTGGACTGTAGGTTTATAATGTTGAGATAAGTTTGGATAAAACTAGGAATCTAATTTTTATGAAAGCTACTATATAGTAATTATACAATAGTTTTATTGGAAAGATTATATGATGTTATTAGAGACACTATTTCATAGGATTTAGAAGGTTTAGTTTGATCTTGAGTGTCATAATAGAACCCAAGGATCAATAATGGTTATTTTATTTTAAGCATATACACTTTATTTATTTATATATCTGATTATGCCACATGTATGCACTGCTTTACAAGTTAGGAATGAGACCAAATTGGTGGTTCTATGCTATGTTGTACTCTCCACCTACTTATTTGGCCATGGATCTTGGGTAACAGAGAAACACTAACTTGATTGCTAATTTGAGTTGGTCCTACAGGTCATGTTATGGGTATGGTATGCCTCTGGACTTTCTATTCATGTATTGAGGGTCAGTCGGGCCGTGTGCCTTAGGCCTGTGGGTCATGTTCGAGTTCCCCTTCAACCCTTAAAAGGGGGATTATCAATAAAAAAAGAAGTCCTTCAGGCCATTCAGGTTTGGGGTGGTCAGTTGTTGTATGATATGTATGATCGCGAGTTTGTGTGAATTTATTCTTCTGTGTTCATTTACAATTTATTGATGGTTATTTTTATTATATAATATTATTATAGTTTATGTCATGGTAGATTCTTTGTTTACATTAATTTTTATCATGTACACTAATATGGGGGTATAGTCTCCCAAATGTAATACATTATACCTGCACTACTAGTCAATTTCCTCTGTCATACAAGGAGGCATGTCTGAGGCCCTATAGTTACTCCCTAGGTTTGGGCATGGCTCAGTAGCCATAGACTAGGGGAAAGGCATTCCAATATGTTTTAATTCCCATTTTTTGATGAAATATCATTTTAATATTTCATAAATGATTAAAATTTTAATAACACTCTTTTTTCAATCCAACCAATTCTTACTCAGTAAAAATATTCCATCTAAAAAATTGATATTCTAGTTCCCTTTAATCCAACATAAATATTACCTTAATTCTCTTAATTATTCATATAATCATCAAAATTTTGTTATAAATAACACAAAAAATCAATATTTATGAGCCACAATTTTGAATCTTTTCATATACATGTCAAAATATTTACAAACATATTTTTAAATATATGTAAAATAAACATGATGCTAAAAAACGGGTGTGGAAAACACAACAAACAAGCATGACCCAAATCAAAATTTAATGATTATGTTATGATTCCTGTACAAAATTCTTCAATTATTGAAAATGATGAAAATTTAGAATGTGGATCTCATAAATAAAACATGGTTTTGTTTTTAATATTTCTTATTAAATCTAATGTGCTAAATTATCAAATAATTATCTCTTAGTCTATGTAATGTGATTTTATTCATAAAAATAATGTGTTTTATTGGGAGTTGAAAAAGTATACCACATGCATTAAATATGTAAAAACATAAAAAAATGTTCATTGAATAATTGAGATGAAAATGGGTAAAAAAAATATATAAAAATTACAAAAAAAAATCTATCTACCAACACACAATGAACAGTATTTGGTTAGCTAGATAAGTGAAAACAACAGCTTTCCAACACTTGTAAACATCAATTTATGATTGGTTAAAATTATACAGTGTGAAGAATAGTCATGTACATAAAAGTAATCAATTGTGGTTAATTTTATTATCCAGCATAAAATGAGTTTCAATATTATTTATTCTATAAATTATGTATCAACACCCTTATAGAGTTAGTATTTACTTGAGTGTGTAGGGAAATCCTTCGAAAATAATTGATTATGTTTTCAAAGGATGTCTCCAATAGTTGTTGTAATTTTTTATTCAACTGCATTCTATAAATCATGATACACATATTTGATACATATATGTATTTAAGAGGTTCTCTATGGACATAGGTGAGTTCTAAACCATATATTGTTTTTTTGTGTTTACTTCTCAACTTATCCAATTCCTTTATACTATCTATTTTTTTCATTTTATATGTTTGATAAAATGATAAAGAATATTTTCTAAAATTATTTAAAATATTGTTTTTTTTCGATGTTCAAATATTTAATGACCATATTTAATATAAATTCCCAATGTATAACTTTTCCCAAAATGAAAAAATCATAAGAACGATGACTACAATATAAAGATATTTTTTTGAACTTCATATTGACCAATGGTTTTAATAATGGACCTCAAATGTTTTTTCCATTCCCCCACCCATTATATTTAAAGGTATATCTATTTTTTCGTATGAATCATAGATTTTATATCCAATAAAATAAAAATTTTAACCAATAATGAAGATAATGAGGAATAAATTAGCTTATTTGTGAACAAAATTTTTTTTTGTCGCTGAAAGAAACAGTAATAATGACTGAATGAGTTATACAGTTTAAATTTCCATTAACTTATTTCCTTTTTCTATTTTTTTCCTTAAAATAAAAAATAAAATAAAAAAAACAATGAGTTACTTATCAAAAATAAAATAATTCTACATTCTTGGAAAATCATTCACATTTAAGAGGAATATTTCAATTATATTTCATAATAAATTTTTTGTCAATATTTATTTTTGGTTTTCTCATATGAAATTTATCTTAATATCTATTCTACATTTATTTAGTTTTTTATTTTTTTTAATTTTTTATTTCATTTATTTTATTTATTATGACCAAACAAATTTTATTCATAATTTATACATTTAAATTTTTGGAATCATTTATATGTAGTCTATATCGAAATTTAGTGGACTTGTTCTCATTTTGCCTCATCTTTGGTTAATTTGTTTTTTTATATTTTTCATTTATTATTGTTATTATTTTTCATTTTTCTGGACATGAATCATAATATGTTCTAAGGTTGAAATATTTACGAAAAATGAGTTAAATAAATTGAAAATATAAAAATATTTCCTAAGATTCATATGTTCATCCAATTTTTATTTAAATTTAAAATATTTTTATAACTATGATGAGTGATATTTTTCTTTATGTTGAGAATGTATTGAGTTAACAATATTCTATAATTTATTATGATTTTTATGCTCAAAAATACCCTTATTTTTTCTAATGATATTCATTTATGTGTATTTTAGGTAATTAATATTCTTTATATTTATTCTGTAATTATGATCATTATTTTAATTCATAAATATTATTTATTAATGTCTTTTGTATGTGTTTTCATCCATTCTAAAAACACTACTTATACCCTATGTAGATTAGCATAATGTAAGCAATAAAACCTAGGCTTTGTAGAGTGTTTAAGGCTCATGGTCCCTTTGTTTGTGTTCAACCTTAAGCTGGAAGTAGAATGTATGGTTTATCAATACTATATTTAGATTAGTATGTATGGTAAATAAAACTTACATTATTAGAAAATTATCCTAAAAGAACCTTATATTTGAATGGAACATTAATTTTTTCAAGAGAAGAAATTATGGTTAGAGAACCCTGTATAGGTAAAGAACCTTACATTCTAAAGAGAAATATATGGATCGTCAACCTTAATTTTAAAACATACATTCAGAAGATGAACACTATATAGTTGAACCCTACGCTTGATATTTTGTCTCTTTGTAAAGTAACCCTACGTTGGACTTTCTAATGTTATAGATTTAATTTTTCATGACATTTTCTAAAATTTTTGCAATGGTCTTGACAGAGTTTCTGACTGTTTTAATGCTAATTTTTGACCGATTTAAAGCCTGTTATACTTGATTCAAAGAACCGTATTAAACAGAGATTTTCAATCCTTATTTTAAGGGTAGTTATGACTCCCCTGATTTATTTTGAATTTGAATATCTAGGGTATTTCAGGAATCATTTGTTGTTATGGAATTTAGAAGTAGAATATCATTATTTATATATTCTCTAACAGTATAATTTTCAACGATATAGATTTTTCAAAGAATATTTTTCATATACTCAATTCCATTATGATGATAATTTCATTACAGTTCTAAAATAAACAAGCATATTAGAAGAGACTACACATTGGTGACATACATGTTTTATTTTATTCTTGTTTAAGATTGTTGCTTCTCTATTTTTGTTTTTTTAATGGAAGATCTTTTGTGAAACCAGAATTTCTTCAGAATTGTTCATTCTTGAAGAGTTTATTTTCTATAGAATAATATCCATCAATTTCCAATTGTTATTTCTGCAATTTGAAAAGATCAACCAGTTTCAAAAAATCAATCTTATTCGACTTATTTGATTGTCAGATACTCATACATAGTTGTGTTGGAGTATCAGCTTCTAGGTCTAAGTAGTGGATAATCGATTCTCTATTGTAGAACCAGAAGTCTTTTTTAGTCCTGTTTGTAAAGGTGGCAACTGACTGCACTCAGTTGTGGAATTTTAGTCTTGTGATAAGAGGACCAATCTACTGAAATTCACTAAGATTGCAGAGAGATTATTTGGTGAAGTGTACTAAGAGAACTTTATGCCTTGAACCAATATAAAATGTTATGTTCTTTATTTATGTTAATATTCAAAATATTTTAATACTGATGAATACTGTTGCATATCCACATTACTAATAGTGGGTTTTTAAAGCCATAAATGTGGAATATTTATAAAAATACAAAATTCACCCCTATTGTGTGTTACTTTTTATATTCCATCCTAACAATCGGTATTGATGGAGAGATTTTGAAAAAAAACTATGGAAATATAAACGGTTTATTGTCTATAAAAATATGGAAATGGATGATCCTAAATAATGGATTTTTATGGTTCATGCACCATACATCAATGGTGAAAATTATGGGTGTTTGAAATCAAGGATGGTTATCTAAATTAAAAATCTTTTATTTAATGTTTACTCAAATATCACTACTCAATATGCAATTCCTAAGAAACCAAAAAATGGGATTCTTCAATATAAGATAAATATGACATTAATTAAAAAGTTATGAATGCAATTATTTATCGTCTTGGACCAAATAAATTCAATCATGTTTCACAATGTCCAACTTCCTATGAAATGTGGAAAACTATTGCAGTTTCCTATGAGGGAATAGATAATGTGAGACAAATGTGGTATTCTATAACTAAACTGAAATTTGACACATTTAAGATGTTTGATGGAGAAATAATTACTCATATGAATGGAAGGTTTATTGAAATTTTCAACAATATTATAGCCTTAGGAGAGCCCATAAAGAAATATGATCTAACTTTGAATGTACTGAGGGTAATACCTTCTAAATGGAATGGTATATCTGCAACAATTCAATAATCATCTCCTATTAAAGATTTGATGATGAAAGAATTAATTGAGAAATTGATTATGTACAAACATATAATGAAATGAGAAGCTAAGGATCATATAATTATTGAAAAAAATGAAGATATCACTTTGAAGTTGACATCTCATAAAAAGAGTAGGAAAATAAGTCAAGAAGAGAAAAAACTCCAAGAGTTTTGATTTATCTGATTTTGAAATGGAACTGTATTAATTAGCCAGAAGGTTCACAATATTTTAAAATAAGAAAAAAGGAATCATAAATCCCTTAAAAAGGATGAGAAAGTCTCAAGAGAAGCCATATGTTGTGAATGAAAGAAAGTGAGCAATATAAGACCTAATTTTCCTCAACTTAAAGATGAAAAGAAAAAGTTAGAAAAGAAATATCAGAAAAATGATAATTATGAACATAAAGTTGAAAGAGCAATGAAATCTACATATAGTGTCTCTAAATACTTTAGCAGTCCTTCAAAGTCCAATTCAAAGTAGGATAAAACAAATCTAAATGGAAACATTTACTCTATGGATGAAGAGGAAAAGGTATAAACCTATTATTTTTCTGATTCGAATCCTTGTACATTATCAAAAGATAAATTGGGTACCAATTGCACAATTCTATAAGAAAAATATGATTTTTTATACAGAATCACAAGTCATTAAAAATAATATTCATAATTTAATTTTAAGTGAAAGAGATAACCTATTGAATAAAAATCAGGAGTTAGTATATAAATTCAACTCATCTACTACAAATTACTTTAATCATGAGAAAAATATTAAGGAATTACATGATGAAGTAGAATCCTATAAGAGTTCTTCAATTTGTTTTACTAAAAGAGAAAATATCTTAAATGAGATTCTAGGGAATAATTTCATTAGAAGGTAAATATTTGGAAAAGGAAGTAAGGGTGAGAAACCAAAGTTGTATAAAAATTGTTTTGTGACTAATTCTAAACATTTTTTCTGTTATTTTTGTGGAATAAAAGTGATATGACTAATAAATTATATATGAGAAATCCTCAAACTAGTGACATTAAAATAGATTTAGTTTCAATTTCTTTTTGAATCTATTAATATAATTTGTGTAAAAACAAATTAAATCTGGATTCTTAGAACATTAATAGTTAACACTACTATACCCAAGAAAGTGTGGGTACGAAAACAAATATCTGATTAATCACTTTTCAGGAAATAGTACATAGGAAAAAAATTCCATATAGTATATGGATAGTGGTCTTTCGAGGAATATTATTAGAGATCCATTAATCTTTCACATGTTGACTCAAATGTTTGGAGTTCATGTCACATTTGGTGACATTTCTGAAGGAAAAATAGTTGGTGTTGGAACTTTTGGAGATCCAAATCCTATATCAAACAACAATATATTGTATTTGAATGGTATGAAGCACAATTTGATATGTATTTCACAGCTTTGTGATGATGGTTTTTATGTTTAATTTTTAACAATTCTTGATCAATTTTTAATGATAAATTCCCGAAGTTTAGAACACCTAGAACTGACAATGTTTATACTCTGAACATAAATTTTTTATGTAAACAAAAATTGAATTGTTTAACTACTAAGAAAAATGAGTCATGGATCTAGCATAGGATACATGGTTATTATAATATTTATGCTGTACATAAATTTTCTATGAAATAATTATTTTTTATTTACTTTGTATTAAATTTGATGATGATAGATTTTTTGACGCATGCCAAATTTTCAAGCAACACAAATATTCTTTCAAATCAATTAAAAAACATTCTACATATAAACATTTAAAACTTATCCATATGGAACTATCTGGACCATCTATAGTAGCAAGTATGGCTATTGAATTATATGTTTATGTTTTATTTGATGGTTATTCAAGATTTACTTTGGTTTATTTTTTAAAATTTAAGAGTGATATTTTTTCTATAATTTATGGTTTTTTCTTTAATTTAAAGTTTTTTTAAATTTTGTCAAAATGAAAAAGTTCTTAAAATAATTTCATTGAGAATATATCATGGTGGAGAATTTGGGAATCATTAATTTCATTCTTTTTCTCAAATATGGGTATTAAACACACCTTCTTTGTAGTAAGAATACCTCAAAAAAATGGATTTTTTGAAAGAAGAAATCTAACTATTCAATAAATGGATTGGACTATGCTGAATGAATATAGTATTCTTACCTATATTTGGGTAGAATCTATAAGCACACCCTACTGTATCATGAATAGAATTTTGATTCGGCCTTTTTTCAAAAAGATGCCCTTTGAACTTTGGAATGATAGGAAACCTAAAGTAATTTAAATTAATTTTTTTAGATATGAGTTGTATATATAGAACACCAATGATAATATTTGTATGTTTGATCAAAAATATGATAAAGAAATATTTTTAGAACATTCTATAACCTCTAAATCTTATAGTGTGTTTAATAAAAAGTCAAGGATTATTAAAGAATCAGTTAATGTGATGTTTGATGAAAGTGATCCTTTCATTAAGGAGAAAGATCAAACAGATGAAGTCACTGAGTCTTTTGATAACATAAGACTAAAAACCCTTAAAAATTATTTTTATTTTGATATTAACAAAATTATGTCCAATTCAGAGAAACGTGAAAATTAAGAACCTGAAAGTGTTCTTCCTAGATAGTCTAGAGCCCTATAGAACCATCCTTCAGAAAATATCATAGGATACCTAGATATAGGAATTGAAAATAGAATAAATGTAGTAAAAATATCTTAATATTATTCCTTCTAATCCCATATAGAACCTAAGACTATAGAGGAAGCCTTATAAGATGAGAGTTGGATGTTATAAATGTAGGAAGAACTAAACTAGTTTAGAAGGAATGAATTTTGGGATCTAGTTGAAAGGCCAAACAGTTATCCTATTATTGGAACCATGTGGGTTTTTAGAAACAAACAAGATGATCAAGGTCTCATTACTAGTAATAAATATTGATTAGTATCCAAAGGTTATAATCATTAAGAATGAATATATTATGATGAAACATTTTCTCATGTAGCTAGAATAGAGTTTATTATAACCTTTTAGCCTATTCATCTCATAAGAATTTTAAATTATATTAGATGGATATTAATTTCCATTTTAAAATGGATTTTTAGTGGAGGAACATTATGTTGAAAAACCTCTTAGTTTTGAAAATCCTCAAACAAAAAGAACATAGTTTTTAAACTTACTAAAGCTCTCTATGGCCTTAAACAGGCACCTAGAGCTTGGTAGGAAATATTGAGTTCTTTTCTTATGAAAATGGTTTTATTATTGGTTCTCAAGATCCAATAATTTTTAGAAAATAGTTTGTTCTAATAATTTGTTATATAAAATTTGTGTTGATGATGTAATTTTTGGTTCTTCTAATAAAACTGATTTCAATGATTTTTCAAATCTAATGCACAAAGAATTTGAAATAAGTATGATGGGAGAACTGAATTTATTTTTATAAATTCAGAACTATCAAATTTTTTTGTAAATGTTTGAAATCAAATAAATTATATCACTGATTTAATGAAAAAGTTTGGACTTTAAAACAACAATACATATGCAACTCCCATAAGTACCAATATAAAACTTGATTGGGATGAAGCTGGGAAGCCATTGGACAACAAGTTATTTAGAGGTATGATTGACAACTTGTTATATATTACTTCTATAGGACTAGAAATTTTGTTTTCAATATGTCTTTATTCTAGATTTTAATAAAATCCAAAAGAATCCGAAATTATAATTGTTAAAAGAATTTTTAGTTGTTTAAATGGGATAGTTTTTCAATCTACTATCTACTCCAAAACTTGTGATTTTAATTTAATTTCATATTTTGATGCTGAATTTGGAGGTTGTAGATCATATAGAAAAATTACCTGAAAAACTTGTCACTTTTTAGGAAAATATTTATGTTCATGGTCTAGTAATAAGAAATAAATAGTTTCCCTATCAACCACTAAGGAAGAATATATTTCTACTGACACATTTTTTTCACAATTTTTCGGACAAAAAACAATCTATTAGACTTTGGAATAAATTTTAGTAGGTTTCCAATTTTATATGATAATACAAGTGTTATTACTATTTCAAAAATTCCTATAAGTCATTCCAGGACTGATAACATTGATATAAGACATCATTTTATATTATATTATATTATTAAAAAGGATATATTGTTAGAATTTATTAATACTATATATCAATTGGTTGATATTTTTACCAAACCACTTCCCACTACTAGTTTTGATTTTATTAAGGGGGAGTTAGGTTTATTTAATTTTATATGAGAGTTTACTATTTTATTTCTTTTTAATGAATATTTAATTCTATTAAATTTTATTTTCCACTTTTACTTATTTTATTCTAATGATTTATTTGTTTAAATATGATATTTTTTAAGTTGTGTGTTTTTAAAATTATGATCTTTCATTATCACCTTACATAATTTTCATGGGAAAAAAGGCTATGTCAGAAACTGTCAGAAACCTTTATACTTAACATAACCCTTGGTTTCTCAAACCTTTGATGAGTCAATAAAGTTTTTCATATGAATTTTCCATTCCTTCAAACTTGGGGATATTGTTGAGTCAATAAGGATTCCTTATGATTTTACCATTCCTTCTTGTTTTGAAAATTACAAACACCTTATTTCAAGGAAAATTTCATTTTACCCTGTGTTTTGCTTCTATAAATAAAATTTTCCCTCCCTAAAGAAATTTATCCTTATCATGTTTTTCATTGTCCATTATCATGTCTAAGTGTAAAATTTGGTTTCATATCTAAAATCTCGGAATCAAATAATACATAGATAAAGATCATTATGTTTTCAGGATACAAACTCAGACTCCGAACTATTAAGAGTTCTGAATCCGAGTTCCTCGAATTCAGACTCCGAACTCTTCTGAGTTCTGACTTCAAATTCTAATGAATTGAGACTCCGAACATTGTGAGTTTTGAAACTAAATTCTAATGAATTCATACTCTGAACTTTGTAAGTTCTGACTCTGAATTCTCAGGAACTCTGACTCCGAACTTTTTATGTTCAGGTTCCGAATTCTTGAGATTCCCGATTTTAAATTTACTTGACATTTAGACTCCAGATTTCTATAGAGTTCAGGTTTCAAATTCCTTAGAAAATAGAATCTGAATATCCTTGTATAATAAACTCTGAATTCATTATTTGTTAGACTTTGAACTTTTATTTTCCTACATTCCGATTATTTGATTTTGGTTATGTAACCATATTTTTACTTACACTAGTTTTTGTTATAAAATTATGTCGTGCATTCAGTTACTAATTAACCATTGTTTGAGTGACACATGTACAGGTCCCTCCAAAATTCAAGGAAAAATATGAACATTAGAAGAGGGAGTGGACCATTGGTGTTGTGCCTATAAATAAAAGCTCATTTGAAAGATCTCTATACTGTTCTATGACTCTAGAGATTACATGTTGTTGAATTGATTTCTAGAGAGAGACTCTCATTGCTTTGTGTGTACTGAACTTCTTGTTCAGATTTTCTTTGTGTGAATCTAATTGTTGTTGTATAAAATCGAGGGCTTCTGGGGATAAAAAGACAGAGGTGCCGACTACCGTGAAGTAGAGGGATTCATTCTTGAAGAAGACAGAGGTGGAGACTACCTTGAAGTTGAGGGCTTCCTTGCTGAGGAAGACATAGGTTCCGACTACCTCGAAGTTGAGGGCTTGCAGGGATAGCAAGACATACTCCGAACTTCGTATCGAGGGCTTACCCTGGTGTGGGTAAGACAGACTTTCTTGAATGTATAAATCAAGGGACCTTTATCCAAGGTTGTTAGATACCCTTAACTTTGGGTTAAAATATTAACTACTTATTACATGTTTTGTTACAAGTTTTCCACTGCATTTTATTTGTTAAGAAGAGTATAACTATCTTATAATTCCCTATACTTATACTCTGATTTTGTAAGATTCTATACACATTAAGGTAGAAAATTTATCATTGTAAAATTTCGTTAATTTTTATTTTCCAGAAACATATTTCTAGATTGACTTTCTCGGAATCATATTTCCTGAAGCTAGAAAGTGTATATAACTTAGAGGTTTTGTGAATTACCTTGTTTAACCTTGTTAAACATAGCCATATTTAAATATTCAAATGGAATTTCTATAAGTATACAATTCACCCCCCCCCTCTTGTATATTAAGCATTATTAGATACATTATTCAGTATCTCTATTATTTCAATCCTATATTTGGTATTATAGAGTATATCATACTCACATTACATCTCAACAATTGGTATCAGAAGATTGGTTCATTCCGAATTAATCTCACAATTAGATTCAGAAAAGAATTCATCCTATTATTATTCTTGGAATCAGTTTTTCGGGCTCATAAAGTTCGAATTCATATTTTTCTTAGAAATACTCTTGCTCTATCTTTTTCCTTATCGAGGAATATTTTCTTTGTTCACAAATTTTTTCCATTAACAAGTTTATTTGGAAAGATTTTTCTTAATGATGGTAGGAATCATTATTGGTTCCATAGAAATTCTCAATCCAAAAAGACCACCTATTTTTGATGGGAATGATTATGAATATTGGAGAGATCGCATGAAGAATTTAATTATTAGTACTAGAGTTCGTAAATTTTTCATGGTTAATGGAGGATATAAAATCCATGACAAGGAAGTTAGTACCTTCACCAGTCAAAAAATGAATGAGTATCAACTGAATTATAAGGTACGCAATACATTGGTTTGTTCCATGAAGATAAATATATATATCCAAATTTCGTCTTGTAAAGAAACAAATTGTATTTGGAAGAAACCTCAAGCTACTAACTTTGTAACTTTCAATGTTTTTGAAACTAGAAGAGTCATGCTCAGAGCTGAATATCATGGTATCTGCTTTCCTTATGGAGAACCCATATATAGGTTGCAACAAAGATTCATGACTATTGTGAATAGTTTACAATCCATGGGTGAGAAACGATTAGATATGAAGATCTTGTTGATAAGATCCTAGAAATTATGACAAATGAGCAGGAATCCAAGAGGACTGATATTTATGAGAACACAAAGGTTACTTAGATTTCTCTTGATGAAATTTTCAGAACTCTTCTTCAACATGAGACTATAATTAAGAGAGATGCTGATAATGTAAAGAATAAGAATGGGGATGGAAATGTTGCTTTTACTACAACTTCAAATCATATGAAATCCAAGACTCCTGAGAGACTTACTAGATCCAAATATAAGAAGGTAGTTATATGATCTGAATCTAGTGGAAGAGAATCTTAAGGAAATGAGTTAGAAAATCATGATCGAAGGATGAACATGATTATTGTACAGAAGAAATTTCAATCCAGATATAAGAAGAAGGAAAGGAACGATAAGAAAGATTCAGAAGTCACTTGTTATGAATGCAAGAGAGCTGGACATATAAGACCTGATTTTCTATGCTTAAGAGAAAAGAAATAAATGAAAAGCATTCTGAGAGAAAAAGAAAGAATATCTAAAAAGGTAAAGCAAAGAAATTCTTGAAAGCTAATGACACCTAGACTGCCAGTGGTGGTGATTCTTCAGATGAGTCATCAGATTGTGGATATTATGGACAAAAGAATCATGGTCTAATAGCCAGACTACCTATTGACAATCATTGCTTAATGGATAAGGTAAACAATGCTGAATCAATGAACAATGTTTCTTTGAATCCAAACTATAGTGATAGTAAATACTATAACTCTTCTGATGAAGAATCTTCTTCTGATGAAGATAATATTTTACCCACCGATGAAAAAGTTTCTAGGGTTTTTATGCTTTTTGAGATTGAGAATTCAAAACTATTTAAAATGTTTGATAAGGAAAATTCTAGGAATATTATTCTTACTGAGGAAATATCAGATATTTCTAAAGATCTTGATAAGAAAATTGTTGATTTTAAATGTATTTTAAAAAATCTTAAGGAAGTAAATTCATAGAAGAATAACCTTTCTAAGGATCTAGAAAATGTAATTTCTAAGTAAAATGTTTTCAAGCATAAATCTAGTTCAAAATCACATGTTTTAGAAGACAAGAACTTGGTTATCAAACTGAAATCTGAAATTATTTCCTTGAGGAAGTGTTTGTCCAACTTTACATTAGGTAAGGGAAATTTTGAAAAGATGTATTCTCAAATCTGACCTCTAAGGAATAATTCTGGTTTTGGTTATACTAGTTTTAAACCAATTTTTAGCAACAATTATTTTGTTCCTCAAAGTGCTCCATTCTTTACTAAGTGTCAGTGTGGTGGGAATTGGGAAAAAATTGTTCCTTAAACAAAAATCAGTCTTTAATATTTCAAAAAGCCTATTTTTCTAAGAAAAATGTGGGTGCCTAAAATTTTTCTTTCTGAAATTTCCGGATCCAAGAAGGTTTGGGTTCTGAAAGTCTAACACTTTTACTTTCAGGAAAATAAAGGAAGTACCAACAGGAATACTTGGAACATAGATAGTGGATGTTCCCGACATATGACTAGTAAAAAAACTACTTTGAAAACACTATCAAGATGAAAGGTGGAAAAGTAACTTTTGGAGATAATTCTCGGGGAGAAATTATTGGTATAGGTAACATCGTTCTTCTTGGAAAAACATTGATTTCAAATGATTTATTTGATAATGTTCTTAAGAAAAGCCTCATTATCATAAGTCAATTATGTGATGAAGGTTACCCTGTGAATTTTAGGAATGAAAAGTGCTTAGTACACAATTCTAAGGAAGAGTTTATTCTTTCTACCCATAGGAAAGAGAATGTATACACACTAAACTTAGAAGACCTTAGGATCTAAGATCTACCTTGCCTTAGTGCAATGGAAGATCATCTTTTTGTGTCATAGAAGGTTAGGTCACTATAATCTTAAAAACCTATGAAAAATTTATAAGAAAATATTAGTTAAGGATCTATAGGAGCATAGATTTGATTCTTCAAAACTTTGTTACCCTTGTCAATATGGAAAGAAACATAAATCAAGTTTTAAATCAGTCAGTAAAGTCTCAACTACTGATGCATTACAATTAGTACATATGGATATTTTTTGTCCTACAAAAACTAGAAGCATTGGAGGCAAGTATTATGTAATAGTTTTAGTTGATGACTACACTGGATTTATGTGGGCCTATTTTCTAGCAACGAAGTCTGATGATTTTTCATATTTTAAAAGTTTTAGAGCCCATGTTAAAAATGTGAAAATCCTTCCTTTGATAATTATTCATAGTGATCATGGAGGAGAATTTAAAAATTTTGAATTTGAAACTTTGTTTAGTAGAAAAGGAATTACTCATAACTTCTCAGCACCATGAACATCTCAACAAAATGGTGTTGTTGAAAGAAGAAATAAAAAAATTCATGTGATAACAAGAACCATGTTGAGTGAATATTCTATTTCAAGACATTTTTGTGCTGAAGTTGTAATTACGACTTGTTATTCTATAAATCGAGTTTTAATTAGACCTTTTCTCAATAAAACTCTTTATGAGTTATGGAATGGTAGAAAACCTATACATTCCTACTTCAAGGTTTCTGGTTTCAAGGTATTAATCCTAAATGCTGAAGATAATCTTCAAGAATTCACACCAAAATCTGATGAAAGAATTTTCTAAGGCTACTCCACAAATTCTAAGGCTTATAGAGTTTTCAATAAAAACACTTGTACTGTTGAAGAGACAGTACATGTGAACTTTGATGAAACTGATCCTTTTGTTTTTAAAAAATTCCCAACCTATATCTTTGGATGTGTTTTCAAAAACTTATTATCAACCCTTGTTAGATGATCCTTCTTATAAGGAAAATTCCCAAGAAAATATTTCTGAAGTATTTACCCCAGAATATTTTCTACCCTATGTTGATGAACAGGTTTAAAAAACCCAAATCAGTCATTTATAAAGAATCGTCTTAGTGATAGTATCATTGGTTATGTGAATCAACCTATAAGGACTAGAAGTTCCTTATGAAATGAAGTAGAACATCTAGTATTTCTTTCCCAATTAGAACCAAAAAGCAATGATGAAGCTTTAGGTGATGATGATTGGATAAAAGCTATGTAAGATGAATTAAATTAATTTGAAAGGAAAAAAGTTTGGACCTTGGTTGAAAGACCTAAGGAAACTTCTATTATTGGAGTAAAATGGGTGTTCAGAAATAAGTGTGATGAAAATGGAATCATAGTAATAAATAAAGCTATATTAGTTGCTAAAGGCTTAATCAACAAGAGGGAATAGACTGTGAAGAAACCTATGCTCCAGTATCTAGACTTGAATCTATTCTTATCTTACTTGCCTTTTTAGCATTCTTAAATTTCAAACTTTTTCAAATGGATGTGAAATGTTCTTTCTTTAATTGTTATGTTCAAGAAGAAGTTTTTATTGAACTACCTTCTTGTTTTGAAGATACAAAGCATCCTGATCACATTTTTAGACTTACCAAATCGTTCTATGGACTTAAGTAATCCCCTCGAGCCTAGTATGATAGACATACAACATTTTTTCTTCAAAATAACTATGTCAAGGGAAATTCATATCCAATCCTTTTTATAATTAAAGTCAAAAAAATGTTTTTATTGTTCAAAATTATGTTGATGACATTATACTTGGTTCATCTCAGCAATATTTAGCTGATTCTTTTGCTGATCTAATGAAATCTGAGTTAGAAATCAGTATGATGGGTGAGTTAACATTTTTCTTTGGTTTTTAAATATCTCAAAAACCAGAAGGAATATATATATCCCAACATAAGTATATTAAATATCATCATAAAAATTATGGATATGACAACACTAAGAGTATAAGTTCTCCCATTGGTACCTCAAACGCACTTGATCTTGATGAAGCTGGTAAACAAGTAGAACAACCATCTTTTAGAGGTATGATAGGAAGTTTAAATTACATGATAGCTAGTCATCCAGACTTAATGTTTTTAGTATTTTTATGTGCAAGATATCAATCCAATCCTAAGGAATCTCATTTAAAGGCAGTGAAAAAAATATTTTGTACTTAAAGGCAACCATGGATATAAGACTCTTTTATACTTCTGGAAATGTTTTTGTTCAGAAATGTTTTTTAGATGCTGACTTTGGTGGATGTAGAATGGATTGAAAGAGTACATATGGAACTTTTTATTTATTATAAGATTCATTAGTTTCTTGGTCATTCAAGAGGCAACAATCAGTAACACTTTCCATTTCTGAAGCTGAATATGTAACAGTTGGAAGTTGTTGTTCTCAAGTGTTGTGGATGCAACACACACTCACAGACTATGGTATGAGTTTTACCAAAACACAAATATTTTGTGATAATACAAGTGTCATTTCCCTTAGTAAAAACCATGCACATCACTATCAATAAAAACACATTGAAATTAGGCATCACTTTCTTAGGGATAACACACAAAAAAAGATATCATTCTTCAATTTATCGGAACGCAAGTTCAACTTGCTGATATTTTCACAAAATCTTTACCCTATGGTATATTTGAATACATTAAATAAAAGTTAGGAATGATAACCATAAGGTAATCTTTCTTTTTAACTTCCTTTTGAACCAATCTTCTTACAGTAATAAAATCGTTTTTCATAGGGGGAGTACATTTTATTCTATGTTTTTAAAATTTTTCGTAATGAAGTTTTCAAAAAAATTCTTAATGAAGTTTTCAAAATTTTTCATTATGAAGTTTTAGTATTTTTTTTGTAATGACGTTTTAAAATTTTTTCGTAATGAAGTATTTCAAGCTTTTCATAATGAAGTATTTAAAGTTTTTTGTAATGATGTTTTTCATGTTATTTGTGATGAATTATTTCAAAAATTTCGTAATTAGATTTCTCAAAATTTTCATAATGAAAATTTTCGTAGTCTAAAACTTTCGTAATGAATATTTTCATAATGAAGATTTTCGTACTCGAAATTTTCACAGTGAATATTTTCATAATGGAATTTATAAATACTTTCGTAATGAATTTTTTCAAGTTTTTTGTAATGAGGTATTTCAAAAATCTTGTAATTAGATTTTTCAAAATTTTCATAATGAAAATTTTCGTAGTCTAAAACTTTTATAATGAAGATTTTCATAATGATGATTTTCGTACTCAAAATTTTCGAAATGAAGATTTTGGTAATGGAATTTTTTTTTTCTTTTTTTTTTGTAATCAAATTTTTCGAAATCTAAATTTCTTCTAGAAGAATTTTTCCTATTACAAATAATATTCCTGGAAATCCAAAAGGTATGTTTTCTTTCTTATGTTTTGTTAGTCATCATTTACTTGCTAGTATTTTTTTATTTAAAATTTTTTATATTCTAGTTTCCTTCAATTCGAATGTCTTTAATAAACCTCAAAAGATCGGATCCTACAAAATTTTCCTTGTGGCTATCATTACAACTGTCAAATCTAATAAGATGATTTCTGAACCATTAGATTGAAATTGGAAGTTCAACCATCACTTCTAACACCTATATAAAGGACACACGAAGGGTTTTCCAACATTGTATTTCAATTCCTTGCGTGTCGAAGCTCTACCCCTCTTTCAAAATTCCATTTTGAACCTCTCAAATCATGCTCAAATCCGAATGTATGGGGAATTTTCTACTCAAGATATGCCAACCGTCAAGTCGATTTCAAAGTGGAGGATTTACAGAGAGATGTTGGTGCATCTGAATTTATTTTCCAAGTATGATTCCATTATATCCAAGAATATTAGGTTGAATGGATGGGAAAGTGTTTGCATATCAAAGAAAGAAGCTCTAGATTTGGTGTATCCAGATCTTCTTATTGAGTTCTGTGAATCAGTTATTTTATTTAAGGAAGAAGGAAAAAAGATGTTTTCCTTTAAAAGATATGGTAAGACCTATGGTTTGTCATATACAAAAAATCCAGTTGGATTGGAAATCCATTTGTTGGGGAAGCTGAGTTTTGTTCCCATAAATTTCCATATGTACAAGGATGTTTTGTCAAAGTAAAATATATGGAGTGTCTTGGACTTTTAGATATCAAGACTACAAATATTTCTCATTTGACTACAAATAATCGGATCATTGAAATGTAGGTTCAAGGTTTTATCATTCTGAAAAAGGGTGACCTAGACATTTTAAAGAAGGGTGATATGTAATTTTTGGACTTCTTGGTAAACCAAAGGAAGATCAACTTGATGAAGTATATTCTCATTAGGTTAGAGAATATTAAGAATGGTAACTTGAAATCTTAAATAATCGTGTATCCAACTATCATCTCTATGATAATTGTTCAGTGCCTTGAGTCTTTTAATATTCCTTGCAGTTCCATGATGAGGAATTGAAAAGCCATAATAATCAGTTATTATACTCTCAAGGGGATGAATGTTGGTTTTTCTAAGGAGTCAGGATAATTATAGGACCTACTAGAGGAGGAATCTGAAGTTGTTCTGAAGGAACAAGAATGTCCTAGAAAATCGAAAAATGGAGGAAAGAAGAGGAAGTTGAAGGAAGTGGAAGAAAATGAGAAAACCCCTAAAGATAAAGAATCTCAATCCGCACCTCCAAATCCCACGAAGTTGAAGGCCTATCCAGATGAGGTTTTATCCAAGTGGAGGGAAGAAAAAAAGAATCGGAAGGACGGAGATCCATTTTTTGGATTGGATCCTGTAGAGGCTAAGGCTTTGAAAGAGAATACAACAGATGATCTTGAGAAGAAAGGCAAGAAAAGAAGCAAAAGGAAAGGATGTATGAGACTGAGATTGTGCAATCCCTTCTGAGGTATACTGAAATAGAATCCGAAAAAATTCTGGTACCAGAATCTTTCCTGGTAGAACCCTTACCTAAGACTCTGAGGAAGAAGTTCAAGACTTCGGAAAAATCCCAATATAAGGTATTTGAATAGAAATATATTGTGGAAGAAGTGAAAGAAGAATAAAGCAGAAGTGATACATAATATTTGATTAAGCAAGTGGAGGACTTTCATGAGAAGGAAATCACATCCAAGAAATTGTCAATCCTAACCTCTCATGTTGGATCTTCCAAACGTTATACTCCTAGGTAAGATGAAAAATCTGATGATTAAGTGAATAAGCTATCTGAGGAAGAAATTTATAATCATCATTTCATTCACCCTGAAGATGCTGAGGCATGAGCTGATAAGGAGAAGATAGATGAAGATATAATTATTCAGTTGTCTAATAGTGAACAATGGTCTCCAGATGAGGAAGCTGTTATAAGAACCGATAAGGGGAAACTGGTGGTTGAGGATACACCTACTAATTTTTTTTAAGGAAAAAGGAAGCTGGTAGATCATTGAAGAGGAATCTTGTCGAGCTAGAGAAAGAGTCCTCACCATGAAAAGTCTCATATTCAGAATCATCAGCCCTAGGACATGATTTTTTCATTCAATCACTGAAGAAGATTGTTGACACCATTTCGATCATTCCAAGAATTGAATCTAGATGTCAGATGCTCCAACACAGCTTGAATCAAAAATCGGATTCAGTATCCATGGTGATGGATAAGTGTGTAAAACATGACGCTGATTTCAAGAACTTCTTCATTAACTATGATCCCCACAATAAATCTTGTAAGAAAGTGATTAGCCGGTTAAAGAAGATAATTGAATATTTGAGAGAGCATGATGAGTTTCTACATGAATTTATGGAATATTTTGATAATGATGATAGTAAAATCTAGGATCTCATGACTAGATTTAAGGAAAAGCTAACCCTTGAGCAAAATATTTGGATTCAAGAGTTAAAGGATCTGAATGGGAAGCTATATTATGATTCCTAAAGTTGGAAGAGTGAGAGGGATCTTCGGATCGAGATCAAAGAGAAGGTAGTAAAGCAAGATGATTTTTTGAAGGCTCAGGTAGAGGCTCTGAAAGCTCTGGAAGAAAAGATCAAAGCTATAGAGAAGAAATTAGAGGATCAGAATCAGATCCTAAAGTAAGCATAGGAATACCACAAGGAACTCAAAAATCTAAAAACCATAGTGTTGAAATTGATACCCAAGTAAAAGGAAGGAAAATAGATCCAATCCAATCTTTTTTTGTATTTCTTCTTCCTTGTACAAATTCATCCCATCTTAATGAAATTTTGGATTCTCTTTTTTGTTTGCATTCATTGTACTAATATTTCAGTTACTATAATTTATTTTCCATTACCTAAAATTCATTTTGGAAATCAAGGGGGAGAAACGAAAAATACTGCTATGAACAGAAGAAATATACCTTTGTAAGGGGGAGTTTATCAAAGGGGGATTTTTTTATTATAGAGATTTTCATACTCAATATAATGAAAAATATCATTCCAGAAATCTAGAATATGATCCTTAGTGTTCCAAAGCCTAAATGAGAGTTAGTCTTTTTCATCTTTGTCTATGTGAAAAGGAAGATAAATTTTATTTTCAAAGTCTATAAAAATATTTTCTATGTACTTTTATTCTTTTTCATAGGGAAGTTTGTCCTTTCCAAAAAGGAGGAGATTGTTGAGTAAATAATGTTTTCCTTATGAATTTTCCATTCCTTGAAACTTGGGGGAGATTGTTGAGTCAATAAGGTTTCCTTATTAATTTACCATTCCTTATTGTTTTGAAAATCCCAAACACCTTATCTCAAGGAAAATTTCATTTTACCCTGTGTTTTTCTTCTATAAGGAAAATTTTCCTTCCCCAAGGAAATTTATCCTTACCATGTTTTTAATTGTTCATTATCTTGTCTAAGTGTAAAATTTTGTTTCATATCTAAAATATCGGAATCATATAATACTTAGATAAAGAGAATTCTGTTTTCAGGATCCGAATTCATACTCCGAGTTCTCTGAATTCAGACTCCGAACTCTTATGAGTTCTGACTCCGAGGTCTCTAAATTAATACTTCAAACTCTTTTGAGTTCTGACTCCGAATTCTAATGAATTCAGACTATATACTTTGTGAGTTCTGACACTGAATTATAATGATTTCAGACTCTGACCTTTGTAAGTTCGGACTCCGAATTCTCATGAACTCTGACTCCGAACATTGTAAGTTCAGTTTTTGAATTCTTGAGAATCCAGATTCCGAATTCCCTGGAAATTCAAACTCCAGAATTCTATAGAGTTCTAGTTCTTAATTACTTGGAAAACAGAATCTGGATATCCTTGTATTATAGACCCTGAATTCATTTTTGTTTAGACTCTGAACTTTTTTTCCTTATATTCCGAATATTTTATTTTGGTTATGTAACCATATTTTTTCTTACACTTGTTTTTGTTATAAAATTCTGTCGTTCATTCAATTTATAACTAACAATTTTTTGAGTGACACATGTATAGGTCCCTTTTAAATTCAAGGTAAAATATGACTATTGGAAGAGGGAGCCGGTCATTGGTGTTGTGCCTAATAATTGTAGATCATTTGAAATATTTCTATACTATTCTATGACTCTAGAGATTACATTCTATTGAAGTGATTTCTAGAGAGACTCTCATTGATTTGTGTGTACTAAACTTCTTGTTCATATTTTCTTTGTGCGACTCTAATTGTTTCTCTGTACAATCAAGGTATTCTGGGGATAGGAAAAAAGAGGTGATAACTACCTTGAAGTTGAGGGCTTCCCTGCTGAGTAAGATAGAGGTGCTGACTACCTTGATGTTGAGGTCTTCCTTGCTGAGGAAGACAGAGGTGTCGACTACCTTGATGTTGAGGGAAAGTGGGGACAACAGGACAGACTCCGATATTCGTATCAAGGGATTACCAAGGTGTGGGTAAGACATACTTTCTTGAAAGTATAAATCAAGGTACCATTATCCAAGGTTGTTGGATACACTTCTCTTTGTGTTAAAATATTTACTACCTATTACTTGTTTTGTTACAAGTTTTCCTCTGCTTTTTATTTGTTGTGGAGAGTATAACTATCTTATACTTCCTTATACTTGTACTCTAATTTATTAAGATTCTATACGCTATACTATAGAATCTTTATCATTGTAAACTTTCATTAAGTTTTATTTTCCGGAACCATCTCTCCGGATTCACTTTCTCGGAATCATATTTCCTAAATCTAGCAATTGTATAGAACAAAGAGGTTTTGTGAATTACCATGTTTATCCTTCTTAAACATATCCATTTTAAAATGTCCAAATGAATTTTTAAAATTATACAGTTTCCCCCTATATATTTTGAATTATTAGATACTTTATTTAGTATCTCTATTATTTCAATCCTACATTTGTTAATATAGAGTATATCATACTCACATACCATCTCAACAACCGTTTTGTCTACTGAAATCCTCAAAACATCTGATTCTCTTAAATGGTGAAGAACAAAGAACTAATAAAGGAGAAACCATTGATCCTAAGCATCGACAAGTTCCATCTCAAAAGATTATTCAAGGGAAGTTTATAGACATTGAGTGGATGTATGAGAAGAATTTTCTTCTTAAGGAAGCACTAGCTTTTCATGGTTTGTAATTTATATTCAACAAGTTGAATACATAGTTTTTATAGGGTATAGATAAGGAATTTCTTCAATAGAATTCAGTTTAGTTTTGGAGAAATTGAAGATACTATTTTTGTTAAAATAAAAGACAATGAATTTTCAATTTCTTCAGTAGAAATAGTTACAATTTTGAAATATCTTTGTGAAGGTGTATATAATTTTGATCTTCGGTTTATTGGTAATCAAGATCATAACTATGTGGATATTATCTCATTTATATTTAGATCGACTCATATCAAGAATTTTTTTGTTAAGGATCTTGAAATAGATCACAAAGTGTTGGTTAACATTATCTAGACTACAATTACCCCATGATTAGGTGAAATAGAGAAAATATTATACCCAAACATGTATATTATTTTTTTGTTCATCAGTGAAATCAAGTTCAATCTTCATAGATACATTCTGAGATATTTGAATTGTTGTTGTGAAGCAGAATCCCGAATGTCATTTTATCCATATGAACAGATACTCTCTTTGATTATTTTTAGAAATAATGTGATTTGTTTATTTGATGCATGAGTAAAGTCTCATTATATTAATATTTTGAATTCCATTACTCTAAGAAAGTTTGGTTTTTATGGGAGTACTGTCAAAGGAAATTTCATGCATGTTGGTACTAATGACCAACAAAAATTCAGGATCATTTCCTCATGGGGAGAAAAGTGATAGAAGAAATGAAGAGATTGGAGAATCTAGGGAAATAGGTGTCTCTATGTCCACTAAGATAAAATTGAGGTTTGATAATGCAACAGATCAATAATAATAAGAAGAAGTTTTAGAGGAGGTTGTGATGAAACCAAGGAATAGAGAGTAGCCACTAGCTGAAGAACCAAAGTTAGGATTAGTTGAAGCTACCTATTCGGTTCATTTTGTTGAAGCCATAATTGAAGAGGATCAAAAGGATTAAAGCCAAGTTAGAGAATATTAGGATAATTCTCTACCAGTTGACCCGGTAGAATAAGTTATTCAAGAAGAAGGTATTTAGGAAGAGAATCGTCAAAAAGACCAATAAGTGAACATATTAGAAACTACAGCTACAAATTTTGTTGAACATTATGTTATATTATATATTGAACAGTCATTAGAGTGACTAGGATTTGTCTTCTAGGGAAGATAATGGTTCTTGATAATTTATCATGTTCCAGTGAAAAATCTATTGAAAATTATGTTACGATGTATTCTTCTAATCCTTTATCCATTTTGGCTGTTGATCATTCAAAAAAATTAGGATGAAGGGACATGTGATTCCCTGAATAACCAAATTGAAGATCTTGGGATGAAGTTGAATAATGTTCTGGATGTTAATTTCGTTCTTAAATAGAAGCTATAATTTTTAAGTAAATCCTTTGATTATTTTAATATGTCACCATCCCCAAGGTTGTATTTTGAGTCTCTTTATACTCAACATCAATAAATTAATTAAAATTCAGTGTAAAAAATTCATTTTGATTCTTTTAAGAGGGAGATTCTAGATCAGATTGGAAAAATGAAGTCAGAATCATTTTCCAAAATAGATTTTCCAAATATAAAATTGTATTTGGGAAGCCAATTTGAATCTGTTAATGGAAGTGTTAGTCAAGTTAGTGCTTCTACTTCTACCCCTATAACCTCACTATTTTTTATTAGAATATTTCAAGAAATCACATGTTTCATGGATGATATGAATGACATATTTCAGAACCATCAATGAGAAAGTTCCCATTTTTTAGTTTTTTTGGACATTCATAGATTTATTATAGAGGAATAGATTGCATGTAAACCAAGAATTAAACTTCTACTTAACATATTAAGTGATAAGTTAGCTCAGTTTATGCAGTAGAAAGAAATTTTGGATCACTTTTTAAAAGTCAATTTAGTTGAAAGTCTAAATTCTAGTCAGAATAGAGGAATTTTGATACGGATATTGGGAGATAAACATGATGATAGATTGTAGGTGCAGAAAGCAGAATTGAAAGAGGTGTTTCAAGCTTCTCAGACCCCTTTAGAACTAGTACCCAAAACAAACCCGGAACAAACCCTTCTAGTAGACTATCTTACTTCCCTTGACAAAATTTTCTATTTTTTTATAGTTTTTAATAATGAAATATATTTTTATTATATTTTATGTTTTATTTTATATAATTTTTGTCTAATTCTATTTCCATAATTCTTATCTCACTTATATTAACCGTACTTTATAACATTCTTATTTACTATTCTTTTCTAAATTAAAATTATTTTAATCATGTTTAAATACTTTATTTTTTATATCAAAAAAGGTGTAGAAATTTGGATGAACACAACATTTCATTTTATCAAAATAATTATTTAAAATTGAAGAAATAATTTAAATTTAATATTTCTATTTTTCATTCCTAATAATATTTACAAAAATTTATATTATGTTATTAATTTTAATGGGTTTAATAAACATAAAAAAGGGGGATATTATTGGTCTTTTATTGTATCAACAATACTCTATAATTTATGATGATTCAGATGCTCATAAATTCTCTTGTTTGTTTTTTAAATGATTTTCCTTTAAGTGTTTTTCAGGGAATTAATATTATTTATATTTATTCTGAAATTATTTTCAACCGTTTAATTTGAAAATATTATTTATTAAAGTGTTTAGAATTCTTTTTCAAGAATTCTGAAATTACTATTTATACCCAACATGGATTAGAGTAATGTAAGGAATAAACCCTACACTTTGTATAGTGCGTATCACTTAGGATCCCTACCTTTTTGTTAAACCTTTCGGTGGAAGTAGAAAGTATGGTTTCTCAATCCTACATTCAAATCAGTTCATATGGTTAATCAAACATTTGTTATTAGAAAAGTATGGTAATAAAACCTTATATTTGAAAGGAACATTACATTTATTATGAGAAGAAAATATGGTTAGAGAACCCTACATAAGTAATGAACCTTATATTCTAAAGGGAAATGTATGGATCATCAACCTTAATTTTCAACCTTACATTTTTAAGTTTAATTTTTCATAGTTAAATCCTATATTTGGTATTTTTTTCTCTTTGTAAAGGAACCCTATGTTTGACTTTTCAATGTTGAAGATTTTTTTTCATGATATTTTTTGCGATTTTTACAATGGTCCTGAGAGAGTTACATTCTATTTTAAATCTCATTTTTGACTAATTTAAAACTCATTATATTTGATTCAAAGAACTGTATCCAATGAATATTATCACTCCTATTTTTAATGGGAGTTACTACTACCCTAGTTTATATTGAATTTGAATATGTATGGTATTTCATGTGTCTTGTGGATCTGGAAATAAGAAGTTGAATATCATACTTTATATATTTTCTACCAGTATCGCTTTCAACAAAGGGGATTTTCACAAAGGATATTTATCATATACACAATTTCGTTTTGATGAGAATTTCTTTATAGTACTACAACAAATGAACATCTTAGAAGATACTACAATTTGGAGACATACATGGTATATCTTAGACTTCTATAAGATTGTTGCTTCTCTATTTTTGATTTTGTTCCTATATCGAAGATATTTTTTTCAATCGAGATCACTTTAGAATTATTCATTCTTGAAGAATTTATTTTTTGAAGAAGAATATACATAAAGAGTAAATTTATTATTCTGTAATTATGAAGTTCAACCAGTTTCAACAAATCAATCTCTTTATATTTATTTTATCTTCAATTACTCATACTCAATTATGGAGGATTATCATCTTCTCCATATAAGTTGTGGATAATCGTTTCTCTGTTGTAGAACCACAAGACATTGTTTTTAGTCTTGTTTTCAACGTTTTCAACTTCCTATACATATTTGTGGAATTTTGGTCATTCGATAAGAGGACCAGTCAAGTGAAATTCACCAAGCTCATATAGAGAGCATTTTCTGGAGTGGACTAGGGAATTTTTGTTCCCTAAACCACTTAAAAAATATGGGTTTTTTCTTTCTAAAAAAACACTTTATATTATCATATAAAAGAGAGCTGATGTATATCCACATTACTTAAGGAGGGTGTTTATAGCCATAATTGTGGAGGATTTCTAAAAAGTCACAATTTACCCCCTCATGTGTGTTACTTTGTATATTACGACCTAACACTTCTTCCTTTATTTGAATAAAAATTTAAATACAAATTTATATCATAGATTGAAACCTCTTATTATTTCCTAAAATAATATCTCCCTCTAACCTTGACTCCAAATCAAGGAACGACTCCGTAGAACGAAACATGTGAAATGAGAAACTTGAATCCTGTACTGACTCATGGGTTAGTTCTTGTGAGGATGCATTTAAAAATTAGTAGTGAAATTGTAATTCCCCGACCCCAGCTACCCAGAGTCTGTGCGTTACTTCGTAACATTGGCATGATCACAAAAGATCATGTCTCGAAATACCGATTAGTTTAGTAGCCTTGGAAACACTAGATACATTCATAAGTCTTTCAATACATCAAAAAGTAAACAAACTACAATAACATGGTCTTCATAGTCCAAACTCATATCCTCACTGACTATTCATGCAAGTCAGTCATAAAACACTTCTTCACATCCTGGAAAATATTAAAACATTGAAAGGGGTGAGCTCAGATGCTCAGTAAGGATAACAATATTGCGGAATCTTTCATAAATAAACATAAAAATTTAAGGCAATGTATAACTAAAACAAAAGCCTTTTAAACTTGAACATCAACATAATATGGAAAAAGTAAAATGAGATAATGCCATTCACTTCTTCACATGGATATTCTACTGGTTGAATAATCACATGAAATAACAATAACCACTTTCATAATGAGGGAATGTATAATGCCGGACATTCTGAAACATTTTGTCAAGGCCTCGACCAAGACGTCTAAAATGATTAAGGCCTCGGCCAAAACCATAAATCAAATTGGGAAAGGGCCTCGGCCAATTCCACGTCTAGTTGTCTCATGAGACCTACCGATGCATCGGGGAGCTATAGCGGGCTCCACCCGTCACTTATTAAGTCCAATACATTCCTCATATGAATAGGTTTAAACATATCATGAACCATAACATAATCGTATCACATAAAACATGCATAAAGGAAACATAAAATTTCCACATTTCAACCACAAGATATCAATACAACACATTGATATAATAAATACACTTTCAAAACCATTTTCAATACCAAAATAAAAGAAAGTTAAAACTTTTTATTTATTTTTCATTAAAAAAAATGATGGCTTGTAGAGGAAGCCGAAACTCAAATAATGGTCACAGCGGCGGAGAAGTCGTTGTCGCCGCATAAGTACGGAAAGAAAAACATTCCCTTTTGTAGTTTAGCAAAACGCTTCGTATAAAAAATATTCCTTTTGAATAAACGTAAAAGTCAAAGGGGTTTATACACCGTATAAAAGAAAGTTGTGTATAAAACCAAATATTCCTCAATAAATGGAGATTGAGACGAAGTACCTTAAAAAGATCATTTTTAAATAAAATATATATATTATGTGTATTCACTATATCTACACATAAAGAATGTATAAATACAATATACAACATAATAATATCATGACATAATTTGAAAGTAGGATATTAACCCAAAGAATGGAAATTGGGTTAAAAATTCCCTTACCTTGCGTCTTGTCCTGACTCGACCGTTCTTTAACCTCCTGAATAATAAACTAGAGTTAATATATACCTTATTAAGAACCATTTTCAATTTCATTATCCTTATTATATCACTTATTACAATGATATGAACATTATGTAATTATTTAAGTTAATAACGGTCGTTTTGTCGATCTTTGGTACTTGAGTCAACAATAAACTTCTTATAATTACAAGTTGTTTATGTGGTAGAATATCCATTATCTCCAGAATTATATTCATGATTTAGATGTCATATATATCTTATATATCCAGTATATACATTCATTTATAATATTACGTAACATTTAGATGTAAGAAATGAAATGCACCGTTAATGGAGACGGTAAGCCGTACGTACGCATGAACGCTACTTTCATTTCAATTTTATATTTAATGGAACGAAATAATAATGATATAAATGTATAATATAATTCCAGTATAATATAGTGTATAATACCATTTACTCCATCCTTTATACATCCCACGTATGGCATTAACGATTCAAATCACTTTGAGGGGCGGTAGTCCGCACTTCCTAAAATGAAATTATCGCGTTTTACCCATAATGGAAATCATAAATTATGCCATAAATGAGAAATACAGAAGCATAAGTAAAACATAAACATATTATATATCATATATAAAAATAGTGACATCTTAATGGCCACCTTTGAAGGTGTTATATGAGTGTTGAACAATCATCGTTTCGTGAGGCAGAAATTCGCCATCCACAGAAACCGTATGTTCTTTAACCATTAGATATAGGTGTGTGTAAATGTAGCTCGAATCCTTCTTATAACAACATCCTAGTATATTGAGGATACTGGTGTTGTTACAAAAGAAATTAATAAAAAGAGTTTAGGGGGTTTGAGAAGAAAAATAAAACAAAACAATATTAGAGAAGACATTACCTCAAAATCGGGTAACTCTTTTTTGATTTGAGCCAAAGGCTTCCTTGGGAAGAGTTCTGCCCAAAGTGAGGCTTCTAGGAGTAAGAGGGGGAAGTTGGGAGAGTATTTGGGCAGAGTTTGGCCGAGCCAAATGGCTTGAAAGTGTAAATGAGGTGGGAGAGGTGGGGGCCTTTTATAAGTGGAGAGGAGGGGCACTCCTGGAAAGTAAAGAAAAGTCACTTTATTATAAAATGAGTTTCGGATTTTAGAGGTCCCACTCTTATATAATTCGTGTCTAAGGTGATAAGGGTTCGAAATCTCCTAATCCAATAGGCTTTGGACAAGTTTATGCCTTGGATTTTGCATTATCTTCTCATTTTATTTAAATCGTTAAATAATGAGGTCATCGCTGCATCATAATGATGTCATAAATAATTTAATTTATTTAATGTCTAAAAATTTTAAAAAAATACTATGATGTAGGAAATCTTTTTAGATTTCTAAGGAATATTTATAGTCAAAATTTGGATCTGAGTAACCCCACTTAAAAACTGTTTTAGTAAAACAACTCATGTTTGTGTCAATTTAATTTTATCATTAAATAAATATATATAATGTCATTTCCAACTAAAGTGGCTCCATGGGGTCCCCAAGTTGACCCATGGGTTGTCTTGGTCGGCCATGACTCATACAATAGGAGTAGGACAAGTTTCAAGCTCATCTCATATTATTAAAACATTATTTTTACCTTAAACTACACTAATTACCTCTAATCGCGATTAAGAACTTAAAAGTTACTATTCACCAAAAAATTATTTTAATTTCATTGAACCACATTTTACTTCTTAATGACAACCATGTATGTCAGATTTTTGAAAATTAAATCACAGAAGTGGTAATATTTCATTTAAACGAAAAATCAGTTATTTAACTACCACTTAGTGGTTTCACTATTCATCAAAAATTGAAGTTTTTCAGAACAATGCCAAAATTTCACCCTAAGCTATAATTGATATTCTGAATTCAAAAATGATGTCTATTTTACAAAATTCCAAACATATAAGTTGCATTAATTAATTTTATAATTAATTCCCGCTATCACAGCAAATAGCGTGTTTTTAAGAAACAATTTATATCAAAAGATTGGCAATTGTTTATGTCCAATTTCAATGTTAAATTAATTCTAATGACCACCATTGGATAAAATGGTAAAAATATATTCTAATTATACCTTAAAACCACTAAATAGTATAATTTATCACAATAAATTATTTTGATTAAAAAGTTGTTTTAAGTACTTTTCACTATTCATAAAAAAATAGAAGTTCTCAGAAAAATACCAAAAATTCAACATAGGCTAATTTCGATATTCTGAATTCAAAAATGAAGTCCATTTTGAAATATAAAATATCTATAATTTTAAAAAGTGGATATTACTATTCATAACGGCTACTTTGATTAGTGTAGGTGTTTTAGAACTCGAAGTTGCGTACAATGCAAGCTATTGCATTATTGAATGAAAAGCGTATCGTGGAAGCTCGGGGTGTTACATTCTCCCTTCCTTCAATAAATTGCGTACTCGCAATTTGAAATTTTTCTTTGAAAATAAAAGGTTGACAAGAGAAAATACCTTTGAGGAAAACCCACATAGGAAATAAGGTTAATAAATATATAACATTAAAAGAAAGCAAGATAAGTACAAAGGTCACCCGATATAGCCCAATCTAGGATTCTATGAAAATATGGATATGGAGGAGAAACAAACCATCAAGGTCTGATGGAGAGTTATAGAAAACAGGATTAGGAGAAAGTTTAACCACAAGAAAATCACAAACTTGTGATTGGTTAAACGGTCATTGAATCCCCAGTTGGAAAAGTTAACCGACAACATTTTTGTTTTAATTTACCTTTTATAATGTTGAGGAATTTATTTAGGAGATTTAATAAGAACGTAAGGGAATATACATACTTGTTATGTATACTTTCATTCGTTAATAAATTTTTACCACAAACCCAACTTTTACTCCAGATGGTAACGGAACTCAAAAATATTCTATTTATCCTAATTGTATAAGGTTCCAAATTTTAACACATACCATTTAGATTAGTAAAACTATTTTGTAATAACCAGGGACTTCCTGTAGGCTAGTGGTAGGAAATAAAGGCTTGTCGCACTATGGTTGTGGGTTCGATTCCTGCAGCTTTGTCCGACGCCACGGGTTATGCCCCACCCTGTAGGTTGTCCTTTTCCTAAAACTATACTATCATAATATTCCAAAAATAATCTTCATAAATTTTTTAACCTTAAACAATACTATCCAAAGATCAACTTAATCCACTCCAACCTTTATAGTTATCCAAAAGACTTCTGTCCAACTCACAGTCCAAATTTTATAAGGAAGGTAACCATAATGAAGATCCTTTTTCCCACGTAACAACATGTGAACACCTTCATCATGTATTCTTTTTAAACATACTGAATTACCATGATCCCTTATTCCTTATAGAATACTAGATATACTCCTTCTATCCGAAAATGTATACAAAACATCAATCAGTTTCAAGGAAGTTAAGTATATCCAATATAATTTATCCAAATCAATCACGTCTTATTCCAAAATCACAATCTGAGTATCAGAACCATATTATGGTCTATCTTTCTCTCAACCATATATTTTCCAAAAATTTAACCTACTGTGGAGTCACTTTTCTTGGTTCCACACAATCTCAAGTCCTTGATGAAATAGTACTACAGTACAATCCTTATATAATCCATAATTATTATGACCAGTACATCATTGATACAACACTCAAATTACAAAATTATTTAATCACAACATAAGAACTCTAATCATTACTCCCCATCTGTGGTAGTATCATAACATGATTATTATCCAATAACATCATTTGGGGAATACTCTGATGATTTGGACATTGGTTTGCATAGTGTCGCCAATCCTTGCAGAAGAAGCATTGTACATTTGAAACCATTTTCTTACCCTTGCAGTCACGCACTTTGTGTCCTTTTTTTCTACACTTATAACAAACTCCCATTCCCTTTAGGTAAGTTCCATGATGTTTCTTCCCACAATTACCACATATTGGAAAATTCTTCTTTCCCATCATCCCTTTATCCATCATTCTCTCTTCCATCCCTTTCGCCTCTTTCTTCGCTTCAAAGCCATAGGACTCAGAGAATTCTTTACTTATCTTATTAACACACGATACTATTTCATCATATGTTGAGAACACATGGGAGACTATTTCCCTTCGAAATGATGGCTTAATACCGTTAAAGATATGATCCTTCTTACTCTTTGGATCATACGTTCTGCTGGAGTTCACATTCCTTCTACTGGGCGCCATTTCTAAACAATGGCATAAACTAGATTAGTTTATGAATCAAAATACATAATTCCATACTTGTAAAACACTTTACATAACTTGAACTATTTATGGATATAATCCATAATCATAAAAAGAAATGTTTTCTTTGAGTAAGTATATACTCATAACCCTTCATAGTGGGTTGTAAAGAAAATGAGAGTTATCCTAAGCATATCCCCCAGGAGTGTCATAACCAAGAGTGCAGCAAGGCCCGTTGTCGTGTACCAGTTCCCGTTTGAGTCTAGCTCAAAGCGGTGTTTTTGGGTTTATCCCTAGGAACATCTGTGCCAGAGCCGCCTCTACCTGATCGTATCCAGACAGGGATGTATTGCTCGGAAAACTCACAAAATCTCTATAATACCAAAATTCTAGGAAGTTCTTCTATACTAATCCTCAAAGTTCATCTTAGGTCTACGTGCTCTAATCAGAGTTTATCTAAATCTAGCTTCCAAGGTTTGTACTAAACTTCCTCTGATACCAACTGTAACGCCCCGACCCTAGCTACCCAGAGTCGGTGCGTTACTTCGTAACATTGGCATGATCACAAAAGATCAAGTCTCGAAAGACCGGTTAGTTTAGTAGCCTTGGAAACACTAGATACATTCATAAGTCTTTCATTACATCAAAAAGTAAACAAACTACAATAACATGGTCTTCATAGTCCACACTCATATCCTCACTGACTATTCTTACAAGTCAGTCATAAAACACTTATTCACGTCCTGGAAAATATTAAAACATTGAAAGGGGTGAGCTCAGATGCTCAGTAAGGATAACAATATTGCGGAAGCTTTCATAAATAAACATAAAAATTTAAGGCAATGTATAACTAAAACAAAAGCCTTTTAAACTTGAACATCAACATAATATGGAAAAAGTAAAATGAGATAATTTCATTCACTTCTTCACATCGATATTCTACTGGTTGAATAATCACATGAAATAACAATAACCACTTTCATAATGAGGGAATGTATAATGCCGGACATTCTGAAACATTTTGTCAAGGCCTCGGCCAAGACGTCTAAAATGATTAAGGCCTCGGCCAAAACCATAAATCAAATTGGGAAAGGGCCTTGGACAATTCCACGTCTAGTTGTCTCATGAGACCTACCGATGCATCGAGGAGCTATAGCGGGCTCCACCCGTCACTTATTAAGTCCAATACATTCCTCATATGAATAGGTTTAAACATATCATGAACCATAACATAATCGTATCACATAAAACATGCATAAAGGAAACATAAAATTTCCACATTTCAACCACAAGATATCAATACAACACATTGATATAATAAATACACTTTCAAAACCAATTTCAATACCAAAAAAAAAGAAAGTTAAAACTTTTTATTTATTTTTCATTAAAAAAATGATGGCTTGTAGAGGAAGCCGAAACTCAAATAATGGTCACGGCGGCGGAGAAGTTGTTGTCGCCGCATAAGTATGGAAAGAAAAACATTCCCTTTTGTCATTTAGCAAAACGCTTCATATAAAAAAGATTCCTTTTGAATAAACGTAAAAGTCAAACGGGTTTATACACCGTATAAAAGAAAGTTGTGTATAAAACCAAATATGCCTCAATGAATGGAGATTGAGACGAAGTCCCTTAAAAAGATAATTTTTAAATAAAATATATCTATTATGTGTATTCACTATATGTACACATACAGAAAGTATAAATACAATATACAACATAATAATATCATGACATAATTTGAAAGTAGAAGATTAACCCAAAGAATGGAAATTGGGTTAAAAATTCCCTTACCTTGCGTCTTGTCCTGACTCGACCGTTCTTTAACCTCCTGAATAATAAACTAGAGTTAATATATACCTTATTAAGAACCATTTTCAATTTCATTATCCTTATTATATCACTTATTACAATGATATGAACATTATGTAATTATTTAAGTTAATAACGGTCGTTTTGTCGATCTTTGGTACTTGAGTCAACAATAAACTTCTTATAATTACAAGTTGTTTATGTGGTAGAATATCCATTATCTCCAGAATTATATTCATGATTTAGATGTCATATATATCTTATATATCCAGTATATACATTCATTTATAATATTACGTAACATTTAGATGTAAGAAATGAAATGCACCGTTCATGGAGACGGTAAGTCGTACGTACGCATGAACGCTACTTTCATTTCAATTTCATATTTAATGGAACGAAATAATAATGATATAAATGTATAATATAATTCCATTATAATATAGTGTATAATACCATTTACTCCATCCTTTATACATCCCACGTATGGCATTAACGATTCAAATCACTTTGAGGGGGCGGTAGTCCGCACTTCCTAAAATGAAATTATCGCGTTTTACCCATAATGGAAATCATAAAGTATTCCATAAATGAGAAATACAGAAACATAAGTAAAACATAAACATATTATATATCATATATAAAAATAGTGACATCTTAATGGCCACCTTTGAAGGTGTTATATGAGTGTTGAACAATCATCGTTTCGTGAGGCAGAAATTCGCCATCCACAGAAACCGTATGTTCTTTAACCATTAGATGTAGGTGAGTGTAAATGTAGCTCGAATCCTTCTTATAAAAACATCCTAGTATATTGAGGATACTGGTGTTTTTACAAAAGAAATGAATAAAAAGAGTTTAGGGCGTTTGAGAAGAAAAATAAAACAAAACAACATTAGAGAAGACATTACCTCAAAATCGGGTAACTCTTTTTTGATTTGAGCCAAAGGCTTCCTTGGGAAGAGTTCTGCCCAAATTGAGGATTCTAGGAGTAATAGGGGGATGTTGGGAGAGTATTTGGGCAGAGTTTGGCCGAGCCAAATGGCTTGAAAGTGTAAATGAGGTGGGAGTGGTGGGGGCCTTTTATAAGTGGAGAGGAGGTGCACTCTTGGAAAGTAAAGAAAAGTCACTTTATTATAAAATGAGTTTCGGATTTTAGAGGTCCCACACTTATATAATTTGTGGATAAGGTGATAAGGGTTCTAAATCTCCTCATCCAATAGGCTTTGGACAAGTGTAAGCCTTGGATTTTGCATTATCTTCTCATTTTATTTAAATCGTTAAATAATGAGGTCATCACTACATCATAATGATGTCATAAATAATTTAATTTATTTAATGTCTAAAAATTATAAAAAAATACTATGATGTAGGAAATATTTTTAGCTTTCTAATGAATATTTATAGTCAAAATGTGAATCTGTGTAACCCCACTTAAAAACTGTTTTAGTAAAACAACTCATGTTTGTGTCAATTTAATTTTAACATTAAATAAATATATATTAATGTCATTTCCAACTAAAGTGGCTCCATGGGGTCCCCAAGTTGACCCATGGGTTGTCTTGGTCGGCCATGACTCATCCAATAGGAGTAGGACAAGTGTCAAGCTCATCTCATATTATTAAAACATTATTTTTACCTTAAACTACACTAATTACCTCTAATCGCGATTAAGAACTTAAAAGTTACTATTCACCAAAAAATTATTTTAATCTCATTGAACCACATTTTACTTCTTAATGACAACCATGTATGTCGGATTTTTGAAAATCAAATCACAGAAGTGGTAATATTTCATTTAAACGAAAAATCAGTTATTTAACTACCACTTAGTGGTTTCACTATTCATCAAAAATTGATGTTTTTCAGAACAATGCCAAAATTTCACCCTAAGCTATAATTGATATTCTGAATTCAAAAATGATGTCTATTTTACAAAATTACAAACATATAAGTTGCATTAATTAATTTTATAATTAATTCCCACTATCACAACAAATAGCGTGTTTTTAAGAAACAATTTATATCAAAAGATTGGCAATTGTTTATGTCCAATTTCAATGTTAAATTAATTCTAATGACCACCATTGGATAAAATGGTAAAAATATATTCTAATTATACCTTAAAACCACTAAATAGTATAATTTATCACAATAAATTATTTTGATTAAAAAGTTTTTTTAAGTACTTTTCACTATTCGTAAAAAATTAGAAGTTCTCAGAAAAATACCAAAAATTCAACATAGGCTAATTTCGATATTCCGAATTCAAAAATGAAGTCCATTTTGAAATATAAAATATCTATAATTTTAAAAAGTGGTTATTACTATTCATGACGTCTACTTTGATTAGTGGCGGTGTTTTAGAACTTGAAGTTGCATACAATGAAAGCTATTGCATTATTGAATGAGAAGTGTATCGTGGAAGCTCGGGGTGTTACAGAAATAACCAAAATAAACTAAAAGGGACTAGTCAGTAGGTTCATTAGTCTCAATATTTTTTAGCATTTTGGACATCGGACTAGATTTCTAGGGTTTAATACAATTAGAGAATACAATGTTTATATCCTTATACTTAGTCCTAAACATGGGTGGTTTATTGTTCATGCTTTTAACTTTACTATAGTATTTATTATTACCCCTAGACTCTAGAATACCCTTATGAAAAGACTCTCTCCCTCACCTTTAACACTAGATTTAGAATATAATTTTTCAGAGAGTGGGGAATATTTAACCTCTTCCTGGGTTAGAGAGTCATGGACATATATCAAAGTCTTTACTAATGTACTATAAGACTCTACAAGAAAATTTCAATTGTGCGGAAGTTTTTTTTAATATGGCGGCGGTTTAAACCGCCACAATATGTTTCTACTACGATTCCTGAAAAATGCTACTAAATTGGGTGTCAGAAAACAATTGGTTGAGGTTAAAGCATTTTAGTGGCGAGTTATGGGAACTCTCGTAGTTTTCACATTTTCATGGTGGTTAAAGTAGTTTACCAGTTCCAACCCTGACAAAATCATTCATATCAACATACATCCCACTATCATTGGTGCTAACTATTCCAAAAACTCAGGCCTCCCTACCCATACCTCATCAAACAATAGCCATCGCAAGATCACATAAAATTATATATATGGGCTTGCATCCAGAGAAATAAAAAGACAAAAAACATCAAATATAGTCAATATGGAATCTAGTACCTAAAATAACAATCCATATATTCTACCCTTCTTTAATTATTTATGAGATATTACATTATTGGTTGAATTATTAGGTTGTTTTTTGGGTTTTAAGCTTTATAGAGTCCTCTAAATGGTTTCATGATAAGAACATGGTCATGGGAAACCATGTGGTTCTCCACAGAAAACCATTTAGCTTTGTTAAATAAGGATACTAGGTGGGGAATGGTTAGAACACAGTTAGAGATGATCATGAATCATTTACCTTGAAATAAATATGTCTCAAAAAAAATAAAAAATAATTGTTAGCACACAATTTACCAAATGAGAATATTCATTCATTGAAGATGTGCTAGAATCTCATATTCAAATAAGGAATAATGGAGATAAATGAGTCTCAGGGAAAGTAGAAAATACCAAGAGTATCATTAATACTAGGGAATGTAGAAAATTTTGGTGTTCAATATTTTAAAATGTTAGAAATGGAAATGTAGTGGTAAATGCATTGGGATAGAAAATACCGAATCAATTATTATAATGAAAAAAATGAATTTAGGATAAATAAATCATAAAAAATGATTCATCCCAATAAAGAGTAAATATATATGGTGCATACCACACTAAAGAAATTAATACATAAAAGGAAACATCATAAATCAATAAAATACAAAAAAGGAAACATGAGAGATCAAGAAAATGTTATTTCATGAAAATGTTTGGAGGCAACTATGTGCGACACATGATACATATAGAAACTGACTGTTAACATATTTCTCTACATATCAACAATACTACAAATAAATGTCCAATGATGAACATATATCTTCACCCTCTCCCCCTCCATCTCCACTTCCTGCTACCACCTATATGAACATTATATTGAAAAATAAATAGTGTTGCATATTTATATTTAAACATAAAACCAATAAAAGTTTGAAACCTAAATGATTTAGAATTTTTGTGATTTACCTGCTCACCACCAGTCGATGAAATACCACCTGGTGGATATATAATCATCTGTTCACGTATATCAGTCAACGCATTATGCAAAGCGGATATCTGAGCCCCTAGTCTTGAAATATGTTTTGTAGAGAAACAATCTCACTCTAAGAATCTACGATTATTGACTGACTACAATCAGTAGTAGATGTAGCTACATTACTTGATGGCCTACCAAATACCTCATATGGTATGGGTCCAAAACCAATCCCGCGTACTCTACCATGATGCTCCTTCCCAAGGACATTAGCAACTGTTTCATCCTGGGAGACTGAGTAGGACTGCACAGGATTTGATTCCCATATTTCCTTAATTTTTAACTATAAATCAAATATCCATATATATTAACATAGTTAAAATTGATAATAAGTTATTTTAATGAAAAAATTAGTTTATACCTAAACTTCATTTGTAGTCTCATTAATACTACATCCATCAGATATTTTGTGAACATCCAACCGCACTTCAATTCGGGATTCATCGTGCCCTAAACTTTGTAATTTAATTAAACAAAGATAAATAAATAATTTAATATATTAAACCAATAATATTGCCTTATAAATATTTAAACTTATGAAAAGATTACCAGATTCGATCAACTTCTAGAAAATATTTTTGACCCCACAGTGTGAGGTATGACTTTCTTTGCCCAGGTTGATGCATACTTTCTTAATAGATCATGAAAAAAAAAATTCTATTTAATAGTAATGTATTCAATGTCATATCCTCTTTATATACATGTATAAATTTAAAATGAGGTTAATATAATAATATATATTTAAATACCATCTACTTCTCATCATGATGTCTGTCAACAAAAACATTCCACTATTCTTTGGGTACCACATTGGGTACGTTTTCATACATTTGTTGGACTGTCAATGAAGTATCATTGACATCACTCCACAATTTCTATTTTAAGTCTTTCCATTTATTACCAAGATTTTTCAACTTCCACTTTCGTGATATCACATCAGCAACTGTAATGTGGAAAAACATCTGTATACAGAAATTCATTTTGAACATATTAATAAAATGACATGCAATTACTCCATAATGTATTAAAATTACCTTTATTTGGGAATAAAAAACATTATTTTTCCAACTTGGAGGAATATGAATCCAATAATCATAAGAAATAGGAAGGGAAATAGGCTTCACTTCTAGCTGACCTAGAATTTTCCCAAGTAATCACGTGACGTCATCTGTAGGGACCCCATATTAATCAAATGGGACAACTATCTTCTCTCCATTCGTTTTCCAAAAATCTGAAATTTTTCAATTTTTCTCTATAGTTGCATTTTTTAATCATTAATGAACAAAAAATTAGTATAAAAAGTAGAATAATTTTATTTATATTAAAATTTTTACCTATAATAGTGACCCTCCAGTATGCTCATGATGAACTAGAAGTGGCGCGTCACTGCCCCACTATTGAGGCTGCTGAAGGGGGAGTCGACGAATCAACTTCTAAACGTATGCTCATAGAGTGTGTGAGAGATGCTGTAGGGGGAGATGGTGCATGGGGTAGGCAGCTGGTGGCTCAGATGTTGTAGGAGGGAGACATGTATCATAATCTATCGTAGCAGTGGATAAAATAGTGTATCGCTTCCACCTTGGAATTCCTGTCATTTAATCAAATACAATTATGTTTAGAACATATATTTCAAAAAATATATGCAGCAAAAAAAATTAAAAATGATAATAGATGCCTGTTACTGACAAAAAAAATATACATAACAATGATAATGAATGACTGCACAAATTAAACAAGTGGTTGTTGAATTAATAAATAATTTTATATACAATCATTTTCCCCTTCAATAATGTTCGTTTATTTCTGCATTACTTCATCCACTTCATTTATTCTTGCTAGACTAATATTTTCAATATCATTATGGAAATATAATTCTACTTCTTTTTGTTGATGTGATTCAATTTTAGAGGTCAAATATTCCACTTCATCACCCATATCACACAAATCTATTTGTATTACATAAGAAACTACACTCCACCCTTCATCCACAACATCATTCAACTAATATACCATTTTTTCTTGAGATGATAAGATATAAGGATCATGCAGTTCACGATCACCAACATCCATCAAGAAAGAGAAGTTCACAGAAATAAATTGCAAGGAATCTCTTTTAACACCCCTGATAATATCATTCCAATTGCATTTGAATAAAAAATGAAAACAATTCTAGTGGTAGTTTAATTCAATAATATCAGTTAGCTTTCCTTAGTATCCCACTTCATAAAATGTAAATATACCACTATTCTGTGTTTTCAAACCCCTTTCTAAATCGATTGTACGAACTCTAAATCCATTCATATTGTAAGTGTCAAACTTTATAAATTAATTTAGAAGACCTCGAGCAAGAAACTTCAAATATTCAAACAACTATGCTCGATTATAAGTATTCATGATCTAAAATATATATTTAATTTATTAGATTTAAAATAATATAGGTGTCAAACTAATATTCGTATTTATTATAATATTATGAACTTACCTGTCATGCAAACCATTCTACAAGATCTTTATTAATATCTTTCGTTATATATTTCTCATTTCATGTTCGGCCTCTCATTCATCTCTTTGTTTGTATCCTCAACTCTTCAATAAATCGATCTGCAATTTCACTATTCAGCATCACATATCTATTATCCTGTAATAATTCCAATTCTATTAGTGTCACATTTTTTTCAATTCTCTCTACATGAATCCTCTCTCCAATAAATCATACAATCATCGGGAGACGCATGTATTTTTTTATAATTGATACCAAGCCTATTAACATCTTTTTTCATATCATAAAAATACTTTGGGATTTTTGCTTTAGGAAATTCATCATGAAAAAATTCAAATATCATTGACATTTACTTATTTGTAATTACACATAGACATTTGATATGGTACAACTTCAGAAGAAAATATATATTTGAATATTTCAAACATACACTATACAACTCTTGATATCCTTCATCAACTAAATCATGAAATTTATTTTCCTCAGTGAAGTTTTCTCTTACATCTGACTCCACAAAATTAATAGGAGGATACAATGATATGTTACAATCTTTATCTGATTGTGTTACAGTCTCAAAAACATCACTTTTCATGTTACAATTTATATCACCCTCATCTGGTTGTTCTATTATTTTTTGATTTTGATATTGGTTTCTTCTACTGCCGAATGCATCATTTATGAGGTTTTGCATTTCATTTTCCATTGTCGATAAAGTTGGGAGCTCATTATTTGGATTAACATCAGTGCTTAACCTTTCTGTAAAATTCGATTCTCCATGCCAAATCCCACACAAATATGGACTAGGTAATTGCTTTGGTATTAAATATTCATAAACTTCATCTCTCTTAAACCATCTCTAAATTTGCATTTGGGGAATGTAAATCTTATTCTTTCATTAATGGATCGATATGAAATTGAAAAATCTAAAAAAATTCTTCAAAACACTTAACATACTGAGGTGTGTTCCTTGGTAATGTGATCCAGCTTTTATCCATGTATATCACAATGTGCCTACACAATATTAAAAAAAATAGAGCACATAGTTACTACTAAATAGGGAAATAGATTCATATAAACTAGTTGAAAAAATATATAAATATGGACATAACTGTTTCCTATATAAATATATATGGTAAATCACCCAATAGAAAACCAAAGATATATATGGATGAATGTGTATACTTATACATATGTGATTACAAAATCACTTGAAGAAACAAGAAGATAGTGAATATTTTCTTCGGCAATATACATTTTAAGAATATAGTGAGTATTTTCAGTTATATTTGAGAAATTTCTGCATTATTATAAAAGTTAAGAGTTAAGTTGAAGCATTATATTAGAAGTCAACTTCCAAAGCATTGGGATATTTTTAAGTTGATCATTCTGATATTGTAGTTAGTTGAATTGAAAGTATTATCTTCTACAATTCATGAGATTATACTGAATCGACTTTTATAAAAAGTTATTAATTATATTTAGTGTAACTCATTGACTTTTATTCCTTTTATAAGAGGAACTATAATTTCTAGTTTGAGGATAATATAGAAAAATAGGTTTTTTCCATTAACAAGATATATAAATAAATAAAATATAACACATTCACTTTATCAATGAACAACATTTTTAAAACACGGTATAAAGTTATTTTGCCTGAAAAAATTCCAATTCAAAACTTATTCATCTATCCTTAAAACATCACCCCATTTATAAAAAAACCCTTTCATGGTTTAAAAACATATCAAATGAATTTTTAAAAATGGATATATTATTTAAAAAAAATCCCCTCCCTTGAAAGATTTAACACAAAAAACATAAAGTAAGTAAGGAAACAAAGATAACTATGAAGAAAAATTCCTTATAGAATGTCATAAAGTATTCCAATAAACAAGTGTAAGAACACTAGTCAATATGAGCACTAAATAATTGGATGATCAATGTTTTAATGAAATTCAATCCAAGTAAAAATGTATGCACAAGATAATAAATAATTAAAGGCATAGCACATGATAAATATCATGAGAAAACACATTAGGAACTAATTGGACAAGTATAACACATGAAAATGTGGACCCAATTCCATCAATTTAATGGTCACACATCCATCAAACAAATCACTCTAAACCCAATCTCATCCGTGACACCCCACTAGCTCGGTATTTTGTACAACTAGTGGTAACTAGAATGCTTTTAATATCAATGTTTCTAGAAACATCCCAGGAATTCCTACTTAGTATCATAGGGTTACCTATAAAAAACTAAAGGAGTTGATACACTCTTAAAGTGAATGTCATACAATAAAAATAATAAAATCCAATGGCTAGTATAATAATGAAATCCTTCCAAAATCCCACATTTAGATTATAATGAGCCCCCACCCATAAGAAAATCATGAATCACATCACAAACAACCATAAAATGGATACACATGACATCATAAATAAATGAAAATGGGATCAACAGTGGAACAACTAACCAATCATCTCAAATATCACATCAGAAAGTTCCATAAAAGACTTTAAATTATCAGATATAATATATACATTTTTAAATACCTTTTTAAAATGTTTTAGAATCCAAAAACCAATATTAGGTAAATCATAATCATTTACAAAACATAAGAAACATAACCCAAAATAATCACAATTACATTTCATAAAACAACATGTCCCTTTGACACATGGAAACCATTTAACCCCCAAAGGGTAACCCACATTGAAAAACCAATTTCCCTTAAAATAAAATGACCATGTTTTTTTCTTATATAAAACCATTATTTTAATTTTATCAAACATGTCGAATGTATAAATTACAAATTTACATAAAAATTTCATTTAAACATGAAATTAAAACTTTTAAGCCACATGAAAACCAAGTTAAGTTATATGAAACCATTATAAACCAATACTAGATAACCCACACCCTCTTTATCTAGATTAGATATTAATTTATAAATCCAATAACACATAAATCTCTTAAATAAAATTCAATGAAATAGAAACACTGACCTCATGTGGTGAAATGATGTCACCTTCAAAGAAAACCACTGGTTTTAGCCATAACAAATGAATCAACACTTTTAGAGACCAAAAATACCATCTAAAACTGCCATAACAAATAAAAGATTCCATCCATGACCATTAGGGTTAGAGAAGAAAGGGTAAAATGAGATAAAACAAGAGTGGGTGAGAGGGTAAGATTATACCTCTTAATTTTAAGGATGAACCACCCAAAAATCACTTCAAATCCAATTAGAGGACCTTAGGAAAGGAAAGAGAACCCATGGATAAGCACTAATTATGTGAGGGTATTAGGGGGTGGCTTTGTGTGGAAGCCCAAATTAAAAATTAGGAGAAAATAATATATATATATATATATATATATATACTTGAGTAGGACACATGGTTGTCTGACATGGTTTAGCAAACCACCTATCGACTGTGTATTTCACATCGCCTCATCCCCCATAAACGGAATGGTTGCCTCACATGGTTTCCCTAACCATGAAGAGATCATATGATCCCATATTTCTATTATCACATAGGGATTAATGTTTTGACTTCCCAATTTCCCAAATGGCATGCCTAACTATATACCCCTATAAAAACCTCCAAAACTCAAATTAATAACCATAAGACACCTCAATCCCAGGGGAGGAAACAACCACATGATAAAGAGTAAGAAAGTGAAATCTTATGGTGTCAAATACTCCCCACCATTCCACATTCCTCCCTGAGAAAGATTACAAGAACATAGGATAAGAATTAATGACAAGGATACCTTCCATCTAACGAGGGCTAAACCACTAACGAACTTTCAAAACCTCGAAACAAAGGACACATGGCATAATAAAACCATTCCTTGAGAAAAAAAATTCTGAAAAAATAAGAATGATCTTAAAGAATCACTAGGATATTTATAAATTAGGTTCCTCACTTAATGAAATTTAAGATACAACAAATATGTTGTCGGGATATCCAATCCTATGATATTATTTGCAATTTGGAATATAAAAATTTTCAATAAAAATCCTATGATCCTCATGAATTCCAAACTAAAACAAATGTAAAAAACATAAAAACTAACTCTAGATTAACTAAGGTCACTATATCCAAAGTATAGCACATCCCAACCAAAGGAATCCAAATTAAACACCCCATAATAATAGGAATAAAACACATAGAGACTGTTCATGGGTATCAAAACCATTTATAATTTCTCTATAATGGCGAAACATTAATTAGGAAGACCCAAGAGGAAAATCATCACCAAAGTGACATGATTCCACTAACCATGAAAACCACATTAAATCAATAAAAGAGAACATATCCTAGAAAAAATTTATACTAAATTAGACCTGATCACAAATAAAATGCACTCCATGAAATAAAATAAACTCCCTTATATTCATGTTACTCAATATAGAATGGCATGGATGTAAACTTGGGTCACAAAACTACATTATTGTTATTTTATGGCTGAACACATGGAGCACCACTCATGGAAATACTGAAGAAAACATTGAGACAATAACTCTCAAAAAATCATACCACATTTGCACTATAATAGAATACAATACCGCTTGTAGGAGTGGAAAAGTTATTCAATTGTGGTTATGGGCGGTGAGGTGCATTAATGGGAGGAAAAAACCATCTCCGGTGGCAGGGAGGTGAGCTGGGGTTCGGGTATCATGGGGGTTGGGGGGAAGAAGTTGGGGTTGTGTGGGTTGGGGGAGAAGGGGGTTTGAGGTCGGTTGTTGGGGGGAAGTGGCACTGATGGCCGGTGAGAAACCCCACAGGCGACGGGGAGGCGAGCTGGGGTTCAAGGATCACGGGGATCGGGGGAAGAAAGTAGGGTCGTGGGGGTCTGAGGGAGAAGGGGGGGTCGGGGTCCGGGGGAAGTCTCTCCACTAAAAAAATGGGATTTAGTGGTGGGTTTTAATAAACTGTCACTAAACCCTTTTTAAAAAAGGTTTAGTGCCGTTTTACAAAACCCCCACTAAAAGGCCACCACTAAAGGCAATTGATGTTGTAGTGAGAATTTCCTAAAGAAATTAAAAGGATCATATCATGGTCCTCAATATCAATAATCACATTAATGATGTCTAAATTAATCATTATTTTATTAAATCCATCCATTTGGGCTTTAATTGAAAGAAAAAAATAATTTTAAAGGTAGACAGGCAATGTTTCTTATAAATTCTACCAACAAGTGAAGTTATCATGTACAATTTCTCTAATTTATCATATATACCATTTGAATTATTTTCATGTGTAACTTCTATAAGAACCTTATCAGCTAAAGAAATTAGTAAAGAACTCTATTCCTTAACAAGAATATCAATTGAGACATCTTGATATATAGTAGATTTCATTTCATCATGATACAGGGTTACAATAAGTATCTTTGGTCCTTGAAAAGCATCAATTAACCCATGTTGAATAAGCATGGAACTAATTTTAATTATCAATAAATTAAAATAATTATACCCATAAAAGTTTTTGATTTCAAACCTAGCTGAATTCATGTTGAATTGAAGTATCTGGTATAAATTGTGTGGGGAATACATTAAGTGTACCCGACTAAGAAACATTTCAGCTCCACTTATATGCATTCTTATTAAATTGGGTATTTGAATTGAAATTATATTTTTGGTAATAGGGATTTGAAATAAAAACCGAGCGAGTAGGGGTGAATTAAGAGGTGATTAGAAAAATAAATTAAAATAAAAACCAAATTGAATAAAGAAATAAATTCAAAAGAAATATTGAAACCCAATTACCCTATAAAACCACTTTATTGGGGAAGGGTGAGATTTCATAGATTGTCTCTATAAAACCATGAGAATCAATTTGGGTATTTTTATTTTTAGGATTCAAATTCAATATAATATTAATGCTCAAAATTTAAAAGTAAAAAAAGAAGTAAATAATGAAAACAGGATTGAACATGATTTGGTCCCTTTAGGGCCTACATGTAAGGAAATAATGCCACCCATGCACACATGAAAAATATAGAGCTCAAAGAATATTAATGAAAGTAATAGTTTAGAGAAAAGTAATGAAGAGATAAAACTACAACTATTTTACCATATAATGAATAGGAGAAAAATAATTATAATTCTTACAATGCTACAGATGATTGTTCCCAAGAAAGCCTGATATTGTCATGATTTACCACAGCATATTTTAACTTGAAAGAGGATATCGTAAATATGTTCCTTTGCTGATGAAGAGGTACATGCATCTCTAGAAAACATTGGATCAAAGAACAAGGACATAAATCTTCAATAAAGGAATGTCATTAAGGGCCACAACCATAAGTGGCTCGTGAGAGAAAACTGAGGAGGATGACGGGCCAAAAATCATATCTCCAGAAAAAAAATATGTGGGAGGATTTAGGGATTTTCCATACCATAATGATAGTAAAGTAGTACCTGAGTGAAGTTTCTACTACTGAAGGGGAATGTCTACAGTGGGGCCATCAATCCCCCTAAAAGTTGTAGTGCCTCAAAATAGACAACCCATCCAATAATTTCCTTGGAGAAACACCAAAAAATAAAAATGGCACGCTATAGTGAAGTAGGATAGGTGGAAGGTGCAGATCAAAGGGGTGATGAGATTAATCTATGGTCAAGAATTCTTCAACAATAGATCCCTGACTAGGCACAACCAAGAAGGCTCGGTCCCAAGGGTGAAACAAACAGGCTGAACACAATGGCCCAGTATAGTGTATCACAAAGTAAATTAGTATCCCAATGCACAATAAACATCCAAAATTTAAAATTGAGCATAAAAACGATTCCAAAATATTTTCATGCATGTATTATATTTGGAAGAATAATAAAATAGGTAATTTAAAATTTAAAACAACTAATTTTACAAATCTCTTCCATTTTCAATTAAAAATGGGTACGCTATTGAACTAAAGGATATTAAATTAGAACCAGATCCATCTTATCTAAATAATATTTTTAATTTTGACAATACCATGGCTTTGGTCAATCTATCAGATGAGCTATTATAAGTATGTTTCTTGTTGACACATAAGGTTCCCGATTCAATGGAATCTCTAAGAAAATGTAATCTAATATCTATTTATTTTATTTACTATGTTATACAAGATTTTTGGATAAGTTAAAAGAATACAGGATGTCACTATATAGTGTAATAAAAAAATATGATTAAAGAAAAACACATGGTCCATAAGGAATCATTGATTTCTTTATATAGTGAAATATATTCAATTTCTATGGTTAAAAGATAAACCACATATTTCCTACTACATTTATAGGATATAGTCCCTGCAAAAGTTTTGAATACATACCTAATTAATTCCTTTTGAGTATCAAAATTACATGAATAGTTTGTATCTACATATATATTATTCATTAAACATTATCAAAAAAAATTATATAAATCAATGATAAGGATGAAGGATACGGTAGGTACTGAATTGTCTACATTAGGGCATTCCAATTTGGCTTCCCTAGGTTATCCATAAAACTGTAAAGAGTTCACATTTCAAAGGAAATATTTGGTCCAGTGCATATCACGGGGTACATGACAATAAAAATAATGTTGGAATAAGTATTTTTAACATGTACTCTACATCATCAGGAACATTGGATTTCCGAGTAAAATAAATCATAAAAATGTTAAAAAATGTAACATCTAAATATTTGAATGATTTAAAGAAGAACCTCTAATGAACATTAAAAAATATGCCTGCTGGGAGGGATACAAAAATTTATTGGGTATATCCCCAATAATTTCTACACCAAGGATTTGTTTTTCTTCCCCTCAGTCCTTCATTTCCAAAACACTTTCAATTGAGTTTTAATAGGAATAATAGGCTTCATGTTATCACATTTAACCAAAATGTCATCAACATATAATAGAAGGTAAATCATGTTGTTTTTTGATAGACTTTAAATAAATATAAAAAGAGTATTGGATACTGGTAAAATGGTTATTAAACAGGAAGTAATCAAAGTTGTGATTGAATTTCCAAGAGGCTTGTATTAATCAATATAATTATTTATTTAAAATATGATATATTAAGAATAAATTCTTTAGAATAACAATTTGGAGGTTTAATATAAATTTTTTCATTAAGGTTTCCAATATGGAAGGTTGTTTTCATATCTAATTGTTTAATGTGAAGTTGTAATATGCAAGAAAAATCATGAAAAACCCATATAAAAGAGTAATTTAAAAATGGTGAAAAAAAATTAGAATAATATATTTCATCTCATTGGATGAGCCCCTTAAAATCAAATATAGACTTTAATTTGATTATTATTTTCGTCATGTTATCCTACTTACATTTATAAATCAACATACAACTAATTTATTTTGCATTGGTAAGTTAAACAATGATAGACCATGTGTTTTTTTATTTAGGGAGTTCATCTCTTAAAACATGGTAGTGATCCACTACATAGAATAACTATCATAAATGTCCTTATTAAAATTTTTCGGATCATAATCTATAAGATCATAGATAACATGAAATTAAAATGAAGCTATATCATGTTGATTAAAATGAGCAGGACGTATAGGGACACTTCTAGATCAATAATGGGTCAATTGGTATTCAGAATTTTTATTAGGAGGTTCATTATCATAATCTGGATTTGAACTAGATCTAGATTTAGTTTGAATCATAGGTTGAGGATTAGGTGGAGGAGGCTGAAAAACAACCTCAAAATATGTTGATAGTGGAGCATCAACAACCCCATCTATCATGACTCAACCCATCAGGCCCCTCCTAGATATTGGAAGACTGAGCCACAACTACCCCATGTCTCCTCCAATAAGACATGGTCTAGTGACTAGCACTGATAAGTCATATCACAAACATGGGATGCCTTAGCCAATAGTACCTGTATGCATGTACACACATCCATTGTTACGAAATAGTGTATAGATAATAATAAAAGTTGATATAAAAATTAATGTAAACATTTATATACCACAAAAAGATTATAAAAGAAATATAATGTGAAAAAAAATGAAAAAAGAAAATCCCACAAATAACTACAAATGGGCCCAACATTCTTAGATGGAAGGGTCTGTTATCGTATGCACAGCCTGTACAAATCTCAGTCATTTTATTATATAACTTTGCTTCACCCACTTCTGGTCATATAAGGATAGCACTAATATACCTATCATCTTCACATGACATGACATGTGTGGGTATATCTTGTTTATGGGAGAGTATAAAAATACGAACGAGGTTCCCCAAAACCCCAAAACAAAAGGAAGAAATAGAGACACAACAGTTAGCTCAACCAAAATCCAGAAGAGAATATCGAAGCAAGAGAGAAGAAAAAATTCCATCTTGGCCAATCCATGTCTATATATGACTAGTCAGCTTATCCCCACCTAGTATGACGAGAAAAATAACATATACTAGAATTTCTCCAAGAACATCCCAAATATACTAATAATAGACTCTAAGTCACATGGTCCCAAACATAAATCCAACCAAAAAACATACTTGAGGCTAAAGGTGATACTCGTCCTAGGAATCACACTCCATGAGCCCTTCCATGCCTGATGGAACTCAATTGTTAAATATCATTCATCGAATATTACTATATTAATGGAACATCCCCACTATCCCAGATTGTATATATTTGAGGGAATATGATCATTGGGACTTTTCATGAAGAAAACTGAGAGGAATCATTGGAGATATACACTCAATTAGACTAATACCTCATTAGAATGATCATATCTCAATACACAGGTAGGTGGTCAACACCGAGGGCTCACTGGGGGGGACTCCTTACCCTACTATAATCATGGTACACATAAAGGGTATCAAACCATAACCCAAATGTGGTACAAATCACAATAAATGGGATCGACAAATGTGTAGTGTGGTTCACACCAATTCTACGAACACCACTTAGGAATAACTACATAGTAGAAAACTGAATAGATCGAATCACAGATTGGGGGTTAATTCCCATAGAAAACTTGGGAGACTCTTTACACTATTAGATTTATAATTCTAGATAGGGATCAATGACCTTGTAAATGATGGTCACAATAATTCCTACAACCCTACCTATGGAGTACAAAAGAAATAATGATCAGTTTGAGACTCTTAGAGTGATAAATTTTCTAATATGTTATGGGGACTGAGGATGACTCAATCCAGAATAAGGGAACACACCCATACTACCCAATCTAAAGGCAACTATAGAGGGGTTCTGATATAGTGACAAGCATGTGATGTCACACCAGACCCTCATTGGAATAGACCAAGGGAACTCACTCAACTGATACTGATCTACATGTCACTAACAAAAGTGACCCACATTATCACTTCACATCACATCTCCTACACTAAAACAATGGACAACAGCACATCCAATCTGAAAAAATAATCAGGATAAGCTACTCACGGGCCTCCATCTAAGTCCTGAAGATAGAGAAGCATATGAAGAATGTATGTAAGTGGAGTACATGACATGTACCTATAGTACAAGGTGTGTCCTTCGTAACCAGACCTTGTTCATGTCCCATATTAGTAATAAACATGTAAAAATGGGGATATACAGTGTGTACCCCATGTCACATGGTTTGTAAACTCATTCAATGCTTTGGGAATGTCCTCATCCACACACAGACTAGCTAGCCATGTCTCCACATACGGCATGTATCCTCGGTACACAACGTCTTCCTCTAGGTCAGGCCCAGACCTATGTCCTTGGTTGTGCCAATGTAACTAAACCCATTCTTGTGTTCCTAGGCCGTGTATTGACATATGAATATGTCCCTTGACATGGTGGGTCTGAAAATGGCATTTCCCACATGACCTGGGATCACTATAAGACATGTACCCCCAGTACAGAACATGTATTTGACAAAACATATTCTTCCCTAAATAGGATGAACACATGATTTTTTCTCTGAAACTATACACCATGTGATCAGAAACTCTAAATTGGAATCCCCTGCGGGCCACCTAAAACCCATGATTTCTCCAGATCCACCCAGATCGCCCCTCATAGGTTCCCTATCAGTTGTTTATGGGATCTAAACCCATAAAACAAAGAATAAAAGGGGTTTTAGATGTAAATATGATAATTTTTTTAACTCATGGAGAGATTCTGAAGTATCAGGTCCAACGTAATGCCTAAATTGTTTTCACCTCGATCTGGTGATGATAAGCACAGAAAATGGGGATCAGTGGAACCTCCTCACCTAGATTCTTCTTTAGAATATCCATTGTTGTTGGAGAACCTACCCTCCCCTTTCATATGTAGAAATCAAAATGGGGTGGGTTAGGTTTTTATTAATTTAATTTTATTAAATTAATAATCCCCTATTTAACACCCTGCCAACGGTCATCTCTAATCGGGCACCCGATGCTGACAAGAATTATGTTGTGCCTAGGGTAAACCCCATATTCCAGACTCAACCATAGTTGTATATTTCCAATCAAGTATCCAAATGATATTTATTCAAAATTAACTAAAAAAATATGTATGCATGATAAATTATATTTAATATTTTTAATATCACCACACCGAGGCTCTCTCGGCCTGGAATTCCACACCAACTCAGCACTTAGCTTCAAATTTATTCCTTGAAATATTTGAAATTATTTCATAAAAAATCAGAGTCGCTTCATTCTTCCCTACATCAAGTGTTTTCATCCTAAAAATTGAAATCTTATATTTAAAGGAGAAAATTGTGTTCTCAACTAGGCCTCCCACACAGAGGATTTCTCTAGAATGTTCAGGTTCTTTTAACTAACACGTACTCAGGGGAACCACATGACCATTAAGGGTATTGTCATATAATATCACAAATTCTGTTCAGTACCTTGGAAAAAATACTCCACACTCAATGACAATTTCCTCTAAACTAATATTGTGAAGCAATTAATGCACATGTCTCCTCAACTGAGACAGGTGGAAAACATTCAGCACCCAATCGAACGTTTTCCAAGTGTTTAGAATATTCCACCACTCTAATCCACATAGAAACTAAAAAAATGTACCATGAACGCCATAGATATACTACCATTATAACTAAATCTCTATCACCCATGATGAGTTGAAATCTCACCAATCACAAGCCATCAACATCGAACACTATGGATTGCCATCATCAGTCTACAATGACCCTTAATGTGTCCTAACAGACTTCTTCAACCTCAAAATAGACTTTACCTCACTAGTATCACTAAAAAAACTCTAGGAAAACAAGATCTATAACCTAGTGACTCTTAAAATTATATTGGTGACCTATAAGGTCCCCCACTCATGGATTCCACATATGCTACTCCAATGGTAGAGTGGAAACTACACAATTCCAACAAGAAAAACTGAAGAATTTTGTCTAGAAGCTAAATGGATATCTTTACCTATCATAACCATCCCTCTATTGAGCACACCTCCAAGGGAAGAATCCTCCTCAAAACCTCATCTCTCCATGTGAATGGTGTCATCATTAAACCAAGAAAGGCTAACATACTCCCCAACTTCAAAAAATCCATCAAGAACGTGTCCAGTGGATATCCCATCACACAAGACCACATGAACAAAAACTCTATGTTATCCCTCCCTGCCTTACCGAAAATGGTGGAGGGGTGAAAATTATAAACTAGATACACACTACACCAACATCAACCTTAATGATCAACTACAAATAATTCAACCACTCTATCACCCCTATCTCCAACAACATATGGAGAAATTCATTGAAAGGATCTACTACTACACCCAGACACTTGAGTTATTCTCAATATTTCACTATCACACCCTTTTAAAGGGTTTTTCATTACTCTGACATCCTGAGATGACACATCTCATGGACCAGACCTTCTAACACAATAATAGATACTTCAAGATATGTTTGTGAGGATGGTACTCTCAGAGCATGTCTATAACTATCCTGAAGTGTCTCATGTATGTTACCCCTAACAACAAGCATAGTAGGATGTCACAAAATATGATTACCCAAAACCAATCAAGAAATGGTATAGGGATTTATTCCATCAATATCACAATACTTTTGGGGTGTCCAACTTTCCAAAATTTATAACCATAAGCTCACATACCCATCATTTCTTCAAGAATACAACATCGATACAAACTCCACTAAAACCTAGAGCTAGTGATAACCTAACCTGGGGCCAAACATTGAGAACCATATTGATTCTAGACATTGGGAGAATAATATAACGATTATTGGGTGTGGGTACTCCACCCTAACAGTCACCTAAGACAAAAAATTTCCACCACAACTAATTTCAAGTACTCATCCACCACCTAGTAAAATAACAAAAGGTTTCCCACGTGAACACACTAGGTCTTACAAGCCCTCCTAAAACCTCTAACTACACCACAAATCCTAAAACACTACAAAATCCCTCCAACACAAAGATCGAGTGGGAAAGGATCCACTAGTGTCACCAAGTCTTGAACTAGGGATACCCTTATGAAAAAGTGTATCATGACTCAATGAAACTATTATAGTAATAGTAATGGCACATGTCATACCTAGGACCACACTTGAGCCTCTAGGAAAAAATCCCCTTCTACCTAAAGCTCATCTTTTCCCTTTCCCACCTGTTCACTCTCACTAGGTCCTATTACAAGACCTCAACATACCAACCTGTCTAAAATACACAAGTCAATGAAACATTCCCTCCATGCCTCCACACTATCCCCTTTAGGTGGAGCTGACTCACCCACATGGTTTTGTATCATATCAAATGAATGTCTCTTAGTATTGGAAGTTCCCCTCTTTCTTGCGAGTTTGAATCCATATCATCATCACCAACACTGAACTCCACTAGAAGATCCAATTTTTGAATATGGTATGTGGCAAGAGAAGATTGAATCACACATATTCTAACCCCAATAGTATCTATGGTAGAAGAAACAAAAATAATACCTGACATCACTCCCAGAGGATCTAAGTTAAATCCCTCTAGTACCTACAACTAACCATGTCCCTATCCACTAGCCCCCTAGTCCAGGGATGGACCAAATTGGGGTGGTATCGGTGAAAACAAATCAAATATTCATCCATATACTACTAATCCTCCAAAAATGATCCTATGTCTGCTTCCCTATAGGCCTCCTTGATGAAACGGATACCTCTTCCTTAGCGGTCTATCAACCATCTCTCTACTGGCAATGTGATGGGTTGTAAAAGTCCCCATGAGGTGTCTATGACCATCATGTGGAAAGACAATTCCTTAACATTAGTGGATTAATCTATCCTTGAGGAATCTAAAAAAACCTCATATTTCATGACTTTTGTTACAAACTTTTTGTCAATGGGTCCTAATCAACTTGGAAAACAGGCGATCTCTGCCTCAGAAGCTCACAGTACATGCTCGATCCCTACATACCATCATCCATTGCCAATAGATCCATCCATGGCTCAGTCTATCATGTCACATCCACCATAATCCTTAAAGGTGGGTTTATACACTGATCAATGGGTGTAGGAACTATCATATATCCACTATGAAGAAAAACTATGTCGTGATCGAGCCCCTGAATGTAGGATCATCACTCATTAGGTCATATTTTCAACCCTATTTCATAATCCATGATGGATATCATTGTGGAAACATACTGAATGAAGACAACATGTGACGTGGTCAAGAGTATATCGAGGGATCTTAAGCAAGAAAGACCCAAAAACCACAAATCAATCATCTATGATGGATGCTCTAAATTTTCCCTTCAACCAATGTCTAAATGTTCTGAGTCAACAAGAAGGTTATCAAAGTCTGGGTGAATTGATACTTTCGGCAGTGGACCAAAACTGGAGTACCTATCTTGAAAGCCAAACTCTGGAAAACTTAGCAATATCTCCACCCAAACCAATCTCACAAATAGATAAATCCTAACTCTGGTCCTGAGGAAGGACCTCCTATAATACCAATATTTCAAGAAACGACCCACTAGGGCCCACCAATCTCTTGGAAGTCCGAGATATAACTACCCCAAGACCACCTAAAATAGTCCATAGGATGTTGAATAGTTCTGAAAATTCATATCACATCCAAGGGAGGCCTTATCCAATGGTACCTGTATGTATGAACAAACATCCATCTCCATGAAATGGTGAGAAGATAATAAAAACAAATGATAAAAAATCAAGCATACATCAATATCCCACAAGCAAGTTTGAAAGTACTGGAAAGAAAAACAAAGGGATAAATAAAAGCCCACAAAAAAACTGCAAAATAATCTAACCTACTCAGATGGTGGGGAATGATATTAAATGTATGACTTGTACACACCTCGGTCATTCTATCCTAGTACTATGCTCCACCCACTCCTGGTCCACAAACCACACTACTAAGATGCATGTAATTTTCATAATACATGACATATGCGAGAAGATCCTCTGCAGGGGTGAGCCTGAAAATACAGAGTAAGCACCCCAAAAACCCAAAACGAAAGTGAGAAATAGAAAGGATATGGTCAGAAAGACCAAAATCCAGAAGAGAACACCCAAGAGAGAGAGAGAGAAAGAAACTATATCTCAAACACTCCTTGGATATACATGACTATTCCATTTATCACCACCTGGTATGTTAAGAAAAATGAAAGATAATGCGAGGTCTCCTAGAATATCCTAGGTATACTCATAACTAACTCCATTCCTCATAGTCCCAAACATAAAACCATCCAAAAAACATATTTGAGGCTCAAAGGTAATGATCATTTGGGAGATCTCACTCCACAATCCATGTTATGACTGATGGCACTCAAGTAAGGGATATCACTCATCAAGTATGACTAAGCTGATGCAATATCCCCACAACCCCATATGGAATACATCTGAGAGAACATGATCACTAGGTCTCACCATGAATAAATTTGAGAGGAATCATCCATGATATACACTCAATCAGACAAATATCTCATTAAATAGATTATATCTTAATAGAAAAATTTGGGGTCAACAACCAAGGATCACTGGGGGGACTCCATACCATACTGGATACATAGTGCCCAGAAAGGGTATCACACTATAACCCAAATCTGTTACAACTCACTAAGCAGGGGATCGAAGCTTGTGTAGTATTGGTCACACTGATTCCATGAACCCCACCTAAATAAAAAAACATGGAAGATCACCGAAGAGATTGATACATAGTTATGGGTAAACACCCAGAGTTAACTATAGGGACACCATACCCTACTGATTTTATCCCACTATATTGGGGATCAATGCTTGTTTAAAAATTGATCAGGCCAATTCCAAAACCCCTACCTAGGGAGAATGAATGAAATGAGTATAATTTTGAGCCTCTAAGAGAAATACATACTCTAATGTGTTGAGGAGACTAAGATTGGATCACTCTATATTAATGGAAGACCTCCATATTGCACAAGCTCTAGGAAGCCATAGAGGGGCCATGATCCTGTGTTGAGGATGTGATGTCACATCAAACCCTTGTAAGTATATACCCTGTAAATGTAATTAACTAGTACTATTTTACACATTGAAAACAGAAGAAACCAACAACTTCATCTCACATCGCATCTCTAATACCAAAACCATGGCCACCATCACATCCTATGATGAAAACTACTTAGGATAGCCTACTGAAAGGCCTCCATCCAAGTCCTGAAGATGAAGATGAATGGGAGAAAACATTTTATGGTATATAAAAGTGTGTACCGATAGTACATGTGTCTTTTGTAATAGGACTATGGACGTGTCCCATTATGGTAATCAGTGTATATAAAAGAGTATATATAGTGTGCACCCCATGTCACACATTGTGTGACCTCATCCAAATATTTGGGCATGTCCTCACCCGCATATGGTGTGACTAGCCATGTCTCCCCAAATGGCGTGTACGCTCGGTGCACAAAATGTTCCTCTGGGTCTAGCCTAATCCCATACCCTTGGTCATCCCAGTGTAACTTAGCCCATTGTCATGTCTTCATTCCATGTACTAACACATGACCGTGTCCTATGACATGATGAGTCGGGCAATGTCCTCGACCACACGACCTGGGCTCACTACACGGCATGTAACCCCAATAAATGTCATGCATTCCCAAAAAAAATTTATTCCTTGAAAGGTAAGAACACAAGGAATGTTTTCTTACACTACACATTGTGTGATCAAGAATTACAAACAAGAATCCCCCATGAGACACTTCAAACCCTGATTTCAATAGATCAACCCTAGATCGGCCCTCATGGGGTCCCTTGAAGCTATTAGAGTGATCTAAAACTATAAAACATTGAATAAATGAGGCTATGTATGTAAATCTCATAAATTATCCTACCTCATGGAGAAACTCCAAATCTTTGGGTCCAACTCAATGCCTAGAAGCTGGTTTACCTCGATCTGATGACGATTGGTGCCAAAAATGGGTATCGAAGACACCTCCTCGCCTCAGTTCTTCCTGAGTCTATCTATCTCCATTGGAGAAACTCCCCTCTTGCTTCCATCTGCAGGAACCTATATTTAAAAGACCACCAATGGTCACCTCCAATCAAGATTCCAACACTGAAAAACATTATGTCAAGCCTTGGGTAAACCTCATGTTTTAGACTAAAACATTGTCTCAAATTTCTAATCCAAGACTCCAAATGGAATTCATTCAAAATAAATTAAAAAATTGCACACACATACTGACGCTCTCTATGCCCTATAATTCCCCATCGACTCATCGTCTGGCTTCAAAAATATTCCTAGAAATATTCCCAAGTCTTACATAGAAAAACCAGAGTTGTTTAACCATAAATGGTTGCATCATTATTTTATTGTGTGGAATGTTTAGACAAGGGAGAAAAGGATTCTTGAAATACCACATCTTTTAAAATTATACACATCAAGATTTTGGGTTTATCGACCAATGAGTTATAAACCTTAGCACTTTTGGGGATCCCAATAAAAATACATTTAAAAGATTGAGGTTCAATATTATCTGTATTGAACTTGGAATGTGAAGGGAATCAAAAGACTCTAAGGTGATTATAAGAAAAAAGATTATTATTCCATAGTTCCATTAGAGATTTAAAATAATTAGTAGAGGATGGGAACCAATTTATAGGTACGCAACCATAATGGAAGCCTCCTTCCAGAATGATTTGTGGAGACCATAACATGAAATCATGATTCAAACACTATCAAGAGTTGTCCTATTCATACATTCAGCAAGTTCATTCTATTGTGGGGTTTCCCAGAAAATATGGTGTCTTGGAAGGCCGTTATATTGAAAGAACATAATGATATTAGTTGAGATTTATTTTAATCCATTATCAGTTATCATGGTTTTAATTTTATTTCCAACCTGATTTTCTACTAGGATTTTCTTTATTTTAATGGTTTCAAAATCATATGATTTGTTATTGAGTATTTAAATATAAAACTTTCTAGAGAATTCATCAATTAAGGTAACAAATTAGGACCCTCCACCAAGGTAGTTTATCTTAGCTAGTACTTATAAATCAGACTGATTGTATTCAAAGGAAAAACTAGTTTTTAAACTAGACATATTGATGTTGAATATACCAAATTTTCCCATTAAATAATCATAAAAAAAATAATTTTATTTGCATAATACTGGTTAAGAACCCTTTTTAATTTATTTATTCAAGAGACTTGGAGCTTACATACTCTAATCGCATATGTCATAATAATGTGTTATCTGTATTGGTTCTATAAACACACAAATAAAAAATATATAATGGGTAATCTCATTCATGACATACAACCCATTAACAGGGGAACCCTTGATGATAGTTCTAGAGCCTTTGGATATTTTTTTCAACCTAATTCAGACCTAAAAGTGAAGACCTTTTGGTCCATAATTTTAATGGATATAAAGTTTCAATGGAACTCAGGAACCCACCTAACATCTAAAAATGTAATTATAGAGTGGTCATTTATTTCTATTAAAATACTACCCCTTTCACAGAATTGAAACATCCTATTATTTTCTAAAATAACATCTTCATCCACCCTTTCTACTAAATCATGCTAACCCTATATAAGGACATATGTGAAATGAGAAACCAAAATCTTGGACCCACTTGCGAGTGAGTTCTTGTTTGGACACATTTAAAATTTCATAAATTTCATAACTATAATCCTCTAAATGAGACTGGTTAATATATTAATTAGTCTCAAGATTTTTTAGCTTTTAGAACTCAAGTATTATGTTATAAGGCAAACCATAGTGGAAAAAAAATTCTGATACTTTGAATTAGACATAAACATGGGTTGTTTATTTTTCTTGATTTTATTCTTACTGTAGTCTTTCTTCTTACCCCAAGACTTTGAACTACCCATTGTGATAAGGAAATCATAATCACCATTAACTCTAGGTTTAGAATGTAATTATTTATATATTAATATAAATAAATATATATATATATATATATATATATATAATTTTGGTTTGGGATTATAGAGTCATAAGTATACATTATAGTCTCTATTATTATGGTATGTTCATTTTCTAAATAAATTAAAAGGATTGTAGCTTGGTCCCCATCATTAATAATAACATTAATGTTGGATAAATTGTAGAGACCCCAAACTTGAAGTACATGGACATTACATTTATTTTGTGGAATAATTAATACATAACAAAAACCAACACTCAAGGACCTTAATAGTTTAGTGTCTTTGTAAACTCAGAACATAATCTTCTAATCATGGTGAAAAATCATCAACATCTCCCATAAAGATCTTCTCCTTTTGTTTTCTTACCTAAAACATTTATTTTTATCCTGGGGAAAGGAAAATATATAAAGAGTGAGCCCAAATTCTCAGTAAGGGTAAGAAAGGAGAAAATAAATCAAAACATATACATTTGAACTTAAAAACATGAACATAATGTTTAAACATAAAAATCTTGAGCAATGAAAAAAAACATGGCAGTACATAAGGAAAAGATCATAATGGAACATCAATCATGATAAAATAGCATGGGAATAAAGCATGTAATTGTGGAAAACTATTAAGAACTTGATATGATTTCCATAGTATCCAAGGCATTGCTTCCAAGACCATCTTAGTGGACAAATTCCGTTATTGAATCGAGTTCACTCCTTGTTCTTGTCCTGTATCACTGAATCAGATTAACTTGTCGTTCCATCCATGTCTATCTCATGAAATATAAATCATTACCCAATGCATTGGAGGGAGAAATAGGTCCCACACATATCATAATGAAATCATTCTTTCATGTGCCACAAAATAAACATACATCATTCCTAATAACCCAACGAATAAAATGGGTTTCAGAAACATCATCCCATCATAACATATTCCACATAAAACAAATGGATATAATTTCATCATAAGAAAAATCAAACCATATAAATAATAGTGACATTATACATGAAACATAAACATATGAAATAATGTCATCTTAGATGGAAAATGGTTTTGATAAAACATTTGAAACGAATTCTTGAGGAAAATATCCTTTCTTTTTCAAAATCCTTTTCTTTTCACAAAATGCCATGCAATTTTAAAAGAAAGGTATTTTGTGGAAAATTGTCATGAAATCCTATAGAGTAAGCTTCATTAAAATAAGGTTTTATGAAACCATAAAAATCCATTCATTTCAAATAAGATTAAAAAAAAATCTCGTACTTTTTCTGGAAAAGTCAAAAAGTACCTTATATGGTAAACAAAAAAAAATATTCCTTCCATAACACAATGTAAAAGTCAAAGTGGGGTAAAAATGAATTTAAACATACAATGAATAATATAAAATGCTTTATGAAAAACTTTTTTAAGGACATGGATGAAAAATATAACCACATTAAATACTTACGTATATATAATATTGTATAAAAATGATATTACAAAATTATCCCTTACCTTATGTCTGATATGCATCGTATGTAGTTGAACCTCCTCATATAATATTCCTCTTAAGGGAATAGAGTTGGTATTTTGAGAATACCAGAACCTCTAGAATGTTTCTAGGTAAGTGTAGAAGAGAAATTGGCAGGGGTTGGCTGATCTTGAAGGGTCAAGGTGTTGTGAAGAGGAGAGGGAGGAGGTGCCCTTTTATAAGGGAGGAGAGAGGAACCTTTGGAAACAGAAGAAATATTAATTTATAATAAATTCCAACCCCACTTATAAACCTCCAAAAATGACTCAATTCGAAGATGAGATGATATAGGGTTGTAATCTCATCAACCAATAAAATTTAGACATGTTGTGAATTTATTTTAAACCTTATAAACTTGATTTATCCTTATTTAATTTATTTAATCTTATTTGTGGTAATAAGATTATAAATTTTAAATAGTTATAAATAATTACTTATGAGTTTTGAATTGTCCATAATTCGATAATTTATGACATTGTCGACCATATAAATTTTAATTTATAATTTATAATTTTTTTTGTGATTTTTAAACAATTTTATATTATGTTATTTTTATAAAATAACAATACTGTCAATTTTGACAATATTCATTTATTTGAATTTAAATAAAATCAAAACAGTAGATATGTTCGAACTAAAATTTTTAATAGATTCATAACATGTCATATTTATCTAGAAAATTCGTGGATCATATTAAATAGTTCATACAATATTTATTTTAATATTTTTAAAACCATTTAGTTGATATTTCAATCAATATAATAATTTCAACATCACTATTCTATCACCTTTAATGATAATTATTTAATCCCTAAAAATTATAAATAAATTCACATGATGTAGATAATTTTATTATATTTCAGGAGACTATTAATATTAGAAGTTTCATGAAGTTTATCACTAAATTAAAATTATTATACTTATAAGACTTAAGAGAGTGACATGTTGTCACTTTCTTTGGTTTTAATAATAATTAAATTATTTTCATGGTGAAAAGTCCATAAAATGAATCTATTTAGACCCTTAGGTGATATGGGTCGACTTTTAGTCATCAGATAGAATTTTTACAGGTGTTAGGGTAATTTTAAAATCTTATTTTTACCCTTAATTACCCGATATACCTTTAACTCCTGTAAATAAATATTACCGTAGTTACTATTCATAATATAAAAAAAATTCGAAGTAACTTATTAACATAATTTGAACCAACTGAATTCAAATATGAAATCCATTTTTTAAAATTCAAAACACAAAAGTTTCAGTACATAATTTAAAATTAATCCCAATTTTAAGAAAATGGGTTTTAAAAGTTAAAACATTGCCAAAGATTGAAATGTTTTTACCTATGAATTCAATGTAAAATTAATGGTAATGACAAAAATTATATTAAATGGTAAAAATATATTCTATTTATATTTTAAAACCATTCAATATTATAATTTAACCTTATAAATTATTGCGATGAAAAAAGTTGTTTTTAATTAAAATATTGTGTGTTTTACTATTCAATAAAATATGCAAATTATCAGAATAATATGAAAAATTTATCCAAAGTAAAATTTTATATCCTGATTCCAAATGAGAATTTTATTTTGTCAAATTTAACTTATAAACATGCCAAGAACTATATTTAATGTGGATGCGCCATCAAAAGGCGGCAAAACTACATTTTTTGAAAAATACTTATTTTAACCGAAAAATTTATTTTGTTCTTATACCATGTTCTAGAAAATGTGTATAATGAATAATAATGTTATAAAATTCAAAATTTAGTTAAAATAATATTCATAACGTCTAGTCCATGATAATATTTGAACAATATATTGTTGTTTAGTGAAACCCGATATTGCATACTATACACGCTATCGAGGAAGGTCACGATTGTGTGTAATGCAAGCCAAGTCAGGGGTGCTTGTAGTGAAAGATCAATTTGTTTTATAATACAACAGAATTAATAAATGAAATTAAAAAGAATAATTCTCATAAAATCTCAGGTTGTTACATTCTACCCCTCTTAAAATGAATTATGCCTTCGAAGTTCGTCGGGGGTTATAAATGGTTTACTACTTGAAGGTTTCTTTCATAGAAACCCCACATTGTAAAAAGGAATAATAAAACCTAATTTTAAAAATTAACATTGGAAAAAAAAATGGATACTGAATGTGACTCATCACTTGGGTTCCCACATAGGAGAACATAGGTGAAAATATGGGTATGGAAGATAAATCTAACCATCAAGTTGTGATGGAGAGTGGTTGAGAATATGGCTATGAAAAATCCAATAGTCAAAAAGCCATAAATTTTTTATGATCTAAGGTACCATCTAATTCATCAGATATAAGGTCACTAGGATAGCATTTTTTATTTTCAAGATCATTTCCTTAAAGTTGAAGAAATTGAATTAGAAGAAATACTTACTTTATTTCGGTACAATCTCATCATTGTTCGTGCCTTGAACAATTTCCACTTCATCTCGTAAAGAAATGTAGTTGAATTTGTCATTATTGAAGTGTTAGCATATCATGTGATAGAATGATTGGTCATTCCATCTGTCCTCAAACAAAATGTAAGCAAAAGTTATCAAATTTACATAAGTCCATCTATGGTGAGGTTAATCGTATATAATTCCAAAAAATGGACTTATACATTATCTATCATACCGATTAATAAAATAGAACTAGTTTCTACTAACCAGGGACTTCTTGTAGGCTAATGGTAGACGATAAAGGCCTGCCTCACTTCGGTTGTGGGTTCGATTCCCGAAACCTTGTTCGACGTGACGGGTTGTCGCCCATCCTGATGGTTATCCTTTTTCTAAAACTATATTATTATTACATCCAATCAATAATATCGAAAAAATTTCTATCCATAAACAATAATAACTTATGTCCAAAATAATCCATTCTAATCTTTAAGCTTATCTAAAATACTTATGTCCAAGCTCATAGTATAAAGAAAAAAATTACTAGAAATCTCATCTACCGAGCATGTGAATACCATCATTTATCCCCCATATATCATAAGATATATCTTTTTGGTCACATTCCAAACATGTGAATACCTTAATCATGTATTCTCTTGAAAAAAGGAATACCCATTGAACCTTAGTGAAAACATGAATGCTGTCAAAAGTTTACTCTTTTCACATACCAAATTCCCAAAATTTCTATATAATCAAACCATGATATCAGTCATGATTTCATTTCATTTTCTCTTTATCCCTTTATTATGCACATATCACCTTCTTTCCAAAAATATTCCAATCACTTTTCATGTATATCGGTACTATATAATTATTAAAAACCAATACATAGATATTCCAAAATTCCACGATACCATAAATGAGATTCCATGTTACTATAAACACTTAATTATTCCACAACATTATTATCATACTCAACATAACAAATAGTGATCGCATGTGACTTCCCTTTATCCTTTTCATTAATAGGTTTCTCACATCGATCATCATTAACCCTTGGATTAGGGCATTGATTATCATAATTCTCCATTTCCTTGCACTTGAAGCATTGAAGTGGTTGTGGAGAATTCTTTGTAGTCTTCTTTATTCACATCATTAGCTACCTTTTTCCCATTACATCAACACTCAACTACTCTATTTCCTTCTTTTCCACACTTAAATCATTTTCTTTTAACTTTTAGGCAATATCCACCATGATTTTTTCCACACATTGAGCATAAAGTAACATTCATCTTCATTTCACCATTATTCTGATATTTTTCCTTGAACTCCATCTTTCATTTCTTGTCAAAACCATGATATGGATATGTAACACCAAATTCCTGCTATACCTTGATAGCACAACAAACAATTTCATTATAGCTACGGAAGTCTCTTTTAGCTAATTCCCTTCGAAGACTTGGTTTTAAGCCACTAAAGAATTGATCATCTTTACTTTTAGGTTGGATGATAAAGCCAGATGCATACCTTGAAAGCCTTGTAAAATTCTCTTCGTATATACCAACAGATTCATCATCCTTTTTATTAATCTCAAGGAACTCATTTTCTATCTTTTTTCGAAGAATACGAGGGAAGTACTTGTTAAAAAATAAGTTCTTGAACTCATCCCATTCCATGGATTCAATTTCATCTCAGGGTCTCGTATTCTTAATTAGAGTCCACCACTAGTCTGCTTCACCTTCTAAACGGTAAATAGCCAGAATGACTTTTTCATGTTCCGAACAACGAAGTATGGAAAATATCTTTTCAATGGTACTGATCCATTGTTCAGTAACAAGTGGATTATGAGACCCACTGAAAGAAGGTGGACGTTGCCTCATGAAGGACTCAAAAGAATATTGTTCCCTTCTCTGCTCATTTGGAAGTCCAGAATGATTCATAGATTTTGTAAATATAGAAATATAATTTTTCACTCCATATCCCATAACATTGGTTTGTTCAGGAGTAAAATCATTGCATTTTCTATTACATTGATAAAAAAAGTTCTTTCTAGTTCCATCGATCGTCTAAAACCCAAAAAGAATAGTGTGAGAGGAAATAATCATGCAAGGGAAAACACCATAATAAAGGCGGAGTACCTTAAATATCTAACATCTTAGGTTTAATTTTAATATCGTTACCATAACTCTAGGACTGTTACCTATACTTATTCTTAACCTTAGGGACGTCCCTAGACATACCATAGAATATCTCTAGGGATCTCACTAATGTCCTCGCATCCTAGTTTCCAAAGGTTGACTAATATTTTTCTCTGATACGAACTGTAGAGACCCCAAACATGACGTACGTGGACATTACATTACTTTTGTGGAATAATTAATACATAAAAAAAACTAACACGTAAGGACCATAATAGTTTAGTGTCAATGGAAACTCGGAACATTGTCTTCTAATCATGGTGAAAGATCTTCAACATCTCCCATAAGGATCTTCCCCTTTTGTTTTATTACCTAAAACCTTTCTTTTTTGTCCTGGGGAAAAGAAATCATATAAAGGGTGATCTCAAATGCTATATAAGGGTAAGAATGGATAAAATAAAACATACCATATACATTTGAACTTAAAAACATCAACATAATGTGTAAACATCAAAATCTTGAGCAATGAAATAAAACATGGAAGTACCTAAGGCATAGATCATAATGGAAAATCAATAATGATAAAATAGAATGGTAATAAAACATGTAATTGTGGAAAACCATTAATAACATGATATTATTTCTATAGTAGACAAGGAATTGCTTCCAAGACCATCTTAGTGGAAAAATTCCCTTACTGAATCGAGTTCACTCCTCGTTCCAATCTTGTATCACTGAACCAGATTAACTTGTCATTCTAGCCATGTCTATCTCATTAGGTATAAATCTTTACCCAATTAATTGGAGGGATATATATGTCCTACCCATCTCATAATGAAATTATTCTTTCGCTTTCAACAAAATAAACATACATAATTCATAATAACCCAATTTATAAAATTGGTTTCATAAACATTATCCCATCATAACATAATCCATATAAAACAAATGTATATAATTTCATCATAAGAAGAATCAAACCATGTAAAAAATAGACACATTATACTTGAAACATACACATATGAAATAATGTCATCTTATATGGAGATTGATTTTGATAAATCATTTGAAATGAATTCTTGAGGAAAATATCATTTCTTCTTCAAAATCATTTTCTTTTCACAAAATGCCATGCAATTTTAAAAGAAAAAGATTTTGTTGAAAATATTCATGAAATCTTGTAAAGTAAGATTCATGAAAAAAAGGCGTTATGAACCCATAAAAATACATTCACGCCGTTTAAGTTAACAACATTCTTCTTGTACTTTTGCCAGAAAAGTCAAAAAGTACATTATATGGTAAACAAAAGAAATATTCCTTCCATAACACAAATTAAAAGTCAAAGTGGGGTAATCATGACTTTAAACATACATAGAAGAATATAAAACACTTTATGAAAAACATTTTTATGGACATGGATAAAAAATATAACCCCAGTAAATACATACATAAAAGAAATCTCAGAGGAAAATGAGATTACAAAATTATCCCTCACCTTTTGTCTGATATGCTTCGTATGTATCCGAACCTCCTCCTTTAAGCATCCTCTTAAAGGACTAGAGTTGGTCTTTTGAGAAGACCAGAACCTCCAGAATGTTTCTAGGGAAGTGGAGAAGAGAAATGGGTAGGGGTAGGATGAACTTGAAGGCTCATGGTGTTGTGAAGAGGAGAGGGAGGAGGTTCTGTTTTATAATGGACGAGAGGGGAACCTTTGGAAACATAAGAAATATTAATTTATAATAAATTCCAACCCCACCTAAAAACCTCCAAAAATGAGTCAATTAAAATATGAGATGAGATAGGGTCGTAAAAATCTCAACCTAAAATTTAGACATGTTGTGAGTTTATTTTAGACCTTATCAACTTGATTTATCCTTATTTAATTTATTGTATCTTATTTGTGGTAATAAGATTCTAAATTTTAAATTATTATAAATAAATACTTACGTGTTGTTAATTTCCCATAATTGGATAATTAATGACTTTTTTGACCATATAAATTTTAATTTATAATTTTTAAATATTTTTTTTATTTTTAATCAATTTTATATTATGTTATTTTTATAAAATAACAGTAGTGTCAATTTTGACACTATTCATTTATTTGAATTTAAATAAAATCCACACAGAAGATATGTTAGAACTAAAATATTTAATAGATTTATAACATGACATATTTGTCTAGAAAATATTTGGATCATATTAAATAGTTCATACAATATTTATCTTAATATTTTTAAAACCATTTATTTGATAATTCATTCAATAAAATAATTTCAACATTACTATTGTGCCACCATTAATGATAACTATGTAATCCCTAAAAATTATAAATAAATTTACTTAAAGTAAATAATTTTATTATCTTTCTTCATAATATTCATGTTTGAAGTTTCATGAAGTTTATCACTAAATTAAAATTATTATACTTATAAGATTTAAGAGAGTTACATGTTGTCACTTTCTTTGGTTTTAATAATAATAAAATTATTTTCAAGGTCAAAATTCCATAAAATGAATATATTTAGACCCTTAGGTGATATGGGTCGACTTTTATTAATCAAATAGTTTTTTGGCAGGTGTTAGGGTAATTTTATAATCTTATTTTTACCCTTAATTACCCGATTTAACTTTAACTACAGTAAATAAAAATTACCGTAGTTACTATTCATAATATCAAAAAAATAAAAGTAACCTATTAACATAATTTGGACCCAATGAATTAAAATATGGAATCCATTTTTCAAAATTATAAACACAGAAGTTTCAATAATTAATTTAAAATTACTCATGTTGTTAAGAAAATGGGTTTTAACAGTTAAAACATTGCCAAAGATTGAAATGTTTTTACCTATGAATTCATTGTAAAATTAATGGTAATGATATACATTATATTAAATTGTAAAAACATATTTTCTTTTACTTTAAAATAATTCAATATTATAATTTTACCATATAAATTATTGCGATGAAAAAAGTTGTTTTTAATTAAAATATTGCGTGTTTTTACTATTCATTAAAATTTGAAAGTTGTCAGAATAATATGAAAAATCTTTCCAAAGTAAATTTTTATATCCTGATTCCAAAGAAATATTTTATCTTGTCAAATTTTACTTATAAACATGTCAAAAAACTAGATTTAATGTGGGTGCTCTATCAAAAAGCGGCAAAACTGCATTTTTTAAAAAATACTTATTTTTCCCGAAAATTTTATTTTGTTCTCATACTATGTTCTAGAAAATGAGTTAGATGAATAATAATGTTATAAAAATTCAAAATGTAGTTAATAATATTCATAATGGATAGTCCATAATAATATTATAACAATATATCGTTGTTTAGTGAAACCTGGTATTGTGTACTACACATGCTATCGAGAAAGGTCGCAATTGCGTGTAATGTAAGCCAAGTCAAGGATGCGTGTAGTGAAAGATCCATTTGGTGTAGCGTACAAAAGAAGACATCAATGAAATTAAAAATAGTAATTCTCATAAAATCTTGGGTTGTTACATAAATCAAGTATGATTTTACTAAAGTAATCTAAGATTTTTTTTAATTGAAACACTATACTAAATTTTAAAGGCATACGTGAAATGTTTCATATAAATTCAACTAACAAGTGAATATTTCATGTAAAATTTTTCTAATTAAATCCATATACTAGAAACAATATTTTCAAATGAAACTTCTCAAAGAACTTTATCACCTAAAGAAAGAATTAAAGAACTATATGCCTTAACGATAATATCATCAGAGACATTATGAAATATAATAGCGGTATGCTTATCATCATATAGGGTAATAATAGGTTTGTTTCTTCATGATCATTTTCCTCTTTCACAAGGTCTTTAATTCCCAACACATAAGAACTTCTAGGGTTCCATACTAAACTCATTGAGTTATAAGAGGAATTATTAATCCATGATTATATGTTATCAAGCATTTTTTTGGATTCCAATGTGAGACAGGGGTTTTCACCCTTCAATCATCCCATAAAACTAAAGATCAAGCAACTAGGCCCCACTTCAATGATAATCCACCAAATTCAACTATCATCTACTATAATTTTCTCATCCGACTGACTCACTGCCTAACCACTATTATTTGGAAGACGTTCAACACAAGACACCTTGGATCCATAGGATTTATAATGAGCCATTGTTATCATTTCCAAACTAGTTTGGGGGAATACTCTACTCTATATCACACATAGGATGAAAAATGACTATATTAACACTTTTCAGGATCATTTTCCTCTAGCCCTATGTCTTGAATTATCAACACATAATCCTTTATGGGGTTCAATACTAAAACCCATTGGGTGATAAGGGAAATTTTTAATCCATACTTATATGTTAGCCACCATCATTTGATGAATCTGATTTGGGACTTGGGTTTGCCTTACGATTATTTGGGCCGTGCAAATAATCAATTAACCCATACTAAAAAAACTGGGATCTTGTTTTAATTCTCTATAAATTAAAATCATTATCACTATCAAAATTTTCAATTTCAAACCATGTTGAATTCATTTTTATCTGAAGGATATGATATATATTTTTTGGGGAAAACATTATAAATGTTCCCCCATGAAATAGCCAAGATAAATTTACATATCCAATGGGCCTAAGGCCTTTATTTTTTATTGATTTTTATAATCCATTTTTCAAGGGGTGGGGTGGAACCCTTACAAGGCCTGTATGTATAATTATTACATGGACTGTAGGCCTTAGAGGAATTCATTGCCTGTAGGATTCAAACATTACATACAACCCAAACTAACTACTTTGAACTGCTCCTCACCCACATCTTAATTGTGAAATCAGCTCTCCACCTTTGTATGGATGTTCAGATAGGGTTTCTCGTGCATGCACAGGCTTTTCCAGATGGTATGAGCCATACCCTCTCATTCATGAAATCTAGTTAGATTATGCTATGGTGGAAGCTCCTTGCTCATCCTCCTTCTAGAGCTTCTTCCATGTAGGTTTTCTGGTTGACATATGCACTTAAGCTGGCCCGAAGGATTTGAGGTGGCCCGAAGAACTTACTAATCCAAAGGATTATGTAGCCCGAAGGCCTTAAAGGACTCAGGGACCAAATCGGTGGCCCGAAGCTCCAAATAGAGGAATATTCCAAGCTGCTATATTTCCAAATAGTACCTACTACAGTTCTCGCTACAGTTCTTCTACTGTAACCAGAAAATAAGAAAATTAATATGATATAGGAAAACTATATTAAAAATTATAAACCAAATGGAATCAATAATTAAATTTTAACTCAGAATTGAAACATAATTACCCTCTGATGGCACTTTGTTGGGGAAGGGTGTGATATCACAGACATTCTACACACAACCATGAGGAAATATTTGGTTATTTTGATTCGTAAGATTAAAATTAAAATAAAAATAAGAACATTTTAAATTTAAAAACAAATAAATAAATAAATAATGAACATCATATTTATTGTTCTTTGGACCTTTTGGGGACTATATGGATAGAAAGAACATCACCCATACACATGAATTTTATTTATCTCAAAGAAAACAAGTACAAGGTAAAATTAAGAGAAATAAATAAGAAAGAAAACTATAACAAGTTTAAATTCTAACATAATGTAGAAAAATAATGAGAAATATTATGAGTTCAATTATAATTGTTCTCTAACAAGCTTGATCTATTCACACTCTACCATAAGATCTTCTAAACTTATAAAAGGATCTCACTGATACATTGTGTATCTAATAAAGAGGTATTTACATCTCTATAGACATATAAATAAATTAAAAAGGGAACACATATTATAGGAAGGAACTTCATCATGTATCACCACAATTAGTTTCCCATGAGGGGTGTTCTAGGAAGACAACATGCCGAAAAACTGATCTCAAGAAGGAAACTTTTTAGGAGTTATGGATTCTCCATAACATATCAAGTATGATATAGAACTAGATAGAATCTTATAATACTAGAGGAATGAGGATACAGGGGGGGTCAACAATCCCCATAACAGCCGTAGTATCACAAATATAAAATCCCAACCAGAAAGTTTCATGGATCCATGCTAAACATTATCAAAATGATACACTCAAGAAAAGTGGGACAGGTGGAGGGAACATATCAAAGGGCCATGCAGAATAATTCACTTTTTTGGAATACATCCACAATGGAGCCTTGACTAGATGAAACCAAGAAGTCTTGGGCCTAAGGTTGAAAGAAGTAGGCTGAGCACAATGTCCTAGTACAGAGGCCTACAAAGGAAATCAGTAGAAAAGTGCACAGAAAATATCCAACATATAAAATTAAGCATAAAAATAATTCCAAAATATTTTTTAATGGAATATAATTTTAGGTGGACTAATCCATTCTCACTCCATGGGGGCTCTACGTCATTATTTTTTTGGGTACCCAAATCATAATTCACTAAGAATTTGATAAATCCATAATCTTATAATTCTTTATTAACATAACACATGTATTTTCTAATGTGGACTGACTTGATTGCAATGTGAAGTAATAATATAAATATTGTTTCTCAATTATTAAATTGAAAAAATCTTGACTTGAGATTATCATGTACAATTTTATTCCCTCTAGCATCCCCAACATTTGGTTTTCCATACCTTTCATGTATTTCAATAGTTTTATCCCATAAATTTCAAGGTTTGTCTTTTAGATGTTTTCCTAATAATATAATAGTTTATTTAAACCCTTTTCCCACTTTTGAAGCTTCCATTTCAATATCTTTCATCGAATATTTATCATACAGACTCACATTGACCTTAAATAATTCTTACTCATTATGTTTAGATACTTTCATTTTTCACAATCATTCATTGACACCCTGTAGAAGTACATACACATTGATTATGCATATCTAAAAGAATTTTTCAGCCCATGTGATCTTCACGGATTGAGATACCTACATCATTAAATTCAATATTGCATCAAATGTAATTGAATATTATAAGTACTTTATTTTCACATTTCAATATTTTCCATAGACTACCATCTCTCTCATATTCACAAATTTTTTGAAAATAAATACCCAATTTTTCCTCTATTTCACCTTGAATTCTTATTGGGCCTGGAGTCCTAGACACAACCACTAATAGCACAGAGTGATGCAACATCAAACAATCAACACGATTTCCAAAATCTCTTTCTATGGTTGTTTTATGCACTCCACTTACACCATAAAACCCAACCATATTGACGTTATCATATTCGTGGGATTATATAATTTGTTCAAAATCCATTTTTTGTTGATGAAAAAAGAATAAAGTCACACAAAATTTTCACAACTAAATGTTTTGTAACCTTTGATGTAATGGGGATATCAATTTCATCTACTGTTGTAATAGAAAAAGAGTAGAGAAACTCAATCCATCTTATTTTATTGGAATTTACTAGATTTTTGAAAACTTTTGACTATATGTTGTTGGAAAAATACAACCATAATTTTAGTGGTCTTATTATAAGATATATATATATATGAATTCGTTTTTGTAAGTTAACAAAGTAAAAAATTAAAAATTAAATGATTTATATAATTATACCCTATTTTATTTTCTAGAAGTATCACCATAAAAATATTCTAAACATTAAATGAGAAAATTAGTAAATGACTAAAAAAATAGTATAGTAAAGAATTAAAAATTGGAGATTGCAATGAAAATGTAATACAATGAGATCCAACAAATTAAAATAAATTTTTTCACATATATATAGTGAATCCTATGGGGGGGGAATTCCAACCATGGGAGAAATCAAAAGAGGAAAATACTTTTTTGACAATAACCAGGTGGTAATTTTTATTTTAGGAGGAAACCAATCTTTGTAGCCTCTTGGACCATGGAGGAGTAGTCAGCAGTGGGAAAAAATTGTAGGGGTAGTTGAAGTTGGTGAAAAACCCCTGTATATATATATTATTTCCCTAAAATTCAAGTCTCATCTACTTAAATTGAAATGGTGTGATCCTCTGATGTCTTATTGAGAGAGAGTAATAAAACTACCCCCATTTTCCATGGATGTAGGAAAACCTTTCTAAAAAACTTTAAATATGTGTGTTTTTCAATTCTCTTATTCTATTTTGGTTTGATTTCATCACCAGGATAATTTGATTCCCCAAGAAAGTGGTATCAGAGGCATCAAAGTCAAAACAAAAATTGTGCAGAAATGTCTTCTGATGACTAGAATATTCAATATGGTTAATAAACAATTAATCTTGATTCATGAATATCTCATTGAGATAATTCAAATGACAAATATGGTGTAAAAAGGAGTAGAAATGAAGTTGGTAGTGGAGGTCAATGTTTCGTTCAACTTGACAGTGCTATAGTAGTCCCTTTCTAGAGAAGATTGTACTATTCATGTCAGCAGTGACATTCCATTGGGTTTTCCAGTGAATATTTCAGTTATCCATGTCATTACCACCTCATAAGTTGATCTAGGTCGTTGATACTATTTTAGCTATATCTTGTCCAATTAATGTCTATTTATAGTGATCCATGAGTCATTTCTAGCTATTTCAACCATTTAGGATGCATCCGTATTATAAAATTTTTGATATTCTCATTGTATAAATGGAAGAAAATACATGTAATATAATTAATCACACTACTTTCAATTATTCCATATTGAAACCCAAAATAGTGGATCTTTTTTATATTAAATATTTGTGGAAACAAATAGTGGATACCACTAATCTAATTTTAGTGATAGAATGTGAATCTTTAAAAATTAGTAAATATAGTGAGAAGGTGTAAACCAACACTATGTCAGTTTATGTATAGTGTTTCATTCCCATAAAGAAGTGTGTTAAAAAAATCAGATAGTGGATCTATAAGAGTATCTTTCATAATATTGAAAATGAAGATGATGCTTCCCTTCTATTGTCAAATCAGAAAAGATGTATGCTACGAAAACCATGCAGAACAAAGAAAAATAGATACACAAAAATTTCAACATAAAATAAAATGATGATAAAAACATACCAAAGCAAATGAGTGAGTACCACGGTACTATTAATCTGTTTAATTCCATGAAAATGATGGTTGATGATTAGTTACAGGAACTACTGATGTTTGGTTCTTTACCAAAGACATGGGAAACAATTGTTTTGTTAGTAAACAATTTAACTCTAGATGGAACCATAAATGTGGAAATGGTTATAGTTAAAATTTTGAATGAACAATATTGAAGTAAAGACAAATAATTTACACCTAAATTAGAGGCTCTTTCCATTGAAAGACAAGGGAAGCATATATGGAAGGGAAAAGTAGAGGAAGAAAACCCCTGTACAAAAGTCTGTAAAGAAAAATAAAATCAAAATCCCAATAGAGATATTACATGAAGTGTGACAACTATGGAAAGCCTAGAAACTTTATCCAAGAGTGTACGATGCTGGAGAAAGAGAAGAGGAATCCTGAATGTAAGAACCCAAATAATGATGTTGCAGTTTTCAATAAAGATATCATTTTTGTTCAGGAAGCTAATCATGTCAATAATCTAAGAAAATACCCAACATGGGTGATTAATTTGAGTTACTCATACCATGTAACTTCTAGAAAAGATTTATTCTCATATTATAATTCAGTTAGTTTTAGTCATATGAAGATGGAAAATGATGGTGCATAAAAAATCACAGGTATTGGTAATTGTTTTCAGAGACTAATATTTGATGCATGTTACTATTGAAGGACATGAGATATGTTACTTATATTTTCCTCAATCTGAAATCCAATGTAATTCTTCATGATGATAGATATGTCATTTTCTTTTAGTGATAGTAAATGGAAGCTTACTAAAGGTAACATGGTTATTTAAAAAATATACTTCTATTTATTTTATAGATGCCAGACCATGTGAAGGATAAGTCAGTATATATAGAAATGATGTTTCTGTAGAATTTTTTCATAAGAGTCATGGTCACAAGATTGAGAGAGGAATACAAATATTCTCAAGGAAAGATCTATTTTCAGGACTAAAATGTAACCATTTGGATACATGTGTTGATTGCATCATGTGAAAATACCACAGAGTATCATTTCATGGTTATTTACCATCAATAAAATGTTTGTTATTTGATTCAAACCGATGTCAGAATTATGAGAACTAAGTTCATTGTAGGCATTTATTATTATTTTTCCTTCATTGAATAATATTATAGAAAACTCTAGGTCTTTTCTGGAAAAACAAAATATCAAGTGTAGTATGTTTTCAAGAAATTTCATGTGAATATGGAAAGAGAAATAGGTAGATGATAAAAGTGTGTGTGAGTATAAAATGGAGGAGAATATTTTGATATATTTGGGCAGTATAGAAATAGGTTCAAAATTATGATGGAAAAATAAGTACTAAAGACACCTCAATATAACAGTTTTTCTCAGAGGATGAATAATAGAATTTATAAGAGAGTCTGATGTATTCAATGAAATTTAAAGCTGCTAAAAACATTTTCAGGGGAGGAAATGAGGACCAAATATAATCATATGAAACTTTCTCCATAATTTCCACAAAAATACGACATTTCATAAAGGTTTTGGATAGGTAAATATGATTCATATAAAAACATGATTGTATTTGGGACTATGGAATTTCTCTACACATAGAAAGATGAGAAGGTGAAGATGGAGGGAAAAGGAAAGTAGTGTATATTTTTGCAATACTCTCATGAGGAGTCTTGACACTATCTCTGGAATCTTATTAATAGGATTATTTTAAGAAGAATATATGGGGAATTTCATAGACATCATATGATTTATGATTTTGAGGATATAGAAAATTGAGAGAAGTTACAGTCTGAGGAAATTCCAATCAATCTGGGAAAATTATCACCACCATCAGTTATATCTAGTGTGAGAAAGATACATAAAATTAAGATACATTACTACCAGGTAGTATTTCTCCATATGATGATATGTTCCATCATATGAGGTTCCCAAACATGTTCCCCCTATTTCACACTTGAGGAGATCTATAAGATAATGACAACTGATTCAAAGATTCTCACCACATGAGTATGTGAAGCTCACTGATGTGGAAGATCTAAATAGTTGTAATGATGCGATCTAGAGTCGAAAAATTTTGGAATAGAAAAATTTTGTGCCATAGGGGATGATATCCTTTCACAAAAACCACACATTTGATTTGGTAGAGTTTACACATGGATAGAAGGAACTCAATAACTAGTGGGTGTACAAAATTAAAGGATAAAATGTCATATCACATCAACAATATAGATCCAAAATGGTAGTAAAGGTATTTAGTAATAATAAATGTATTGAATTTGATGAAATGGTTTCTTATATGGTTATCCACTAGTCTGAACCTAGAGGTTCAAAAACTAGAGGTAAAAACAACATTTTTACATGGTGATATTGATGAGGATATTTACATGGAGTAGACAGAGTGATTTTAGGTGAAAGTTAAGGAAAACCTGGAATGAAAACTCGTGAGAATTTTATATGGTTTTAAACATGAACCAAGGAAATGGACTATGAAATTTGAATCATTCATAGAGAAAAATGAGTACCTGATAATGATTGTTGATCACTGCATTTTCATAAAATAGTTTTTAATGGAGATTTTATTATCTTATTGATTTATGTTGATGATATGTTCATTATTATAAGAGACATCACCAAGATTGATAGGTTTAATAAAGAGTTAAAAAAGTATTTTGAAATGAAGGACTTGGGAGATGCTACTTAGATTCTTAGTATGGAAATTACTCATGACAGGAGGAATCAAAAAGTTTTTCTACATCTGGAGTGGTACATTGAAATTGTTCTTGAACGATTCAACATGAGCAAGGAGATACTAGATAGAACTCCATTTGTGATTCATTTCAGGCTCACGACAAGTCATATTCCTTCAATGGAAGAGGATATAATGAAAATGGAATGAATTATTTATTATTCAACTGTTGTAAGTATTATGTATGTCATGGTGAGCAACATAGTAGATAGGTCTCACACTATTGTAATTGTTAGTAGATTCTTATCAAATATAGTAATTGAGCATTGTATAGTGGTAAATTAGATATTGAGTTATCTTTGAAGTATAATTATTCATTGTTTTTTTTTTGTCGTGACAAAATTGTTTTGGAATGATACATAGATACTAATATGGAAAGATATGTAGACATGATGAAATTAATATTTAGGTACCCAATATCATTTGCAGGGAGTCTCCTACAAATCATGACTTCAAAAGTCGGTTTCCATGTCCCCCATAGAAGAAGATTATACAGTGGTCACTGAAGGATGTAAAGAGGTGTTGTGGATGAAGATGTTTTTATAGGCTAATAGACAGAGTTAGAAGAATTATATTATCAATTGTAATAGTTAGAGTGTTATTCATCTCAATAAAAACCCAACATTTCATTCTATTTCTAAACACATCAATGTGTGATACCAATAGATCCAAAATGTGCTAGAATAAATATTGTTTACTGTTGAAAAAAATCCACACCAATGATAACGCGTTAGACATGATGACCAAGGTTATACTAAAAGAGAACATAGAATCTTTCAATGAGAAAAAATGTCTAGATTCTATCCCAAATTGGTCACGAGGGGAGACTTTTAAGGGTCATTCCCAAAATAGGGACAAATTGTCGAAGGATAAGTATTTTTTTAGCAATAACCTGGTTATGGGTATTCTTTCATGAAGCAACTAATCCAAGTATCCTCTTGTTATGTAGACATTCTGTCAGTGGTGGGAGAACATATCAAGGGCAGATGAAGTTTGTAAACCACCCTAGAATGCTTATTTTTTCAGTTTATAAAATCCAAGGCTCATATCTTCTAATATTTAAGGTGTTATACTCCAACATTTTATCCTGAGAGTGTAATAGAATTGTCCCCCTTCTCCTGTGGACATAGGAATCCCTTGTCGAAGAAAATTAAATTTGTGTGTTCTTCATTTTTTATCTCATGTTTGTGTTAGGTTTCATTGCTTGGATCTTCTTCTACCCCATCAAAATGGACTATCAATTCTTGTATTCAACTTGACAAAATTTTAATAGGATGGATCATTTGATCCATAAAACATGTAATTAATAGTTAATATTTCATTGAATTTACAAAAAGGAAGTTAAATTTCTTAGATCTGAAACTCTTAATGTAGACTACCAATTGAAAAAATACTTATAAATCATTCAACAAAACAATATAAAATAAGCTAAGTAGTAAATTAGTCTACCAAATATTTGATTCCCATTAGTATATAAAATAATGTTTTTAAAAAAGATTGTAAGATGATGTGAACAAGGAAATTTTAAAGAGGGAGTTGCTAAGTGAATGCATTGTTGAAATAAATTTTCTTCAAGTCCATAGAAACCAAAAAAAATTAATTTGGATCCAGTGATGAAAAAATATGAATGAAAAATTTTAATTATGACACTCATGTAAATCCTAAAATAAAAAACCACACACGTCAATCTCCAATCAAAACCAATCACAATATAAAATTGATCCTTGAATGAAAATTACACAAAATACATAGCTACATATATTCTCAATAAAAGAGAAAAGAACCCATGATTCCATAAACTATCCACCTCTCTTCTAGACTGATAATTCCTCATTTAAAAAAATCTTCCACCAAAGATAAATAACCCTTTACTCATAAATTTTTTCATTTTTTAAAGAATAGTTAAGAGGTTCCCTATAATAATTATGTGAATTTCATTTTATTGTGCTATATTCCAAATGTGACTCGAAAGAAACGAGTTATTATCCCTTTTAAGTGGCGCCTCCTCTCCTGTGATGAACCAGGATGGAAATTAATGACCCAATTTTTTTATAGGATATGCCTTGGTTTAATAAACTGTGAAAATTTCATATCTAACTATCAGGGGATGCATTTTGAAGAAGTCCCCATTCAACAGTCCAAATAGACCAATGAATTTATTTATTTTATCTAAAAATTTTCATGATAAATATTAAACAAGAAAAATATAAAACATTTCAAATTAATTCTTTAAATAGTGGACATCACCGAGAATACATGAATAAAATAAAAAATTAATTAAATTATCAACATGGGAAGATAATAGAAATGGTTCCATAAAGAAAGAATCAAAGAATAACATAATATAATAAACTAGATCAATGAAAAAAAATTATTGAAACTTCAAATCCAAAAGAAGAACCCATAAACAATTTGAATTGACTAATTCAAAATCAATTCAAACAATAGAATCATGCCAGTGTACATTAGTATAATCAGGTTTTCAAAGGTAGTAAAGAAAGCATGAAAATATGACACCATTATTTTTACTTGCTTCACCCAATTATCTAGATAAGGGACATCAAGGTTAAACATTTTATAAATAAAAGTACAGAAAATACATGAATCATAAAAAATAAACTCGAAAATGAAAATCCACATAAGAAAAATATCTAAGGCTATGTTCCTAAAGCGCAAGGACTTGAAATAAAGCTGAGTAAGGTTTTCCGCATGTAAAACACATTGGATTAACTCAAACAACCCAACCATGCATTATAAAAATACAAAAATGAACCAGGTTAGAAGATGAAATAGAGAATTCAAACAACCTTCTTGTTGATGAAGGAAATAATCAACATAATAGATTCCAGTCATCATCAAGAACTCCCTATTTTATCCTTTTCACCATCAATCCTGCACAAGGAATGTCGAGAAACATCAGTAACTCAATAGAGATCCTCAAAAAGCATCGATAATGACTGCCTCACATTCTCTACAACTCCTTCTTCACCAGAAAACCAGAAGGTTCACAAATAAATCTTCTTCATTTTCACCTCAAGTTCACCAAATACAGAACCCCCCAATCTAATATTCCCAAAACAAAACTCTCACCCAAATGGATAATCGTTCATACCAATATAGAGATTGAGGATCCTCTATAGAGGGTAATAATAGTTCAGTAGATCTATTGCAACAACATGAGAATCATGGCCAGATGTGTAAGGACACAAATTCTCATCATTTATATATACCAATTAAATTAAAATTAATAACAAACATTTAAATTCACAAAAAATAAAATTCATAGAAATAAAAACCCCCATTTAATTTTTTAAATTATGAGAATAAAATCCACACCAAGGATACACAAAAATATAGGGAAAAGTTAGATCTTTCATGATTTTCATTACCAACCCAATCAACTGAGAAAATAAAATAAGGCCATGGTTATACTCTCAATGATAATGATTTTTTTTTCTTGACATTGTTATTTTTCATGATTGGATATTCTTTGATATATTTCATTTATTTTTGAATATTAACTATTATATTATGCATCCTAGGATGAACTAATTTTACTTACTAAAATTTATATTCGATGTATTGAATATTAGTTAAACATATTATAACATATTGTTCATTGTTATGTATAGATTTAATGTAATAATGTCCAGGAGTATTTTTGTGTTGATAAGGTTATATCAGTTCCCCACTATGATGAAAACCTTGAAGTTTTATGACAGTATTTTTAATATAGTTCTACAGTTGGATAATGTTCTATTGTGGGACACATAGTATTTAGACCATCAGGTTTGAGTACTCATAAGAATATGAGGCTTGATTCCATGATGTTCGCACTTTGTAATCTCCAGGATGGGAGATTATGAGAATATACATACCAGAAGGAATTCTTCATGTTTTTGAGTCATTGGATATTCCAACCTATGAGCATGTGTAATTGTCCATAGAATTTAATATTATAATTAATACATACCAGGACACACGCATTTAGATTTACTAACAAAAACTGTCACTCCATATGTTGGTGGTAAGTAGGGTACATTGCGTGAATCACAATTGGAATGTAATTAATGGATGAGTCTAGGAAGGTTTTATCCCTTCCATCTTTATGGGAGTTGATATCTCGACCCTTTTATTTGAATAAAACCATCGCCTAAATTCCATGGTCATGGTGTCATGACCTATTTATTTCAGATAATCAAAGAAATATGTATCAAGCATATTGGTTGATGAAACTGTCATGCAACCAATTTGATTAGATATTGTGAAAAAGGGATTACATTATATCGTGAGCGTTTGTATTTAGTTATCTACATTATGACATTAAATTCTTGATCTTGGGTTTCATGACCTGTTTCTATATAATAATCATGATCTTTCATTCAGCCCCCAAAATTCCAATGAGAAATAATCCTAGAGGGTCACACACTAAGTTTTTCCATTCATCTTGATTAAATTATTTTTAAATTTAATTAATACAATAAATATTATTCTCAGGATTGAGAAATTATTTTATTCAGGTTATATTTATCACATAAAGTAAATAAATATTTATTCATTGATATGTGAATAAAATATATATTTGTATTTTATTGAATATCTAATAAATATTTATTTATCGATATGTGAATGAAATATTTATTTATGAATAAAATAATTAATTTGGTATTTAATAAATACTGAGGAGTTTGAACGGACCAAGACCGCATTTGTGGCCAAAATAATTATTTAAAAACTGGCAAATATTATTTATCAATTTTATTCAAATTGGCACACCACAAAATAGTAATAATATTATTATTATGTGGAATGGGGTTTATTAAAAGTTTTAAATTCTTATTAATGGTGAACATATAATTAAATAAATTTTTAACCTAAACAGAACATCTATATAAATAAGGTTATGTCTATCATTTATTGCATCAAAAATTGACAATAGATAATTGTTGGGTATAATAAATTATCTCTCGACTCCTCCTTCTATTTGACTCTTAGAAACAAGAAATTCAATAGTGGTTTATTCAAGATAAATGAATGAGAAACGCAAATGACGTTTCAATATGGAGTGTGTTTTGAAAGTTAATTAATTAAAATGTTGTTTAGGCTTTGATATTAAAGTTGGTTCTATATTTCAAAAATAACTCAATAGTGGTTGTCCCATGATTTCACATCAATCTGAGGTTATTTTCTATGGTTTTGTATGTCACACACATGTTTTGATATTTTCAAACACTAAAAATGTGTTTAAGGGTATCATAAAAAAACTATACCTCAGAATGAAATGTATTAAGTTATTAAATAAAAAAATAAATTGATATTATTTTTCCTCTAATTTCATGGAATTCCAATGTTGTTTGGTAGGTTTTGACCCTCCCCCACACAATTTTAAAGGCATTGGTACCTTTATAAATTGTTTACCAAGTCATTCTGATAACACTGAACGTTTAATTTACATTTTTTCTATCCTAACACACAAAAAATAACTCGAAGGTGGTTTTCCCATGATTTCACATCACTCTGAGGTCATTTTCTATGGATTTTACTAGTACATGCATGTTTTAAAATTTTAAAATATTGAAAACGTGTTAACAAACATCCTCAGTAAATTTCAGTCTAAATGATTGCACATCAGTTCCTCTATTTTAAAAATAAATCTACATTTATTTTCACTATATTTCATGGGAATCTGTCATCATTTTCTAGGTTTTACCCCCCCCCCCCAAACACATGTTTTTAATGGCTTTGGTACCTCAAAAAACTATTTAATTAGACTTCTTTACTATAACGCTTATAATATTAATGTTTTTATTCTATATACAAGTCAAAAATAACTCAATGGTAGTTATTCCATGATTTCACATCAATCTGAGGTTGTTTTCTACGGTTTTGACCATTACATGCACATTATAGTGTTTTAAAACACTAAAAACATGTTTACATTCATCTTGGTAAAACCATAACCCATAATGATGTTTTGATGATATATGCATTTCAAAAATCAATCTATGGTACTTTTTTATGATTTCATAGATATTTGATATCATTTTCATAGTTTTGACCCCCCCCCCCAACACAATTTCTTAAAGTTTTTGGTACCTTTAAAAACTATTTACCAAGTTATACTGGTCACACTGAATGTCAGATTGATATGTTGTCATTATATATACATAAAAATAACTCACCAATGGTTTTCCTATGATTTTACATCAATATAAGGTCGTCATCTATGCTTTTGACCATTACATGCATGTTTTAGTCTATTAAAACACAAAAAATGTGTTTACAGACATCTCAGGAAAACCATAACTCAGAAGGACATGTTGTAAGATCCTAAATTTGAAAAATAAACTTTAATTTATTTTCTTATGATGTCATGGAAATCCAAATCTATTTTCTTAGTTTTGACCCCATGACACATGTTTTTAAAACTTTTGGTTCCATTAAAAACTATTTACGGAGTCATTATAACCACACCACACATAAAATTAATTTTTCTTCTTTGTGTACTCATCCAGGATAAACCAATGGTGGTTTTTCAATTAATTCACCATAATATGAGGTCATTTTATGTCGTTATGACTGTAACATGGATGTTTTACTATATTAAAATACTAGAAATATGTTTATAGGAATCCTGGGAAACCATAACATGGAATGAGATTCCATTAGTTCCTACATTTCAAATGTTAATATATGGTCATTGAAATCTGATTTTATGGAAATAAAAATTTGTTTCCTAGTTTTGACCCCCTAACACACATTTTTAAAGGCCTTAATACCTTTAATAATTGCTTACAGAGTCATTCTAACCACACCACATGTCAGATTGACATTGTTTCGATGATTACATGTCAAAAATAACTTAATGGTAGTTTTCCCATGATTTTACATCAATATGAGTTAGTTTTCAATGTTTTTTACCATTCCACTGACATTTTAGTGTTTTAAAACACTAAAAACGTGTTAATGGGAATACTAGGAAAACTATTACTTGATTGTTTTTATGTTAGTTCTTACATTTCCAAAATAAATCTATGGTCATTTTTCTTTGATTTCATGGTAATCCAATATCATTTACCTAGTTTTGACCCATGACCTAGATTTTTAAAGGATATGGTACATTTAAAAAAATTCTAACCACATCTCATTTCATATTGATGTGTTGTCTTCACATAAAAATAAAAAAATACTCAATGGTGGTTTTCCCATGATTTTAAATGAATTTGTGGTTGTTTTCTATGGTTTTGATTGTTACACACACATTTTACTATTTTAAAACACTAAAAACACATTTACAGGCATCCCGAGAAAATTGTAACTCATAATGATGTTATTTCAATTACTACATTTAAAAAATAAATTTATGGTCTCATTCTTCTGTTTTCATGGAAATACGACATTATTTTTTATTTTTGACCCCCCAAAAAACATTTTTAAAGGATTTTATAACTTTAAAAACTGTCTATTGAGTCACTCTAACCACACCATGGGTCATATTGTTGGTTTTTCTATGTGTACATATCAAAAATAACTAAAAATATTTCTTACCCATGATTTGAAATCAATCGTAGGTCATTTGCTGTGGTTTTTAAAGTTACATGCATGTTTTACTATTTTAAAACACTAAAAATGCATTTACAGACGTCTTAGTAAAACTATAACTTTGAATAACATGTCCTCAATTCCAAAATTTCATAAATAAGTCTATAGTCATTTTATTATGATTTCATATAAATCCTATATCCTTTTCCAAGCTTTGACCCCACGAAACATGTTTTCAATATCTTTTGTAACTTTAAAATTTGTTTACAGCGTCATTCTAAAAACACCATACATCAGATTGATTTGATGTCTATGCTTAAATTTCATGAATAACACGATATTTTTTCCCATGACTTTACATAAATATTAGGTTTTTTATGGTTTTTACTATTATAAACACGGTTTAGTGTTTTAAGACACTAAAAATGCATTTACGGGCATCTCAAGAAAAACATAACATAGAATGATATGTTGTCAGTTCCTACATTTGAAAAATCAATTTAAAGTCATTTCCCATTTATTTAATGGAAATTTGTCATCTTTTTTCTCATTTTCTCCTCCGACTCACATTTTTAAAGGCTTTGATACCTCTAAAAAGTAATTACTGATTTAAAACTGGTCAAATGTGCTCAGATTATTTTCAGACATAAATACAATGATCTATAATTCAATTTTGACATGTAGGAGTAACCCACACATATATATAGTACTAGATATGTTCAGTATGACCAAAGTGTAGATATAAAATTTTTATTTTAGTTTTTTTATGGAATTTATAGGTATTCAATTAAAATGTGTGAATGATTTATCGAATTTATAAATTACCTTGGTTGGAAGAGCTATAAGGATTGGAATTTCCTCTATGATCATTCCTATCATCCAGTGAAATATAGAAACTATATCAATTTATATTTCAAAAAACCACTGATCCTATGTTTTCCAATAAGAGTCTTATTCTTACATTTTTTCATTGAACCTTTCAATTCCATCTTTTGATCCCCAATAAATAGCAGTACTCAAACCCCCACTAGGTGTAGAAATAATTGATGATGATTCACTATCAAAGATATCTGATGGAGTATGCCCAAAACCCATCCCCCCATACCTATCTAGGATTCTTCTTCCCTAAAACTATTTCAACTGCAACATTCTAGGAAACCGATGTTGATTGTGAATGGTTCAAATCCCAGACTTCTTGAATTTTAACTTTTTAATACAAAAACATTAACTATAATTTTTTATATATATTAACTTCATAATATTATCTAATTAAAAAAATCATAACTATTTATTTGTATTTGTTTTCTATAAAAACATAATATTGAAAAATAAATTATAATAAAAAACAATTCATAAACCCAATTAATTAGGGATGACTAGATGTATCAGACGACATCAAATTGGTATCTTTTGATCCATGTAGCTAGCCCCATTTAATTGGGATTAAGTGTTGTTTGTTATTATAATATATTTTTCATTATTATGTTTTCATAGTAATGAAATAACATGAAATAATAATGAAAAGAATATAAATAATAGAAAATGGGGCTATCCCCATTCCTATGTACGAATGGTTTACAGGAAACATTGGTATAGAGTTTAGGATCTAGGATATACCAACCATTTTTTCAAACCGTCGTTATATATAAATCTATATCAATGGTTTTTTAAATTTTTGGCATAGGTTGGGATATATAAATAGTTATTTAAAAACTGTTGGTATAACTTTTTCACAAATCCATCAGGTTCTCAGTCTCCCCCCTCCCCAATTCACCCATGATCTCTACCCTATTTTTTCTGACCTAAGCAAGCAGCCAGTTCCCTTATCCTCTAATGTTCTCTACTTACTCAAGATTTTTTTATTAGAATATTATTCAACATCACAATAGTTAGTTTTTCATCCTTATTATCTTCTATTGAGTATTTTTTTTATGTCATCATGTATATCCATGTTCTTAAACTAGTAAACTATAGATTTAGTGATTTTTGGTACAAGGTTTTAAATTATATACACTATGAGTTTTGGGATCATGCTATGATGTAAATAGATACATCATGAATCATGGGTGTCATGCACAAGTCATTCCATGGTTTATGTCCATGCCATAAATCTCTAGTCAACATGAAAATAAAAACACAATCACTATGAATTTATTGAAGGTATTTCATATATATTGACAATAAGATACATGTTAAAACTTGAAGAGTTATCTTGGTAAGGTGAAATAGATCCCAAGAAGAATTGGTGCTTATAAATAATTGTTTTGGCTGGCTATAAAGGGATATAAGAACAATAATGATATGGGAGTGGGGTTGCTACTGTAGAGAGGCTAAAAAAGATCATCTATCACAGATTATTTATGTCCTATTTCATTTTTTCCATCACCCTATCATAGATATCATGAGATGGTGATCTCTATTCCTTACTAATATATGTTAAAGAGGGATTCTACTAGTGTGTCTATGGATTTTTTTAAAATTCATATATGGCTCCACATATAATTCTCTTCCATCCCTCTCTACCTTATTTTTCATTACATGACCATTATGTTTTTTATCACGGGAGTGTTCTATAATACAGGTACTAGAATACTACTTTAACTTCAATCATTGTGTATGATAGCCTCTACATTTAAAAAAAGATTATCATTACCATTATCAAGAATGAACTAAACTATATGACCATTAAAAGTTTAATTTATGAGGGAGTGAGAGTTATAACTCGAATGGGGGGTAACATAGACATAATTTCAATGAAAATAAGAAGAATTCATTTTTTATAATAAATAGTGCATGAACCTTGGAATTATATGTTTCATACCTTTTTTATTTTCATATATCATTCTCTTAAATCATTATCAATATATCTTCTTTTAATTTTCAAATAGTTGTATCTTTCTAGTATTAATTTTGTGTTTTTATTATTGAATTCAGTATTATATATATATATTTATTTATTTGTGGGATCATCATTATACTTTCATGATCCTATACTACATAATTATAGATTTAGTGATTTGGGGTTTGTTTTTTTTTACTTCTAAATTGATTAATCCTATATGGAATTGATGCATCTCTATGGGTTGGTCACAAACCAAAAAGGGTGGAAGACCATCATCCTTCGGGACTATTAAAGGTTCCCCATTTATTAAAGAGCATAATCTGGGGGATCCTAAATCTTAAAAGACAACTCCATCAAATGTCACCTCGAAATAATTAATGAAATCATTAGTGTTTTTGTAATGTGGAGAAGTTGTGGATTCCAATCAATTTTGATTAAAAATTACAAATACCATTCATATTCATTGTGGTTTAGGATATAAAAAATTCAATTTATTTATTTAAATATCCAAATAATAAAATTTTCATACCATCTTCTAGATATTAATATTGAATTAGTAGATATTATGAGGTATTTCTTCCACTCCCATATTCTTTATATTAATAATTTTTTTTCATTTGATTCTATTTTTATCTCTAGAATATATTGTTGGTATGTTCAAAGTATTGTGATCATTTAGGAAATTAGGAATTTGTTTCCATGAAATTATGTTTTTACCTTTGTTTGGATCTTGTTGATTGAGTCCTTATAGTTAAAACATTGGGTGCAACTTTTCAGAGTCTCAAATTTCTTCAGTTTATCCACAATGTTAGTGAATTATTAAATTTCAGGGATACGCACCTAGGATAATTATTTTTAGGCATCACATGTAGCTAATGATCACTTATTATTATTTATTCTAGATACTATTAATATTTGATTAATTTCTTATTAAAATTTTTTGTAATGAATTTTGTAATTATGGTTTACATTATTGATTTAAATATAACAATTTCCACGTAATAGAATGGATAAAAGCTAGATCTGTTATACCAATCATATTTTAACCAATTTTCAAAATAATTTGGAATTTTTTTCATATTATTCATTTAACAATGATTTAGATGAAGGTCATATGTAGTTTTCATGTTATAGTTGTGTTGGAATACCATGGTTATGTCAGGAATAAGTTAGCTACCATATAATAAAAACTGGATTTCAAAAAAACTATTATTTTTGGTATCACAATTGAGAGATGATGAAATATTCTATTAATCATGAATATAAATAATGAATTTGTATGGAGAATTTGATATTTTATTGGTTACCATTTTTTTATCATCACAAAATAAAAATTATATTAGTTTAGGAAGATAATGATATTGTTTCCGACGCTTTCACCGGGGCGCGTGCATCCGTGTGTAGAGGAGGACAGGCAGTTGTTGCCCCGCATTCCTGCTTTCCAAGGGCGGGCGGTATTCTCTCCTTGTTCAGGGACGTCTGCTCCTTGATTGAAACCGGCATGATGGGATGTCGGTTCTTCCTTCTGTGTATTCCTCCTTGGAACTCATCACCTAGTCCGGGTCTCCCTCATAGATTTAATACATTGTTCATGAAACTCCTCCCAGTGCCATGTTTCCATGGACACTGGTTAATTACACTGCTTCTGTCAGGACATTCCAAAGGGTCCGATTAGGGCAGCAACCTTTAGTTGGGGGAGTAGTCACGTCGAGGCATCAGTAGCGTGTCTGAATGCTGGGTAACTGGCGTGTCTATTTTTTTCCCATGTTATAGGGCTTCTGGAGGGCGTGGAAGCCCGAGGCATCCCATATCGAGCGCGGGGAATTATATGCCATAGGCATATATCTGAGGTTTTCCTCAGCTTCCTATGTTTGACACAGGGTATGTCGCAGGTTTAACGTTCAGTGGAGATGGTTACGCCAAGGGCGTTCCATCCGAGGTTTTCCTCAGGCATCTCATGTTTATCACGAGGTAGGTCGCATGTTTAATGTCCAGTGAAGACGGATCGGCCTGATCAAAACACTAGCTAGAGTGGATCAGATTGATGAATTACCCTTGGAGGGATGCTGATATCGGGACCAACCCATGGGTGGCTTCCTCAATGTTGTGCAGAGGAGCAGAATGGAATGATTTCACCAGGATATGGTGGTTCGGGTGAGAATTATGGTAGATGATGGATGGATGGATGAAGCGGAGGGGGACTGAGATGGGACTATCGCAAGGGTGACAGTGGGATTGGTCTTGAGCCTCTAAGGGACCTCCTACGTATCCCTGTGGCAGGGAATCAAAGTCTACGTAGTTTGGGATGGTGCCGGTGAGCCGACGTGAAGGTGGACCTTGGCCCAATGGGCATTGTCAGTGAACCGACGTGAAGTTGAACCTAGGGGTCCTCTGGTGGTGGCCTTGAACCTCATGGAGGCCTCCTACGTACCATGCCCTGACATGGATCAAAGTCCCCGTAGTTCAGGTGGAATGTGGAATACAGTTTAATGTCATGTGGGACAGGGGTGAACCGACGTGAGCGAGGTCGGAACGACCGGGTGATGGGATTTAACCTTATGAAGGCTTCCTATGTACCATGCCTTGACATGGATCAAAGACCTCGTAGTTCAAATGGTGTGTCGGAAAACCGACGCGAGTGAGGACCTTGGTCCGGATGGTGCGGGGCTTACACACTAGGCTGCCCAGGTGATGGTTACCTGACGTGAAGAAGGTCGGAGTGACCAATAGGTGGTGGGCTTGAACCTCTGGGAGGCTTCCTATGTACCACACCTTGACATGGATCAAAGACCTCGTAGTTCAAAGGGGCTTCGTCAGTGAACCGACGTGAAGGTGAACTCCAGGGTCCACTGGTGGTGGGATTGAACCTCGTGAGGCTTCCTACATACCATGCCTTGTCATGGATCAAAGTCCTCGTAGTTAGGGAATGGCAGTGGGTGTCGGTGAACCGACATGAAGAAGGGAACTTGGTCTGATGGGGGATGGGCTTGAACATCAGGGAGGATTCCTACATACCATTCCGTGACATGGATCAACGTCCTCATAGTTTGGGTTGGTCACACCAGCTTGTCGTCAGACTGGAATTGAAGTTTAACGTCTTGCTGGATGAGGGTGGAACCTGACGTGAAGAAATGACAGGTGGTAGGCTTGAACCTCATGGAGGCTTCCTACGTACCATGCCTTGACAAGGATCAAAGACCTCGTAGTTCAAATGGATGTGCAGTTTAACATCATGCCGGATGGGGGAATACAATTTAACGTCATGCTGGATGGGGTGTTTTCATGGACAATGCTTACACTAAGCCCACGTGAGTCGTGCTTGGTGTGAGAAACAAGAGGCAGCATATACTTGACGATCACGTCGTGAAGGGTGCATCCGTGAGAAATGAAGAGGGGCTTACGCATTGGGCGGCCCATGGTGTTGGGACTTACTCCAAGATGGAGGCCTGAAGTGCGGCAAAGCGCGGCGGGAGAGGGATTAGGGACCAAAGATGGAAGGTGCCTTGTTCCCTATCGTGCCCTCCACTGGCCATGGAAGTGGGGAAGTACAGAGGTGCATGGGTGATACCTTCTGCAAGAGAGGCTTGGGGCTTATACCAGGGTGGTTTCCCTTCTCCAGTGGACATATGCTACTCCGAGAATTAGGATATCATCCCGTGTGAGGGTGATTTCATTCCCGTGGAGATGAGTGGCATAAATAATGTCTGAGCTGGGGAGGACCCTGCGTACGAGGCACAGGGTCGGATCACCATTTAACGTCATGTGTTTAGGACGAGGTGAGTTTACTCCACATCCCTAGGACTTATACAACCGGTACCCTCTGTTCCTTGGGGGAGGGAAGGTACTGGAAAGGCCATAGTTAATGGGTGTCACGAAGTGAACCATCGATGGGTCCACGTTAGCATGGCTATGCGATGAAGCAATAGCCATTAGCGTGCCTATGCGAAGAAGCATTAGGTGAAGCAACGCTACGGGTGGTGTTGTCCGGGTGATTTTGAAATCACATCATGCAAACCTGGAGGGTCGCACGGGAAGAGGAATTGCCAAGAAAAGGAGAATGCCTCGCGAAGTAGAGTGCCTCGTCCATAGCATGGGGCAGGGGTGTGAATGGGAGGTGCTTCATGAAGTGGAATAGTATTTGTGGTGCTCTACCACACGAAGCAGAGGGTCCTCATGAAGGAAGGTGCTGAGAAGCAGTGTGCTTCGTGATGTACAGTGACCTTGCCTTGGCATGTGGATCACAAGTTCAGGATGGGTGTTTCGCGAAGCATAAACGCTCTGCGGCTCCCCGGGTTCCCTTGGGATTCCCCTTCCTTCACGAATGCCCTTAGGCTTCGCGAAGGGAATCCCTCTCAGAAGAGGGGCCCATGACGAGACAAGGCGAAGGAATCTCGCGAAGTAGAAGTACCTCGCAGAGCTCATGATTCCCGAGGGTGAAGGGTCCTACGTGATTCGGGAGCTGAGAAGCCGAAAGGTCGGATCGTCCTTCCCCTTGGGCTCAGGGGAACCCAGTGTTTATAGGAAAGTGGCGCCGCGAAGTAGAACTCACACGGCACGAAGGGTCGGCAGGTACTTCGCGGCGGGCTCGCGAACGCCAGGGCGTTCGCGGAGCATTACCGCCTCACAGTCCTCGTGGCGGGCTCACGAACGTCAGGGCGTTCGCGGAGCGTTACCACCTCCAGGTCTTCGTGGCGGGTCGCGAACGTCTGGGCATTCACAGTGGATTACCACCTCCTGTTCTTCACGGCGGGCTCACGAAAGTCAGGGCATTCGTGGATCGTTACCGCCTCCTGTACTTCGCGGCGGCTGCGATGCTCGTGGGTGCTTCACATCGGAGCTTCGCGAGGCAGCGTGCGGGGCTTCTTTTCCGTCCCTCCTTTTCGTGCAATATTTTGGCGCCAACAAATTCCCCAACTTAGACCTGGAGCTGCGGAGGGATGAAGGGTCAAAGTCTGATGGAAAATCGCCAAAATGATCGGCGGTTCGCGATGCGGCCTCGTGAAGGGGCCCGCGGGGCTGCCGGTGGCCACGCGGTCCGGACGCGCCGCGATGCTCCGTGCAGGCGGGACGCGCCGCAATGCTCCACGGTCGCCACCTATAAATATGAAGGATGAACTCTCTTTTGTCCTCTTGCGCTCTCGACTTCCCGAAGCTCCGCGTCCTCCGCGTCCGCTCTCCGCGAATCGAGCTTCGCGGCGAATCGCGAGTCTCGGACTCCGTGACCGTGGCAAGCGAATTTCTGTTTGCCGGTCTAGACCAGAATCCACGGCTTGGTTTTGCGCCCGAGCTTCATGAGGAATCTTCACGATCAAGGTTCGTGATCCAGCCCAAAAAAATCCTTTTCCGTGTGCCGAACCGAAATGGCCCATCGAGAGGCTGTATTAGGGGTCCTTGCATATGCCGCCTGGAGGGATGAGATGGCCAACTGTCTGGGCCTAGGGGAGTTGGTCCAAGGCCACTCGGACCATACTTCTTTGACAGAACTGCTATCAGAGGGTCAGAATAACTATCCGCAGTGCAAGAATCTTCCCTTGTAAGGATTCGGGCTGAGGGATGATGTCTTCATCCCTGAGGTGAGTAGGGAAGAACCAGCTTGCTGGTTCAAGAGCACGCCATGCCAGCGCCAGTGGTTCAGGGTGGCCGATGTTCATGCATGGGAGGACTTCACACCCATCACTGCCGACTGTCTCTACAATCATGTGAACAATATTGACGGGAAGCCACTACAACTGGAGACGTCCCCTCCTCTGTATCATACCTTGCTGAGGGTGGATTTGCAGGATTCAAAGAAGGGGTGGTCTGATGAGTGGAACCTGCGCCAGGGCGGCAACTTCACCAATGACTGGGCATGGGCCTACTGGGTAGGTTCCTCATGTGAGGATTTTGGGGCCGAGCTGAGGAGAGTGGGTTTGTATGAGGTGGCATGGACCTCCCAATTCCACATTTACCAACAGAAACAGCTGATGCCGGAGCTGCTGAGAAGATGGTCATCTAGGACCAATACATTTCACCTGCACCAAGGGTAGGTGGGAATCATCCTCTAGGATGTCCACCAGATTTTGGGGGTTCTGATCTTGGGGGCCATGTATGATGAGTTCCTCCCCGTCATGAGCACGTGGGAGGACACGGAGAAGATGCCGTGATTGGTGTCGGCGCTGATGGAACTGGTCCCTGGAGAGAACAAGAAAGCAGTGAGGGATGTACACTTTAAGAAGTGGTTTGAGCAGTTCTTGAACTTCCCGGAGAATCAATAGTTTCCTCTGAGGACACGAACTTGTCCGAAGGTGGCTCAACGGGGCAAGGAGCACTCGTACTGGCTGGTCTTTGAGGACAGCCAATGGAAGAATTGGGGTTTCAGCGTCATCACTGAACAACACTCGATAGTTAGGCTGGCGGCATTCATCGCGGCCCTTATCTGTGGTTGGATCCTACCGGTGAGGGATACTAACATGGGGGTGCGGCCCAGCTCGTCTATCATGGCATCGGTGGTGGCTATGGGGCAGCAGGTCAACCTGTGGATTCCAACGCTCGCCAAGCTGTACAGGATGTTGGGGCACGTTAGTGAGGGCAGGAAGACACCAAGGATATGCGGGCCATTCCACCATTTATATGGGTGGATTGCGTTGTACATCAAGGGAATTTATGAGTATCCAAACCCTATCTCGCCGTCGGGATCAAACTTCTGCCCCTCCATTCTGAATGAGGTTGGGAGATTCTCATTCAAACTAACCGTGCTGATGGTGCTGAACCGGGTGTGGAGGGCGGATGAGTTTAACTTCCACCCATTTCCATTGCCTACGGGGATACTCACTGACAACGGTTATGGAACAGAAAAACATCGGGCATATCTCCTGGCCTTTCGAGGCGGAGTTTTGGTGGCACGAGTGGATCGTGAGCCGCTCTGTGAACCGTACAGCCCGCATCGGTTTGCGAGGAAGTTCTGGTGCCACCAAAGGCAGACCCCGCAGGTTTACTGGGAGGTGTGTCACGAGGAGCACCCGTGTGTGATGAGGCAGCTGTGGCTCATGTTCACACGGGAAGACGGGAAGATGCGAATTGCATTGACTCCATCCACCGCCACTTTCAGATTGGTGAGAGGGTATGCCATTATCTGGGAGGCTGCTTATCCGGGGGAGATGCTGAGGCAGACAACTAATCGGGTTGGTGACGGCGGGCCTCCTCTATCCAGAGGTCGGGTTCGGAGGGAAGCAAGGGCCTCTCGCGGTGGCAGGGCCACCGTGGCGGCGAGACCTGCACTGGCCAAGGGTGTGGCAGCAGCGGCGGATCCGGAGATTCTAGAAGAGCAGGGCCATCCGGAGGGGCGTACACTGAGGGGATTTTGTAGGATATCCACTCAGGCTCCGGGGAAGCGGTTGCGTCATATCAACATGGAAGAGGATGCGGTCTTCTTGGAGGCCTGAGACATTTGAGATGTCAACCGGAAATTCCTCAGTCCACCTGAGACGTGGGAGCACTTGAATTGCCTTGGGATGGAGTTACCGGGCGTAGGCCCAGTCCGAGCTAGTTTCACGGAGTCTTCGGCGGAGGCGGAGCAATACTTGGACGAGCTGGAGGACTACGTTCACTCCAGTGGTGTCCCACGCCCAATGACAGACCGGGTGAGGGTACTGTTGGATCGGACGGTCCCCCCACAGCTGTCAGCTTAAGATCTGAGGGATCACTTCCCCCTACTGGAGGAATCAAAGGAATACTCTCAGGAGGATGAGGATAACAGAAGGAGCCCATTAGGGGAGGGTGAATTCTGAGACCAAGACTCAGATTCTGATGATTTCGCAGAGGCTCTTGAGGTAGCATTCCGAACTTCTTTCCTTACGGTCCATCCTCGGGCCATCACGTATTTCTCACCGATGTTTGAACCATACAGGAGGAACTTGTACGCAGGCCTCACTCTCGCCCCTTGGCGGGTGATGATGCAGGACCTTCAGAACCCACGCCTATGGCTGCGTCTGGTGGGGCCAAAGCACCTGAGGTGTCTCCTCATGAATCTCTAGACATTCCAACAGTATACGGAGGGCCACTCCTCGGGGTCCCGTCAGCATCGACTCAAGCGAAGAACCAAGAGATCGATCTCTATAAGTTTCCTCTACTGGATTCATTGTTTTCATATGTAGATTGCGCCAAATAATTCTTTTGTCCCTCTCTATCTTACAGTTCTTCGACTGGCATGGGCTTCTGTGGAAAGGCTGGTTGGGATGTCTGGCGGCACCCCTCCTAGGGGAATTCTGGTGATGGTGGATATTGTCCCCCTATCTCCCTGAGTTGCAACACACACTATCATCGGAGGGGCCACCAGCAGGGTCGTGCCTAATGTTATTGAGGTGGTTTCTGATGACGAGGATCAATCGGCCGACCCAAGTCCCATCACGCCTGCTCCGGCGCCAGATGCCGTGCTTGATTCAACACCAGATGGAGATCATGTCGAGGAATTCCTATGGGCGTATCTTGCATACGAGCCTGCTAATCATGCAGAATGGGATGAAACAGACTCCGACGAGGAGGACAACAACATAGTCCACCGCCGATCGTGGAAGCTAATCACACACTTCATCAAGGACATCCCCCAAACACTATGGCTGAACGAAATGGACAGGCTTCACTCGCAGCTGCGCAAACTATGCGCTGGGGGAGTGGACGCCCAACGTCCTCATGAGTCCATCCGAGATCTCATGGCCGAGCAGATTCGGGAGTATGATCACGGGCTCAGCGTGGGCTGGAAACGGAGGAAGGTGACCAACATCAAGAAGCTCTATAAGGCTGAAAGCGAGGTCCAACAGGTGCAGACCGGAGTGGATAGGCACTCAGCCTCTCTTAATGCACAATCTGAGGTGATCTCAGGGTTGAAGGCCCAGCTGGCAGAGGCAGAAGAGCATATGAGGCAGGCTTCTAAAAAGATGTATGCCATTCAAGCTGGCGTAGAGAGGGCCAGATCCAAGGATGACGAACTGTGCCCCACCGCCACCGAGGAGGAGCGGGAGCTGAGTCGGCGGCAGCAAGTCTTGGACGCCACATGCCAAAGGTGGAAGATCTACAACATTCTTTTGATGGGGTCAACCCATCCATGGGGGGAGTCAATCCCTATGTTTTGTAACAAATTACAAACCTTTTAATGGTACTTTCATGCTTCAATTTTTTCTTCTTTTGAATACAGTAGCACGCACGATTTCCACTGTTTGAATCGGTTCATTACATCCCTGCAATGTTGGAGGGACATCCGGTGACAATTCCCCAAGATCACGTGGGTCAAGCCTGATGTTAAAAATATGAGATAGTTTCCTCATCATCCCACCCGACACGGGAATGGAAAAAAAGCTTCGGGCAGCCAGGGTTTGGATAACTAGTCCGGATTTCCGGAAGGTGGGAGAGGCCTGGCCAGAGAAGGAGGTTCTCAGAATAGCAGAATTACCATTTCTTTAGCGTGCTCTTATTCACGAATGGTGAAATTCCAGGGGCGCTAAAATCGATCCGAACAGATGGAAATGGGAAGTGTGGGTCCCGATGCCCAAGATTCGGAACACTGTGGGGATGGCGTGACAATAAAGGACAATCATTAACTATGGTGTAGATACGATATCCTTACTGTGATAGCCTGAAATGGGGACAACAAATGAGGTTCACACATTGACCATGTTCGAAACATGGGACCATGTAAGAAATGTTGTCGGTCAATCCTTCGGGATGTTGGCCCAGGACAGTTGGAGGACCCTAGGTCAGGCATCCATACTGTTAGGGGGTCCTTTCAGACACGACCAGTCTTCCGGAACATTGGGCAAGGATGGTAGGTAAGCCGATGCGGCATGGGACCAGGCCATTAGGGGGTCCCTTCAGACATGAAAGGGGATGAGTGTCTGAATAAGGGGTACGCAAAGCGTGGAATATGGAGCGATGGTTTTTCCGAACAGAATCCAGCACTCAGGTAGTTACACCATCATGGTGGGAGTATGCCATATGGGCGCATTGGTTTGGTTATGGATCCTTCTTCTTTGGGAAAGGTCCTCTCTAGCGAGGGGTCCGGCCAGGGGGTCGGAAATGGGAAGGATAGGATTAATGATTCCTATGGGATGGACCCTAGGTAAAATACTAGGGTGTCTCTACATATCCCATGAGGATGGGAATCATGCCATACGTAGTTTTGGAGAAGAATGGATAGGAAAATTCCTATGGGATGGACCCTAAGCAAAATACCAGGGTGTCTCTACGTATCCCATTAGGATGCGAATCAAGCCATACGTAGTTTTGGAAGCATAGTTTAACGTCATGCAGGATGAGAAAAAAGAAAACTATGGTCGTGTTGGTACACATCCTGCCAAAACTACTAAGCCCACGTGAGTCATGCTCGGTGTGGAAAACAAGAAGTAGTGGTGGGACTTTCCTGACAAAGAAAAGGGTGGGATAGGGTGAAGGGATGCTCGATGAATACCACCCCCATGATACTAACACACCCATGTGGCGCACTTAGATGCACGAAGATCTAGAGCCGGATATGTTGGAATTCCACTTGAACATGAGGAAGTGGAAATGTGTGAATCGTGACACTCGAGATTTGGATCACAATGACGGCGGAGTGACGATAGAGGATAAATGTTAACCGTGATGGAAACACAGCATTCATATCGTGTTAGCCTAGAATGGGGACAGACAAATGAGGGTTGACCGTTGACCATGTTTGAAACATGGGACCATGTCGCAAATGTTGTCAGAGATCCTTATGGACGTTGGCCCGAGATGATCGGAGGGCCCTTAGGTCCAGCATCCATGGAGAGCCCTTAAGCCTAGTATCCATGTCGTCTGAGGGTCCTTTTGGTTGTAGAGGATTATGAGGATCCAAATAGCGAGCACACGAAGCTTGATCATGGGACGAGGGGAATGTCCCTATGAAAATCCCAAACTTCGGGCTCTTTGTCAAAACACATCTGAATATGACAACGATACATATTAGATAGAGGGATCAGATTACTTTCCAACAGAGGGATCTTAGTTTAGGGTCGTATAATTCGGACCATGAGTGGGTAAGCGGATCAGGGGACACATGGCAAGGCGGTTACAAAACCCGATGTGAATGAGGACCTAAGCCCTACATACCATGTGTTCTCTAGGGAAATGCTCGAGTCGAGGGACCGAACATGAAGGTTAGGCAGGGCCTGCGGGGAAGTGCCTGGGCACTCCTACGTATCTCATGAGGATGAGAATCAATCCATACGTAGTTCTGAAAGGTGACATGGTAAGATACCAGTACTAAGGAAAAAGGGAAGTGCGGGCATGGCCCTTACACCAAAAGAAGCGGAACTTGATAAATCTTGTTTGTCTTTTAAGGTGAGTGGTTTTTTCTTTTGAAGCGACAGGCCTAGGGTAGCAGTCCTTGGTGTCGCCACAAGAATCAAGCCGTGATAGGCGTTGACAAATGGAATGGCACATGACAAATACCCACCGTGATGTCCTCTACAATGAGGTCATCACAATGCAGTGTCATTTTTCGTCGTGCGGCCAGGACGATAACGTCACAGTTTAGGGTCGTGTGATAGGACCAAGCACGCATTTTAACGTCATGCAGTGCGGACGTAGTAGAGACGATGCTAGTCGGGGAATGTGTATGGTTTCTTGGGGCATAACCGACGTGAATGGGGACATAATCCTACCTTATACCGTACACAGTCTCGATAGAGGAACCTCGGGCCGAGGGGCCCACATAGAGGTGAAAGGTAACGGGGGAGAGACGAGCTCCCAAATGAACTGGACCCGAAAACAGGACATTCAGGTCGCCCTATGTATCCCATGAGGATGGGAGTTCTGGCTGAGCGTAGTTCGGAGGAGATCTTAGTTTATGGTTAGAGCTCGGACCATGAATGGGTGACAACTTTCACGGTAAGCACAGACCTCGACCCGATCCCTAAGCCCACATAAGTTAAAATCGGTGTGGGAAACAAGGGGGGAAGATCCTTATCGCACTACCCGAAACATCCCATGAGGGGGAGTCGGTGAAGAGCCCAGCAGGACACCTTTGACATGGCTTTCTTCCCCCAACGCGCAGACGTGCACGGAGGAATAGTACCAAGAGTTCCAAAACTCTACTTGGACATGATGAGACTGGAGAAGTATGTGAATCGTGTAACCAACATTTTGGGCTTAATGGGGTTGGCGTGGAGATAGAGGATAACTGTTAACTGTGATGGAAAAAACAATTTCTATATTGCGTTGGCCTGAGGTGGGAACAACAAACGAGCATCGACCGCTGACCATATTCGCAACACAGTATTTTTATCAATTTTTTGTCTGAAACCCTCGAGGGCATTGGCCTATAACGATAGGAGAGACCTTGGGCGTAGTATCTAGGCTGTTCATGGGGGTCCCTCTGGGTGTGAAAGATAATGGGAGCCCTGATGAAAGGATACAAAAAGCCTGGAAAGAGGGTGCGGACATGTCCGAGTAATGTCTGGAATTCCAAGTAATAAACTGGAGTACCCTTAGGCACATCGGTGAACCGTTGGAAAGGGTAGATGAAACAGCTCGAGAATGAGAGGCACATGGCGTGGTTATTACAGGACCGGCGTGAACGAGGACATAATCCCATACCATGCCATATAATCCCCTCGTGGAGGAAGGGTAGACCAAGGGGCCAAGGTGGGATGAAGATTCCCGAGAGATGGGGCAGGACATGAAGCCTAGTCATTTAGGTGATCCTACGTATCCCATCAGGATGGGAATCAAGCCACACGTAGTTCTCTAGATGCATTTTAACATCATGTGGGACGAGGAGGGGAGTAATATACCCCCATGCAAGGGAGGTGTATGGTACGGCGAATAAATCGACGTGAATGAGGACATAATCCCACACCACACTATACACTACCATAAGAGAGGCCCTAGGACGGGGGCCCGAAATGGCCAAGGGGCCTGATTTTTAGGCATTGGTCAAGAAGGCCTGACCTGCTTGCAGTTTAACGTCTTGCAGTAAGGACGACGGCCAGGGGGCCAAGGGGCCTGAGGCTGGGCCTCGGTCAGGAAGGCCTGACCTGCTTGCAGTTTATCATCTTGCAGTAGGGATGAGAGCCAGGGGCCCAAGAGAGGTCGAGGGGCCTGAAGCTAAGCCTTGTTCAGGAAGGCCTGACCTGCTTGCAGTTTAACGTCTTGTAGTAAGGACGAGGGTCAGGGGGCCAAGGGGCCTGAGGCTGAGCCTTGGTCAGGAATGCCTGCCCAATTTGTAGTTTAACATCTTGCAATGAGTATGGGGGCCAGGGGCCCAAGGGGAAGATTTTGGCTTTTGGGCTGGGCCAACAGATGAAATGTCCAAGCATTCATACGTATCCCATTATGATGGGAATCAAGCCATACGTAGTTCTTGAAGGCCATGTTGTTTAACTTCATGCAGTGAGGACGTGGGGGGATAGAAATCTAAGCGTTCCTATGTATCCCATTAGGATGGGACTGAAGCCATACATAGTTCTAGAAGAAAAATTTAATGTCATGCAGGATGAGAGACACATCTAATATGGGGATTTGTACGATATGGTGAGTAATCCAATGTGAATGAGGACGCAGTCCCACACCACACCGTACAATCCCGCAAGAGAGTGAGTCGGGGAAAACCAAGGTGCCTGAGGCCGAGTCGCGGTCAGGGAGACCTGACCAGTTTGAAGTTTAACTTCCTATAGTAAGGACGAGGAGAGATCTTAGTTTAAGGTCGTAGAGATCAGACCATTTTGTAGTTTATTGTCTTTCAAGATGAGGATGCAGTTTAAGGTCGTGCAGGACCATTTTGCAGTTTATCGTCTTGTAGGACAAGGATGAAGTTTATGGTCGTGCAGGACCATTTTGTAGTTTATCGTCGTGCAGGACGAGGGTGCAGTTTAAGGTCATGCAAGACCATTTTTCAGTTTATCATCTTGCAGGACGAGGGTGCAGTTTAAGGCCGTGCAGGACCATTTTTCTGTTTATCGTCTTGCAGGACGAGGATGCAGTTTAAGGTCATGCAGGACCATGAAGCACTATTTAGGGTCGTGTGGGACCATGACTTGCAGTTTAGGGCCGTGCGGGACCGTACAGTTTAAAGTTCATGCAGGACCATACAGTTTAAGGTCGTGCAGGACCATACATTTTAAGGTCGTGCAAGACCATAGATTTTAAGGTCATGCAGGACCATAAAGTGTAAGGTCATGCATGAACATATAGTTTAAGGTCATGCAAGACCATACAGTTTAAGGTCGTGCAGGACGATACAGTTTAAGGTCGTGCAGGACCATACAGTTTAAGGTCGTGCAGGACCATACAGTTTAATGTCATGCAGGACCATACAGTTTAAGGTCGTGCAGGAACATACAGTTTAAGGTCATGCAGGACCATACATTTTAAGGTTGTGCAGGACCACACAGTTTAAGGTTGTGTAGGACCATACAGTTTACGGTTGTGCAGGACCATACTGTTTAAGGTCGTGGAGGACCATACAGTTTAAGGTCATGCAAGACCATACAGTTTAAGGTCGTGTAGGACCATACAGTTTAAGGTCATGCAAGACCATACAGTTTAAGGTCGTTTAGGACCATACAGTTTAAGGTCGTGCAGGACCATCTTGCCCTAGGCAAGGTACCGCTTGAGGAACTTGGCGTTGGTGGGAGGAGTTATGCGCTCACCATTCATGGTCTCCAATGAGTATGCTCCGTTGGGGTAAACCTTCTGGATGACGTAGGGTCCTTCCTATTTGGTCTCTAGCTTGGGTGGTTTCCTACCGGGGATCATTGGCGCTTGAAGGGCCAGAACCAGATCGCCCTGTAGAAAATAGCGAAGGAGAACCTTCTTGTTGAAGGCCCTTTCTATCTTATACTGATGCCTTTCCAGATTGTGCAGGGCATGCAGCCTATTCTCATCTAGTGCTTCCAATTCAGCTGGACGGATTTTGGCCACCTCATCTGGAACTTGCTGGTCATAGACTACAGTGCATAACGATGGCAGCTGGATCTCAATGGGTAGGATGGCCTCAGCCCCATACACCAGGGAATATGGGGTCACCTGGGTGGAATTGTGAGTCATCGTTCGATAAGCCCAGAGGGTGTTCTTGAGCTTATCCGGATAACTTTTCTTGTTCTGACCAACCATTTTCTGTAGAATGTTAGAGAGGGTCTTGTTGAACACCTCGATCTATCCGTTTTCCTATGCATGATAGCAGGAGGTATGGTTCGAACGAATATTGTACTCGGCGTACAATTTTTTAGCTCAGTCACTTAGAAGTTGGTGCCGTTATCGGTGAGGACAGCATGAGGGACCCCAAACCGATGGATGATATTGGAGCTCACAAAGTCAACGATGGAACGGGCCTTGACCTCTTTGAGTGGAACTGCATCGGCCCACTTTGACAAGAAATCTGTAGTAGTTAGGATGAACCTACAATGGCAAGATGTTGCTGGTGGATATGGTCCAGCTACATCAAGTCCCTACACTGCAAATGGCCAAGAGTACCTGGTGGAGTGGAGCGGTTCCGACGGCCGATGTAGGAAGTTGGCATGAACTTGGAACACGTGGCATCTCTTGGAAAACTCGATACAATCATGGATCATAGAGGGCCAAAATTCCCCCAACCTCTGGATTTGGTGGGACAGCTTTGGCCCAGCTTGTTGGGCACCACAGAAACCAGCGTGAACCTCCTGCATAACCTGAGAAATCTCGACTCCTTGAATACAATGGAGGATAATGCCATCGAAGCTCCTCTTATAGAGGATCTGCACAATACTTGGACCACTCTGGAGGGTAAATTGCAGCACGTGGCATCGGATTCGCTCGCGCTCGGCCCGGCCGTCTGAGAGGCAACCATTTTGGAGATACTCGACAAAAGGTTCCCTCCAGTCGGGAGTGGCTTCAAGCACTGTGTCTGACGAACCTAAGACCCTTGACGTAGAGGGTCCGGCTGTGAGATGACTTACCCGCAGGTTGTCATTGTCCTCATGGGTGATGGGGGCAATGACTCTCCGGTGTGCCGCATGTATGATCAAATCATCTTTCTCGGGTTCCGCGAGCGACGCAGCTAAGCCGGCTAAAGAGTGAACTCGACCGTTCTGTGACCGAGGGACATGGGTGACCTCTGGCCGATAGGAGAACTGGGCCATTAGGTGGAGGGTGCACTCCAGCAATGGCACAAGCTCCGGCTTCTTGACGACATAATCGCCATTGACCTGCTAGATTACTAGCTCGGAATCTCCTTTCACATGTAGATGGGGTACGTCGATCTCAAGGGCCAATTCGAGGCCGGTGATGAGGGCCTGGTACTCTGCTTCGTTGTTGGTACAGCCTTCTGAAAATAGGAATGAGTATGGTAGGACGGCTTGCACTGGGGTGATGAAGACGATACCCAGGCCCACTCTGTTGAGCTTAGGATCGTTGAGCCTCCTACCGGTGGGGCTCCGGGAGCCACCGTCGAAGTGCATTTTCCAACATGAGACAACACAATCGAATTGGAGGATCATCTCATTAGGAAAATCCAGGTCTAGGGATTGATCCGCGGAGGTTGGATGGGAAGATAAAAATTCTGCCAACGCCTGTCCCTTAATGGCCTTCTAAGGTACGAACCTGATATCAAACTGCTGGAGGATCACCGCCCACCGTCCTAGTCGACCAGTCAACATGGGGCGGTTCATGATGTACTTCAATGGGTCTACCCGATAGACCAATTGTACCTCATGGGGCTGCAGGTAATGCCGCAACTTCTTTACAGTAAAAACGAGCTCAAGGTAGAACTTTTCGATAGGGGAGTATTTGATCTCCGTATCGAGAAGCATGCGGCTGAGATAGTAGAGACTGTTCTCTGTACCCTCGTTATGATTATGGGCGAGAATTGCACTGAGGGATCATTCCAGGGCAGTCACGTAAAGGACCAGTGGCTTTCCGAAGACGGGTGGCATCAAAACCGGAGGATGGAGCAGGTACTGCTAGATTTCCTCGAAGGCTGTCCGACACTCTTCATCCCATTCGTAGGCGGTGCCCTTCTTCATGAACCGGGAAAAGGGCTTACACTTGCTAGCCAGATTCGCAATGAATCGGTGTATATAGGATAACAGGCATTGGAGACCTCGAAGTTCCTGAATATTTCTCGAGGGAGGCATTTGGATGATGGCCTTGATCTTCTCTGGGTCAATCTCAATGACCCGGTATCTAAAAACAAATCCAAGAAACTTCCCAGAGGTGTCCCCGAAGGCACACATTAATGGGTTCATCTTCAGGTGGCAGGAATGGAGGATACCAAACACTTTATCAGGGTCTTTGAGATGGTCCTGGCGCTGGTGCGATTTGACCACTAGGTCATCCACGTAGCATTCCACCAGCGTCCCGAGAATCGGCCTGAATATGTGATGCATGGCCCTCTGATAAGTGGAACCTGCATTTTTCAGGACGAAGGGCATAACCTGGTAACAAATGGTACCTTGGGGAGCCCTGAAGGCAATGGACTCCTCGTCCTCGGGGGCCATACGGATCTGGTTGTACCCAAAATAACCATCCATGAAAGAGAGATCTTGGAACCCGGCTGTGGCATCAATTAATAACTCGGTCACCGGGAGTGTAAATTCATCCTTTGGGAAGGGGCGATTGAGGTCGCGGAAGTCGATGCAGACCCTGATCTGCCCATTCTTCTTCCTGACTGGCTCAATGTTGGAAAGCCACTTGGGGTACTCGACTTCCTTGATGAATATGGCTTTGATAAGCTTGTCAACTTCGGCCTTGACCATCGCACCATGATAAGGGTGCATCATTATAGGATGTAGCTTAAACTCGTGATGGTTTGACGGGAGGCCCAGGAGGTGAATGGCTACCTGGGGATCTAGTCATGGCATCTCGTTGTAACTCTAGGCGAACACATCACGGTGTTTCTTGAGAAAGTCTACGTACCTCCGCTACTCCTCGGGGGACATGGATGCACTGGTCAATGTGGGTCTCGGATCTGCCTTGCTACCAAGGTTCACCTGTACCATTTCATCAACCGTGGTAGAGATTCCTTCCTCAAAGGTAGGGGGAGCATCCTCCAAATCTTCCTCTCCACCCGTAGAGGGGTTTCCCGCAATGGGGGCTTCTTCTGGGCTATCAAACTTTGACGGTAAGTTGGTGCTGGCTTGGGCAGCAGTGGTCATCATATCAGGTGACCCACTCGCCAATTAGACCATAACAATGAAGGCAGTTGATCCTATCCCATCTGGCCTTTGGCCTAAGGGGCCACGTTTGATGACATCAAAGAAGGGGTGACGCATTGGCCTAAGTCAGTTGATTCCAGCCCAGTGAAAGAGACACGTATGACGTATTTTCGTTGTCATAAGCATGACATTATGGTACTGCATAGGGGTAGGGGGCTCCGGGATCACCATAGCCTTGTTGGTGTAGGATTACGAGGTGATTTTCCATCGTCTCTTGGACATGGGAACATGCCTTCCTTGCATACCCGAAACAACAAAACACTGCCCCATGTTCGGGGTCGTGGCCTCCAATCGATGGATCCGGAAGATGTAGGCGTCATCCAGGCCTGCCCATGGATCTCTTGCGACCGGGGCAGGTTCATACTCACTTACCAGGACTTTCTTATCCTTTATCTTGTAATAATCGGCATCCATATAGCTGGATTCACAAGAGGCGAAAGGAGACGTATCTCCTTGGATCATGCCTACTCGACCATTGAGGGAGTATTTGAGGCATTGGTGATACGACGAACGGACCGCTGCGTGCAGATGGAGCCATGGAATACCCATCAATGCGTTTTAGGCAGTGTTCTAAGAGACAACTATGAAATCGGTGCTGGAAATTAGGCCACTGAACTGGGTCTTTAGGCGAATCTTGCCGACTGGGGATTTCTCGGTCCTGTCGTATCCCTGGATTCTGAGGTCGGAGGGCGTCAAATCATCTTCAGATAGACCCAACTTTTGCAGTGTCCGATTTGGGATTAGGTTGATCCCAAAACCCATGTCAATGAGGCAGCGGTGGACTTCCACGCCATTGAAGTGGCCAGTGATGTACAGTGGGCGAATATGCCCCTGTATGGGAAGGTCTTCATCTTCACCGGAGAACGAGATAACTTCCTAGCTTTAGACATTCTCAATTTCCTCAGCATTGAAGTCTTCTCCAGCTTCTACCTCCATCTCAAACTGAAGTGGGCTCCTTAGGTCCTCGGAAAGTGCTTCGTGCATTTCAGACGATATGTGAAGGGCCTCAAGGATAGAAATCCTTGATGGAATACCGGCCAGGTGCTTCAAGACTTCATAATTTCGTGCCAAGTGTGAGCCTCTACTTACAAGAGGTCGTTCTGCTGTTGGAGGCATAGAGGGTCCTTCCGGTTGGACCGGCGGTTGGCTAGTGCTGGGCACATCCCGCTGCCTACTAGTTGTAGCCTGGAGAGTAGTTTCCAAATTAGGATCGAACATCAGAGATTGGCCTATAGCCGGGAAAGACTGACTGTGATACGGACGAGGCAGCTCTACCAGATCTAGTAGCACAAACGACGGTGGAGGTAGAACTGAGGGCATCAGATGAGGTTGCGTGTGGTGAGCTCTGTGCTAATCCTGCTGTCTGGTCTCAGTAGCGTGCACGGCTTGACTGAAAGTGCCCGCTGATGTGCCTCGACGACTGGCATTGTTGTGGTCCCATTGACGTTGACGTCGGCTGGAAACTTTGGAGAGGCTCGCCTGGCGTTCCCCCTCTTCGGGAGTCATATAGGGCTTTACTAGCTCCATGGTGTTAACTGAAGCGTACCCCTGGCTGTCGCTCGATGATTCATCCACCACTGAGCGGATTCTAGTAGGAATCCCCATTTCAGGTGGCATAATGTCGCCAAGAGTGCGGGATGACAATGACAGTGGTGGAGCGTGTTGCTTCTTCTTGTGTCGTCGCTACTTGCCCTTTTGGGAAGAGGTCGGCTGTGAAGACGATGAAGAGGTACTGGATACTTCCCCTGAAGGCTCTGGCTGATTTAGGCATGCCTAAATGATACCATGGGTACGGGCAATAGTTCTTCGAGCCATCCAGTCATTGTATTTCTGGGACCCACGGTTGGGAACCTGCTGCCACTCACCTTTGCCGTCGCTACCGACCTCTGACCCTACAAAGACACCTGCTACGTGTGTCGGTGATGGGCCCAACCTGACTATGTTTTTTTCGACCTGGTCTTGAAGCCTGTCTTTAAACACACATCATTGCTTGATGGTGTGCCCCAAAATCTAATGATAATAGCAGTAGTTGGGGTGATCAGTGAGATTCGCCGCTGCCGGCCTTCTGCACTCAGTTACTGGCACAATCCCTTACTCTAGAGCACTTCGGAAGTAGCCAGGGACCTGATTTTCGTTGAACGAATAGGTCTAGTGCCTTCTTTCCGGATAGGGGGCCTTGAAGGCCTGACCTTGACGAGGGGCCGGAGGGGCCTGCCGAGGAGGCGACGCTTGATTGTCTCTCCTTGGAGGTGGTGGTGCATTACGCGGGGGAACCTGTCGATTCTGAGGCTGTCGCTGCTGGGTAGTAGCCTGCGCTTGAGGTGGAGGACCTCTACGGGGTTGCGGGGCTGGTGCCGCTGGCAGTAATTCCAGCTACCTGGGGCATCTATTTGGTCCACCGCAGTGGGTTCAGCTCTGGAAGCCCTCCTGGATGGGATCATAGGGGGCAGAAAACGTGCCTGACTAGCCTGTTGTAGAGGCTCCTCAAGGCGCTAAGCCTTATTTGAGAAATCCCAGAACCCTCCAGGGTAGTTCTGGGTGATCAGGGAAGGAACCGGCTCTGTTTTAACGTTCCCTACACACATCATCAATAATTTCTCCTGAGTCAGTGGTATGTCGAGGGAGTATTTAAGTCTCTTCCACCAGTCGATGAAGTCTGCGACTCGCTCATCAGGCCTTTGTTTGCACTTGAAGAGGTCTGCAATGCTGGTCTTTCGCATGGTGGAACTGAATTGGTATAGGAAATGCTGGCGGCGATCCTCCCAACCGGTCACCGATACGATGGGGAGCTGGCTGTACCAGACGAATGCAGGGCCCTCCAATATCTACATGAAACATCGGATCATGGTGGCTTCTTTCTGGGCCGGAGTCCCGAGCATGGGGCCACACCTAGAAGAAAAATGGGCCTAGTGCTGCGGCGGGTCCCCTGTCCTGTTGAAGGGTGAGAAAGTGGGGTTCCCAAAACCCGGGGGTGTGGGCATGTCATCCACCCATGAGGGATATGGCTTGCCATCCTAGGGGACTACCACCTGCGGCGTTTCCAATGCTTCGAGGTGGGCGATGAGTGCCACTATAAGGTCATCCAGGTGGGGGTCCCTGTCTTGACAGGGATCCCTAATCACAAGTGAGTTTCCAGGTTCTTCGACACGGTAGATGGCTTCAACAGCTCGTGGAGCGACTTGAGTAATGGCATGCGGGGTGGCTGGGGGAACCCAGGATGGATTCCTCAAATTTCCCCATCATTCAGGAGGGTTTGGCAAGACGTATCGCTCCCTCTTGCCGTGTGTTCCGTCTTCTACCCTGTCTGTGGGAGTAGCATGATCAGGGTTTCTCGGAGGCATCTCGCTAGGGGGAAATTGTTCCTGCCCCTACTGCCCCGGCTTGGGATTACCATAGTGGGGTCCCCGCTCTGCAGCGTGCTCAGCCAAGAGTTCGTCAACCAGCCTCTTCTGCTCAGCAAGCTGCTGGTGTAATGCGGCCTTCTCGGGATCTTCGTCTGTCTTCTATATAGAGGCGGACGGTTCGGAGTGCTTGACAGTTCCGACGTGCTCCTTACCCTTACTGGCATTTCGAATGAGTACCAGTGACTCGTTGGGTACAGGGAGGCCTAGAAGGTTCCTCTGCTGATGGGTAACCCTCTCTTATGGGTCCAGCAGTGGTGGTACGCCCTCGGGGGGGAAGTCTCCATCGAGAAATTCAATCTCGTCTTCCTTGTCCACCACGTCTGCCATGTGGACCGCACCCCCTCTCGAGGGAATGTCCTTAATGTCCCATAATGAATCGGGTTGTCATCGGATAGGGCTGAAGAGGAGAGCGGCATAATGTCCCCATCCACGGACTTGCACATGGGGGTAGCTTCTCTGATGACTCTGTGGAATAATTTGAAATTCTGAACGCATTTCTGTTGAAGGGTGCTCTGACGGCCTGGTGACTCAGGGTGTTGGGCCACAGGGAGTGCATCCAACTTGATCAGGCGGCATTTCTCGCCGATTTCTTCAAAGTGCTCTCCACTCCTGGGGTACATCACCCGCTCATAGAGGAGGTGGAAGTGTGTCACCCATTGGGTTTGACGGAAGCACCCCACTTCCTCCGGGATAAGGGACTCTGGTGCGCAAAAGTTTCGCGCTGCTGTCGGCCAGAACTTCTCTTGGAAGTGATCCACTGCAAGGATGCTCCAGAAGCTCCTGGGTTCGGCCTCGGGGTCGGGCCTCGTATAGCCCCACTCGTCAACCAGAGGCAGCTGAAGGACCGATAGTGGTACCGAGGCGGACCGCTGGGACATTAAACTTGGCAGAAGAGAATACGGCAAATGAGGTGACTAGCCGCCGAATTCCGGGCCATCCTATGAAGAATGAGGTGACCTGACCATGATATCATGATACGATGGGCTGATAGAAACAACTTCTGGCACCAGAATTGCGGTTGCCGGTGATAGGTCATGTTGTTTCTCTACCGTCATTTGTCCCCAAAATATCTCTCAGTGATCTCTGGTAGAAGTAGAGGGTGCTTCTGGTGACGACGGTGGTGATTGCGCGATCGGGGCCTGTGGAATTTCAACAATTTCTTCCTCCTAGATGTACCTACGGAAGGAGGCGAGAATCCGGTGGACCTCACATTCTGGGAGGATGAGGCTGACGCGCCTGGTTCCTGCCCCAGTCCTTGACACGGAGGAGCGGGGAGAAGGCTCCATCGCTGAGTCGCATTCCGCTTCATAATCCGAGAAACGGGTAGGTTTGATCTCCACTCGGGCCTTCCCAGGACTCTTCTTGTGGCGACGACAACCCACTCTCTTTCCCCTAGATGGCTTTTCGGGACAAGGTTGATCCTCAACATGTGGTCTTGGGGTGGCGCTGACGCCATGGCAGAGAGGGTTCCCGCTTGAGATAACCGTGGTGCGAGGGGCACTGGGGAAAATGTCAAAGGGTACATGGGGAGGGGCTCCATGGACATCACCCACGTGGGTGGAACCTCTGTTGGAACTGGCAGGAGCATGGGGAGGACCTCCATGGTCGGTGCAGGCGGAGCGAGGCTGACCTTCACTCTTCGAGTTGTCGGGGCGAGGAGAACCTTCGCCAGTTGCAGAGAGGACGTAGGGAGGACCCCCGCGTTGGAGAGGGACCAGATGGGCAGTGCCTTCACATTGATGTTCGAGGGAAGGAGGAGGGACTCCATTCCCTGTATGGTGGGCGCGGGAGAGGTTTATGCACTGCGCGTCACTATCGCGAGGCAGGTCTTCTTTCGGGATGGGGGTAGCATGAGGCATACCTCTGTGACAAGCTTCGGAGCGTGGAAGGCCCACGCTCTTTGGAATAGTGCTATGGGGAGGCCCTCCGTACGGGGTGACATTAATTCGAATTGGTTCGGGGTGATCACCACTCATTCTTTCAACCCCGAGGGCCAAGCCTACCTTCCGATGGGGCGGTTGGAGCATCAGTCCTTGTCGGGTGAAGGAGTTCCCCCGCTTAGTGTGTGTAGGGACTCCATGATGCACATCGGAAGTGGCTCGGGCCACAGTAGCTGTAAACGTTGACGCCCCTTGACGAGCGTCCTCAGCTCGGGTCAAATGCTGACGCCGGGTTAGACGAGCTGGCATAGGTGGTGCAGGGGTGTAGCCTACCAGCTCTTCTGGCGAAGCCGGTCGGCGGCGCTGACGCATCCAGATGGGATCCCTTGCCTAGATCCCCTAGATCGGGACTCTGAGCGGGCTGAGCCAGACATCACCCACCTCATCAGCGTAAGGCGAGAAGTCATCGAGGCGTTCCAGGGACAGGCTCCTGAAACGATTGAACATTAGGGTGGGGAGCAAGGGCTCCCTGCGTGGCCTTTGATGGCAGTGTTGACGGCGGGGCCTGGATGCCTCCAAGTCTAGGTGGGCCATATCCCGAGTTGAGATGACCCCTTACTCCTCGTACCGGTGTACAAGTTTGTTTATCACCCTTCGTTGGATGATCTATAATGGGGAGGGGGGACGTGGGCCTCCCATATTCACGGATGTAGAGGCCATTGTGAAGGCAGTAGAGCCACACGGAGCGGCTGTCCTGGTATTTCCCCCGCCCCTGCGTAGGCGAGCGGGCGGTGATCGTGTCCCCATACCAGCAACCAGGTTCCTGGGAAATAGAGAGATCAACTCATCAACACTGCGAGGAAAAGGATTGAAAATTAGTGCCCCAGCATCATTCCATTCTCTGCGTCGGTAAATGGAATCCACGCCAACATGTTGTAGAACGGAATGCCCCTCGTTCTACTACCCCAACTTCTGGTGAGATTCATGCCAGGACCTCTATATGCTTGGGGGGACCTGGCATCAGATATCTGGATCCGGTGATAGGTTAATCTACTAGTGTCTCGAACGCTACTAATCTCATCATTGAGGAGAAGAAATTCACGTCGGGTTCACCATTTCTGTCTCCGACTCTTCCGCCGGGGCGCGCGCATCCGTCTGTGGAGGAGGACGCGCAGTTGTTGCCCCGCATTCCCGCTTTCCAAGGGCGGGCGGCATTCGCTCCTTATTCAGGGACGTCTGCTCCTTGATCGAAACCAGGATGATGGGATGTCGGTTCTTCCTTTCATGGATTCCTCCTCGGAACTCATCACCTAGTCTAGGTCTCCCTCATAGATTTAATACGTTGTTCGTGAAACTCTTCCTAGTGCCATATTTCCATGGACGCCGGTTAATTACACTGCTTCTATCAGGACATTCCAAAGGGTCCAGTCAGGGAAGCAACCTGAAGGTGGGGGAGTAGTCACGTCGAGGCATCAGTAGCATGTCTGAATGGTGGGGAACTGGCATGTCGGTCTTTTGTCCCTTGTCATAGGGATTCTCAAGGGCGTGGAAGCCCGAGGCATCCCACATCGAGCATGGGGAATTATATGCCATAGGCATATATCTGAGCTTTTCCTCAGCTTCCTATGCTTTACACAGGGTATTCCACAGGTTTAACGTCCAGCAGAGATGGTTACACCAAGGGCGTGCCATCCAAGGTTTTCCTCAAGCATCTCATGTTTATCACGAGGTAGGACGTGATTTTAACTTCCAGTGAAGACGGATCGGCCTGATAAAAACACTAGATGGAGTGTATTAGATTGATGAATTTCCCTTGGAGGGATGCCGATATCAGGGCCAACCCGTGGGTGGCTTCCTAAATGTTGTGAAGAGGAGCAGAATGGCATGATATTTCTGGGATATGGTGGTCTGGGTGAGAATCAGGGTGGATGATTGATGGATGGATGAAGCAGAGGGGGACTGAGATGGTACTATCGCAAGGGCGATAGTGGGATTGGGCTTGAGCCTCGAAGGGACCTCCTACATATACCTGTGGTAGGGAATCAAATTCCGCATAGTTCGGGATGGTGTTGGCGAGCCGACGTGAATGTGGACCTTGGGTCGATGGGCATTGTCAGTGAAATGACGTGAAGGTGAACCCGGGGGGTCCACTGGTGGTGGGCCTGAACCTCATGGAGGCCTCCTACATACCACACCTTAACATTGATCAAAGTCCCCGTAGTTCAGGTGGAATGTGGAATATAGGTTAACATCATGCGGGATGAGGGTGAACCGACATGAGTGATGTAAGGACCCAAAATTTTAAATAAATCTTGTTTCCTAATTTTATGTGTTATTTTATTTTATTTTTATACTCAACAAAAATGTTTCATTTGATAACATGAGTATAATTAAAATGAGACTGTTGGGTTTTGATTGTTATTTGACCATTGGTCAATATGACCACTGGAAACTAAACGTTTTGACTATTGTCTCTAAATACAAGCAATCTTGGTTAATTAATATAGAACAATGATTCGATGGCCTCACCCAGTAGTCTTGGACCGATCGAAGCCCATCTAACAGAACTTGGGAAGGAGGTAGCACCACTGGGCTTTGCTCTGGACCAAACCCAAGCTGAACTTCATCGTGTGAAGTTAGAACGGGATCGCCTTCGCGAGAAGTTCAAACTGATAGAAATTACTACTCGTGCGATGTTGGCCGAGCCTCCCTCGAAATCTCTCACCTTAGCACACCTTACACTTAGGTCCTATGCTGGTGTGATAAGGGGCTATGTAAGGAGACCGTAACTGCCTTGTGTAATCCTTTGTTTTAAATAAAAATTGGGATTTCTTCTTATGATGAAGTTTATGAATTTTCAAATGACCGGATAAATATAATATGCATATTTTTGATGAATTTTAGAAAAATGATATTTTAAAAATGGTTGTGTAAACCTTAAATAATTAAAAATGTGTAATGATTTTTGAAAAATGGTCTTCTACAATTATGTTCAGTACGAAATTTAGAGACTAATAAGATCAACTTAATTTTTTATGAATAGTAAATTATGAATAGTGATTTTATGATTAGGATTAGTAATGTGTCCAAATGGATTAGTAATCTCACTTAAAGAAATTATTAATATAATCTAGGCACCTTGATTAAGTAATGTGATTCAATAAAATGGTTAAATAACGGTTTCATAAATTATTATTCAAGTATTAGTTTTTTCGAGAGAATAGTGCTTTTTAATTAAAAATTAAATTAAAAATATTTAGAAAATTATTTTTATAAAATGGATTTCATTTTTGAACTCAGAGCACCGATATTATGTTATGGTAATTTTTGGGGTTTTTTCTGAAAAAATGAATTTTCGGTGAATAGTGTATTTATTTAAAAATAAATTTAAAATATTTAGAAAATTATTTTTATAAAATGGAGTTCATTTTTGAAATCAGAGCATTGATATTTGGTTAGTGTGAAATTTTGGGATTTTTCTGAGAAAGTTGAATTTTCAGTGAATAATAAAAATGCAGTTTTAGGGTTTCAGTATGTTTAATGACATCATAGCTGTGTCATGATGATGTCATGAGATATTTTAAGGGTTGGCCGGCCAAGGGTGATGAATTATTGTTTTTGGGGGCCCATGTGGCCTAACTCCATGGTAAATTCCAAGGGAGAGCACATGGGTTTGAGAAAAGCACATGTGAGGTGTCCCTTGGCCATTAATGCCTTGTCCCCTCACTTTCCCTATAAATACCAAGCCCTCATATCATCCATTCGACTCCCCACTCTTCCCCAACAAATTTCTGGTCTCATTACCTCCCAATGAGTCCTCCCAAGGTTCCCCCAAGCCCTCAAGGTCCAAACCTTTGAGTTTCAAGAGTCACGTTTTAAGGTAAGGGATCCGACCTCTCTCTTTCATTTCAAGTAATCTCTTTGATGTCATTCATTTTATGCTCCATGTTCTTATGTTGAATGATGTTCTTTTATACTCCTCTTACTTCCCTTTTCATGTTAATATAATGATAGATCCCCTCTTACTCTCATTATTTCATTTTGTGATGTTTTAAGTGGCGCCGTTAGGCTGCCGAAATTTTTGTAACGGATTCTTTCTCCCTTCTCATTTTTCAAGATCTATTTTCATGTAAAGTATTTCAAGTTCCTTTTTATTATGTTGGGGTATGATCTCTAAATTTATCATACTGATCTTTTATGATCATATGATGAGAGACCCCATTTGATCTCTTCAATTCAGTATTTTGAAGTTTTAAGTTGCGCCGTTAGGCTGCCGAATTTTTAAGTGGTTCTTCACCCTTCTCGTTTTGAAGTTCTACTTTCATGTCAATTCTTTCAAGTTCCTTTTTTTTTATGTTGGGGTGTGATCTATATATCTATAATACTGGACTCTTATGTTCATATGATGAGAGACCCCATTTGATCTCTTCAATTAAGTATTTTGAAGTTTTAAGTGGCGTCGTTAGGCTGCCGAATTTTTAAGTGGTTCTTCACCCTTCTCGTTTTGAAGTTCTACTTTCATGTCAATTCATTCAAGTTCCTTTTTTTATGTTGGGGTATTATCTTTACATATATCATACTGGACTCTTATGTTCATATTATGAGATACCCCATTTGATATCTTCAATTTAGTATTTTGAAGTTTTAAGTGGCGCCGATAGGCTGCCGAATTTTTAAGTGGTTCTTCACCCTTCTCGTTTTGAAGTTCTACTTTCATGTCAATTATTTTAAGTTCATTATTGTTATGTTGGGGAATTATCTCTATATATATCATACTTAACTCTTATGTTCACATGACGAGAGACCCTATTTGATCTTTTCAAATCATTTTTGTTGAAGTTTAAGTAACGCCGTTAGGCTGCCGAACTTTCATAAGAGAAATCTAATTTTTGTCTTTCGTCCATGTCTTTCATTTCAAATGGTATGTCCTTGAAATTTCATTACCATGATCATGTATCCTTCTTATTCTGTCCATCTACTTTTTTATGGGTCATTTATGAATGTTTTACCCATTTTAACTCTCTTTTTAATGTCTTCTAAAACCTCGTAACATAGCCGTTATGCTGCAGTATTTCCGTCTCAAAATGTCTCTCTTTTTTTCTAAAGTTCATTTATATTATTAAGTGAATACTCAAAGCTCTTTATTCTAAAGGGGTATTCACATATATACCAAAATGTTCTATTTTAAATTCTGGGATTTACATACATGAGACCCACCTTCCTTTTCTGTGGGTTTTAAAGTGCCGTAAAGATCATGTCTTTAAATCAGTTTTTAAAACGTTATGATTATGAAATGAAACCCATTTATTTTATGCTATATGGGTTATTTATGAAATGTTTGATGATGATATATGTGTATCACATGATAATAAAGGCAAATTTAAGGGTGCGCCCTGATAGCGCTCCAATGTATTGGGTAATGATGTAACCACTAGAGATTACAATTTTCACGATACCTTGGTGAATAACCTTGGTAATTTTCAAATGACACCTTGGGGATGGAACTTGGTGATATGTTCATGATTGTCTATGTTAAATGATGTAGCCACATCTTCAAGTTATGAAAATGTTATTTTTATTATGATATGCCACATGATTTTTTTTATCATGCCTTAAAGTTCTTGTTCATGACATAGTTGATGTATCTCAAGTTCACATGTTAAATGTTTCCCTTGTTTCCCTTACTAGGCCTTCTGCTCACCCTTTCTTTTGATGTATGCTCCCAGGTTATGTGATGCTGTAATGAACCTAGGATGAACATGAGGAGAAGCCTTTCAAGTCTTTTAGAATAATGATTTACGTTTTCATGTTTTAAGTTCCTGGTTTCCAAGACACTAAACCTTAAAGATCCTCAGTTTTGTATAATGTAATGAAAGTTTACGTGATAAAAAGGCGGGATTCTATAAGTGAGGTTGGAATGATCGGGTGATGATCTTGAACCTTATGGAGGCTTCATATGTACCATGCCTTGACATGGATCAAAGACCTCGTAGTTCAAATGGTGTGTCGACAAACCGACGCGAGTGAGGACCTTGGTCCGGATGGTGCGAGGCTTACACACTAGGCTCTCCAGGTGCTGGTTACCTGACGTGAAGACGGTTGCAGTGACCAACAGGTGGTGGGCTTGAACCTCTGGGAGGCTTCCTACGTACCACGCCTTGACATGGATCAAAGACCTCGTAGTTCAAAGGGGCTTCGTCGGTGAACCGACGTGAAGGTGAACCCGGGGGTCCACTGGTGGTCGGATTGAACCTCATGAGGCTTCCTATGTACCATGCCTTGACATGGATCAAAGTCCTCGTAGTTCCGGAATGGCGGTGGGTGTCGGAGAACCGACGTGAAGAAGGGAACTTGGTCCGATGGGGGGTGGTCTTGAACCTCAAGGAGACTTCCTACATACCGTGACTTGACACATATCAAAGTCCTCGTAGTTCGGGTTGGTCACAACAGCTTGTCGTCGGACTGGAATTGCAGTTTAACGTCATGCTGGATGAGGGTGGAACCTGATGTGAAGAAATGACGAGTGGTGGGCTTGAACCTCATGGAGGCTTCCTACGTACCATGCCTTAACAAGGATCAAAGACCTCCTAGTTCAAATGGATGTGCAGTTTAACGTCATACCAGATGGGGGCATACAGTTTAATGTCATGCTGGATGGGGTGTTGTCATGGCCAATGCTTACTCTAAGCCCACATGAGTCGTGCTCAGTGTGAGAAAAAAGAGGCAGTAGAGACCTGACGATCACGCCACGATGGGTGCGTCCATGAGAAACAAAGAGGGACTTATGCATTGGGAGGCCCATGGTGCTGGGAATTACTCCAGGATGGAGGCCCGAAGTGTGGCAAAGCATGGCGGGAGAGGGATTTGGGACCAAATATGGAAGGTGCCTCTTTCCCTATCGCTCCCTTCAATGGCCTTGGTAGTGAGAAGTACGGAGGTGCATGGGTGGTACCTTCCGCAAGAGAGGGTTGGGGCTTATACCAGGGTGGTTTCCCTTCTATCTTGGACATACTCTACTCCGAGAATGAGGATATCATCCCGTGGGAGGGTGATTCCATTCCCGTGGAGATGAGTGGCCTAAAAATATCCAAGCTGGGGCGGATCTTGCGAACGAGGCACAGGGTCGGATCACCGTTTAACGTCATGTGTTAAGGATGAGGTGCTTGGCAGTTTAACGTCCTGAAGCTTAGATGAAGTGAGTTTAATCCACACCCCTAGGACTTACATAATTGGTACCCTCTGTTCCTTGGGGGAGGGAAGGTACTGGCAAGGCCATAGTAAAGGGGGGTCGCGAAGTGAACCATATAGGGGTCCACGTTAGCATGGCTATGCGAAGAAGCAATAGCCATTAGCATGCCTATGCGAAAAAGCAATAGGTGAAGTAACGCTATGGGTGGTGTTGTCCACGGGATTTTTAAATCACATCGCGCAAACATGGAGGGTCGCACAGGAATAGGAATTGCCAAGGAATGGAGTATGCTTCGCAAAGTAGAGTGCCTCAGCCTTAGAATGGGGTAGGGATGTGAATAGAAGGTGCTTCGTGAATTGGAATAGTATTTGCAGAGCTCTGCCTCGCGAATCAGAGGGGCTCGCGAAGTAAGGTTATGATGTGTAGTGTGATTCACGATGTACGGTGAACTTTCCTTGGCATGTAGATCACTAGTACATGATGGGTGCTTTGCGAAGCATAAACGCTCTGCAGCTCCCCGGGTTCCCTTGGTTTTACCCTTACTTCTCGAATGCCCTTTGACTTCGCGAATGGAATCCCTCTCAGAAGAGGGGCTCAATAAGAGATAAGGCAAAGGTGTCTCGTGAAGTAGAAGTATCTCGCAGATATCATGATTCCAGGGGGCGAAGGGTGCTTCGCAATTCGGGAGCTGAGAAGCCGAAAGGTCGGATCGTCCATCCCCTTGGGCTCGGGGGGTACCCAGTATTTATAGGCATGGGGCACCGTGAAGTAGAACTCACGCGGCGCGAAGGGGCGGCGGGTACTTCACGGCGGGCTCGCGAACGTCAGGGCGTTCATGGAGGGTTACCGCCTCCTGTTCTTCACGGCGGGCTCATGAACATCAGGGCGTTCGTGGAGCGTTACCGCCTCCTGTGCTTCACGGCGACCGCGATGCTCGGGGGTGCTTCGCGTCGGAGCTTCGCGAGGCAGCGTGTGGGGCTTCTTTTCCGTCCCTTATTTTTTTGAAATATTTTGGCGCCAACATATATGAATACACATGAGGGAAAAACGAAGATGATGATGTTGATAGAGTGAAAAAAATAATGGATTATACCAGAACTCTTGCATTTCCAAAATGTAATAAATGAAAATTTTTGAATTTTTAATGCGGTTATATCATGGAAAAACTATGTATGGAATTTGTAGTGCCTCTATTGATTGTATTCTTTCCTTTTAAAAGGACTAACTTCATGATGGTTCAGATATTCTCTCAAATCATTATATGGTATGGATGTTAATTAAGCATCATAGCTTTTCAACAAAATATAGTAGTTTATTTAAGTAGGAAACAACAGACCTTAATGACTATAAAGAATGTGGTACATCTCAGTGGATGGAAAATAGAGATGGAACACCATCACATGTTCCACAAGAATTCATGTGGAACTTACCATTTGTTTACATTATTCAAAATCATGTGATTTCAATAAAATATCAACCAATATGTGATGGTATCATGATTAGAGAATTAAAGATAATGATGGGTTGGTTCACCCTATATATTGATTATCATGGTAGTCATTTTATGAAAAATAACCAAATTTTGTAGATGAGCTACATAAATTCAAGTTGGTTATATCTTATGATGATTTTAGTCTATTTCTTCATATTTATAATTTTCATAACATGTGACCTATTTTTATTCATGTTTATAATCTTCCTCTATAGATGTTTATGAAAAAACCTTTCACTTTATTGAGTATACTAATATAGGTACCTTATAATCCTGGTAATGATATAGACATCTACTTTCAACCTTTAATAAGAGAGTTGAAGCAGTTTACTATCATGTTCATATTATTTATCAAAAAATAATTAGGGATATTCATCTAAACCGGATTTGATTTTTCTTTAGCCTACTAGTATGGGTCCTAGTGGGGGTGCTCCTACAGTTACACTGCGAACCCATCATGCATGTTCACACCTTGACACACCAGTGGACATCCAATCTACCAAACCCTTTCATCATTCACATGAGCCTCTAGGTATGTTACCACCCATTCCTCAATAATTATCTTATTTAGAATCTACTTCTCATACAACTTCAACACCACCTCCAGGGATTTTCCCACCTATAATATACCATATCCTATGATGTATCCCTCTCCCTTCTATCCTTATCCTACCATGTCTACACCTTATACATTTCCTAATATCCATCTGTGATATGATGATTCCATGCATTCATCTTCAACTATACTGCATTCATATGTCCTATTAAATGCATTGAAACAAGAAAATTCTTTAGAGGCTACCAACTTTAGACAAATGATAGATCTATCAGAGCCTAATGAGGTAAAATTATCATGTTTTTTTATAAGTGAGTAAAATTATATCACGTCATTTTTTTCTATTCTATTGTGAATTAATTATTATTTTATCTTTTACCTTATTCAGTGTGATCTTCTAATAGGTGATGTGGGTGCACCCGTATGCATGAATATTAGAATAGTCAAACATAAATAATGGTAGATTACAAATTAAGACAATAAAATAGTAGATAAAAATTTCAATATGTGTAGATGTTTTATGGAAACATTATCTATGAAAAATGATATCACTTCGGTGCGACCAGTCTCATGGAGTCATATCAGTAATGAAATCAAGGAGAAATCATGGGCGGAGATATGGGTAAGAAAATTTACTAAATTGATATCCATATTTTTTTATGTATATGAATGAAAATTTTTATTGTATAATTGGTTTAACATTCCCAATGGTGAATCTTATAAGGCCACACAGTTGAAGGATCTTGGGGAGTTCTGGTGATCATATGAGCATGAGTTATATATTTGTTGGAAGAGTAGAGTTAGTTTTGATTTAGAGGGTGTACCAATATTCACCAACTATCCAACAACACAATATAAATAAATGATGGAATATTATCATAGTAATGAGTTTAAGGTATTATTAATCTTTAATTAAATTCATTAGAAATTTAATTCTAATAAATGTTATTGAATTTTTATTTTTAGCATCAATCAGAAAAACATTCTGTGATCTATTTTCACACTTTAGGAAACAATACAATGCCCAAGAATGAGAGGCTCCAGGTACTGTAATATGAATACAAATAATATCTATATTTATATTGTTACTTAATTATATGGTATTAATTTGATTAAGTTAAAATTTGGGGGATCTCTCTATTAGATAGGATTTAAGATTTTTCATTTTGAGAGTAAACTGAAATAGAATATTCTATATTTCAGCAACAATTGAATAATAATCCCAACAATCAAGTTCCTTATTCACAAGCTTATAATAGTTCATCAAATGGCCTAAAAATATTTTTTTGTTCTTTGGAGTGATTATTTCCTAGATTTACTATAACTGGATGCTTGTTGTTTTGATATGTTATCTACAAAAAGTTGGACATACTTTGGAGAGCCAACACTTTTATAAATTCTTTTATAAATTTCCCATTTTGTTAGATTTGTGCCATGGAATTTAGGTTTTCCTCTCATTAATTCCTTTAATATAATGTTGGAAATACCCATTTAATCTAGAATTTATAGCTTTAATGATTTCCTCATGCTCCCTCCATGTTTTACAAACATTACTCTTCCAAACATGCTAAAAGTTATAATGAAATCCAGAATTACCAGCTTTTCCTGATTTTAATATAAATCTTCATTAATATGTCAATGTAATCCTTCTAGTATTGAAATGTTTCTTAGATGAATGTATCATTCTTGAAGGGATACATTTAATAATTCATCTATTAAAAAAAACATAGTCAACCAAATAACCTCGGACGAAATTAACCAATTCACATAAAAAAGATATAGTAAATACCATAACAAAAAATTGAAATAAATAACCCAACCAAAATAAAAGTAAATAACCTAACCCAAAATGAAATATTTATCCTGAAAAAATATTTTTTGTCACACCAAATAATGCTTCTGAAACCGATTGTGTTTTTAAACTAAGGAGATATTTTTTATGATTTTTTGTTTTGAAATGGGGAAATGGAATTGATAGGGGGTTAATACCTTTAAATCGTAAATTTTTAAGATAGAAAATTGTTTTCTAAAATTATTATTTGAATGATAATTTGTCTTAAAAGTTGTGGTTATATTTAAATGATTACTTTTTTGTAATTTAATTTTCGATTGTGTTTTGTCAAATTTATTTTTTAAATTAAGTTGCTTTTGAGGTATAATATATATTTTAAGTACATTTTTTGGGGTCTTTTAAACAATATTGTTTCTTTGGTGAAACTATTTTGAAGCATAATTTTTTTATAAACCAAAATTCTATGGATGGAAGGAAAAGGTAAATCCATGGTGATTCTTATATTGGGGAGTTCCATGAGTTTGAGGATAGTTTTTTTGGTAATAGTTTTTAGATTTTAGGTATGTTACTAAGTATTTGGTAGTGTATCACTGCGGTGATAATGGTTTCATGTATTACAAATATATTACTAAATGGATGTGTGATTAATATTTTATGTTTTTCTTAGTAATTGAATGGTTAACATTCTATCTGTGTATTAAATTGTTCGTATTGGTAATTTGGATTGAATTTGGTTATCACATATTAAGGTTTGTATTGATGTTTTTTAAATTTTTTATAGAAGGATTTAATGTTTTTTATGTGTTCTATAATAGTTTTTTGGATATTAGTTACCTGTTAGGTATTAGGGATATAATATTTTTTTTGTTTGAGTTAATGTTTTGATGCCAAAAATGAAAATAATTATGTTTATTCGAGATATGTGAAAGTTTTTAATTAGGGATTGATATTTTTTCTATGAATTATATCCTAGATATGGAATTGGTTCATATTTTTAGGGATTTTACGTTTTTTAGTAGAGATGTTGCAAAACCCCATGTTCCATTGGATTATTTTAAAGGAGTAATTTTGTTTACCATAAAAAGACATAATAAAAAATGAACAAATAAACTTATCCTAAAAATACTTAACCAAAAATGAACAAAATGAAATAACCCAAAATAAACCAAATAACCTAAACACATTTAAACCAATTGTTCTAACCAAAAATTGAAAAAATGACCAAAATAACTAACGAGAAATTACAGAACACATAAATGAAGCAAATGACTTAACCCAAAATAAACCAACTAACCTAACTAAAATATGACATAACCCAAAGATGAACAAAATGACTAAACCCAAAATTAACCAACATACATGACCAAAGATAAAGAAAACAACTTATCCAAAAATGAAATAAATAACCTAACCCAAATAAAAATATATAACCTAACACAAAATGAACTAATATACCTAACAAAAAATGAACATTTGATCAAAAAACCTAATCCCAAAAAAAATATGACCAAATTAACAAAATAAACAAAATTAAATAACCCAAAAAATAGATAACCCGAAAATAAACCGAATTAACTGAACCAAAATAAACCATATAACCTATAAAAAAGAGATAACCATAAAATGAACAAAATAACCAAACCTAAAAATACCTAACCCAAAATGATCAAAAGGAAATAATCCAAAATAAACAAAATAACCTAAACCTAAGTAAACCAATTGTTCTAATCAAAAAATATACAAATGACCAAATGAACTTACCAAAAATTACATAGCACTAAAATTAACCAAATGATGTTACTCAAAATAAAACAAATGTCCTTACTCAAATATAACATTAACCAAATATTAACTAAATTAATGAGCCCAAAATTAACAAATTGACATAAGACAAGATGAAGAAATACCATAACCAAGAAATGGACTAAATGACCCAAACAAAATAAAAATAAATAACCCAACCCAAATTAAACTAATTAACCTAGCTAAAAAATAAACAATTGACCAAATGAACTAATATAAATTAAACTAATGACCAATCGAACAAAATGAACCAAAGGACGTAACACAAAAAATAAATAACCCAAAAATAAACCAAATGACCTATCCAAAAATAAACCAAATAACCTAACTTTGAAAATATATAACCCAAACATGAATAAAATGACATAAAATAAAAAGACCGGACCCGAAATGAAAAAATGACATAACCCAAAATAATCTAAATAACCTAAACCCATTTAAACCAATAGTTTTAACAAAAAAATGAAAATAATGACCAAATGAACTAACCGAAAATTACATAACCCTAAAATGAACCAAATGATGTAATCTAAAATAAACTAAATACCCTAACTCAACTATGAAATAGCCCAAAGATGATCCAATTGATCAAACTCAAAATTAAGCAATTTTTATAACTGAAGATGAAAAAAATACCCTAACTAAAAATGATATAATAACCTAACCAATTAAAGATAAATAACCTAACAAAAAATGAACTAATTAACCTAAATGAAAAATGAAAAATTTATCAAATGACCAAATGGAAAACAATATAATGGCCACCAGATTAAATGAACCAAATGACATAACCAAGAAAATATATAAACATAAAATAAACCAAATAAACTAACCCAAATTAAACAAAGTAACCTAAAAAAAGTGATAAACCAAAATGAATAAAATATACTTACCTAAAAATAACTAACCCAAAATGGAAAAAATTGCATAACTCAAAATAAACCAAATATACTAAACCCAATATAACAAGTTTTTCTAACCAAAAAATGAACAAATGGCAAGATAAACAAACAAAAAATTACATAACCCTATAATGAACCAAATAGCGTAACCCAAAATAAACCAAAAAACTTAATAAAATATGACATAACCCAAAGATAAACCAAATGACCGAACCCAAAATGACCTAAACCAAAGTGAACAAAATAAAATTTCCTATAATAAAGGAAATTATATAACTAAAAAATGACTTGAACCAAAAATGAATCAAAAGGACTAACCAAATTCAACCAAAATTACCTAACATGAAATGTACCAAATGATTTATCCAAATGACTAAATGGCCAAATATTCCAAAAGATATAACCCAAACATGAATAAAATGACATAACTCATTATTGAAAGAAACACCCTCACCCAAAATGAATCAAATGACCAAAACAAAAAATATGAAAAAGAATCTAGCTGATAGACCAAATGACCAAATGACTAAATGACCAAACGACCAAATTACCAAAAAACCTAACAAAAGATGAACCAAATGACAAAATGACCTAAATAAAAAATTAACTAAATAACCAAATAACATAACACAAATAGAATTTAACCGAAATGAATATAAAAGAGGAATCCATATGATACCCATATTTATCATGCTAATTTTTTTGTATGAATATGTTATACTGCTTGTATTAAATTTCAAATTAAATTTATATTTGTATGATTATTAATTTTATGTATTTATTCAATAGATAAAATTTTAATTCATTCTTGGTTTATGAATTACATATTATGAAATATTGTGTTATTATAGTAATCAATTTCACTTGAACTAAGTGGTATTGTGAATTGAATTCCATGTTCCTCAAGCAGAATTATTTTTCTCAAGTCGTAGAAAAAAGGATGTATTTTTTGTAAATTTACATGAATAAGAAAAGATTATAAGTACATTTATTGAAGTTTCAAATTTCTATATGTAATTAATATTTAGATATCTTATTTATATTTTCAATAGTGTAACCTGGGGGATGTTAATGAGAAATAAGTTGACAACACTAGGCCAAATGATAATATGAGACAAGTATTAGGTGAGGATCACCAGAGGAGATTCCTATGTAGACCTGGTAAAAACATCATCCCTACTTGGTATTGGCCCTGATCAGGTGCCTCTTAACCCTCTCACACCACTATGCTACAAAAAAACTCATGAAGAAGAATCTAAGGTCAAAAATATCTATAAATGAGCATTAAAGAGGAAAACAAGTCACTGAATAATTTTTGAAGGTTGTGTCAGTTATATGTACACCACTTCCATTAGTGGTTTCTAATGTTTTTTAATCATGTATAGGAACAATGAAATCTATATACGATGCATTTAGGGATGTCACTGAGGGTCCTAGTGGTAGTCGAGTGATGATAATGCTACCGGTGATGATAATGATGATGATATTGACGATGATATATGTACTCCAGGAGAGGATTTCGATGATGTTATGATGGAATTGGTGGTGATGAGGGAGATATTAATCCTCTCTATTTTTGAGTTGATAGTAAAGAGACATGTGTGGAAGATGGTTAATGACTAAAACTGGTTGATGACCTGGATTGTATATACATATATATATAAGTATTATAAATGGTTTGAAAACTATGGATAACTAGATGGTTAAATGCTTAATATATAATAAGTGTACAATATTAAATGTGCACCATGGTTTGTAATTTTTTTTGGTTCTATTAGAGGTGATGAATGGTGATGATGTTGTCCATTGGGGATTGAAATCTATACCCATGGTTTGTAGAACCATAAGTATACATAAATTTTGATTATCCCTCTATACCCACAGTTTTAGAAAATATTAGTATAGATATATACCCCCTATTTGAAGTAAAACATGGGTATTCAAATTTGGCAGTGATTTATATCAATAGGTTCAAAGAAAACATTTATTATAGCCCTATACTAGTTGTTCTAATGCCTAGGTCTCATATAACCATTGGTATAGGCTATAAAAATGGTTCTGGGGTATATACCAATGGTTTTAAACCATTGGTGTAGTTTTTTTAGAGTAGTTTTACTCCAACATCTTTGGTAGGGTCATTTACAAAACATCCATTATGTTTACTATGCACTTTTAACTATACCTATCTTCCTCTAATAGAGTGACAAAATTAATTAGCCTTTATAAAAAATATATAAAATTTATAAAACACCTTGACTTATAATAGTATGATATAAATAATAATGGGTAAAATATAATCCACAATTATACTTTTTCTCAAAATAAACTATGAGACCCCAAAATATGAGGAATGATTTGTTTCTCCCAATTCATAGTATTTTTTTAGATAATTCATACAAAAAAATTGAAACATTTATAAAAGTTTTAATTTTTTTGTGTTAATTTTATTAATCTAATGTAAAATATAAAATTACATCATGAGATGAATCTATATTAATATCTAAAAATAGTTTCCATTTCTCACAAGAAATGACTTCAGGAACACTCTCATATATCTGTAGTGTGCTCCAAGATGTTTCATTAAACTCATGCCATAATCACCATTTAAAATATATCCATTTATTGTCCAATTTTTGTATATTACATTGGTGTGAAATGGAGTTAGGGACATCAACATGAAAAACATCTATAAATAAAAAACATATATCTTTATATGTATATTAAAAAAATTTACTCATGTATTTAAAATTAGTTATCAATGAATATTAAATTACTATTACCTATACATGATTATCAATGAACTCATTTTTTTCAAATCTTGAGAATATGACTCCAATATTTATAATTAATGGGAAATATCACCACATCACAAGCATGTTTCCCAAGAATCCATCCATAAATTAAGGATGTGTCCCCGGTTGGCACCCCAGACTCATCAAATGGATTGATATTCTTGAATTATTTCAAGTCCCATACATCTTCCCTATTTATATTATTATTAAATATATTTTTATCTTTATCTATTTGAAAAATACATTAAACAGTTAAAAATATATATAGTTTTTTATAAAATGACATACATATCTATAATGTTAACTATCCAATATCCCGCAGATAGAGGGGTTATGAACTGCTCAATCCCGAGAGGTAAATTAGACACTAGGTTACCAACAACATTTCGGGGAATAATTAGATCTCTTATAGTCTCAGGTGCAATGAAATCAGTCGAATCCACTACAGTTGATGGTACTAGTGGTGTGATATGAGATCCTGATCAACTAGGATCCTATATTTCTTTATTATCATCATTCCTGTAATTCAATTGGTTTAGATATATTAAATGTATAAAAAAATTACTTTTACGAAAAAACAATGTATATCTGTACTAAACACTTATCAATGAGAAATTGTAATATATTTTCATTTAAAATTTATACATTCAATTCTCAACATCTTCATTTTCTGCATTTTTATCAGCCTCCATTGTGTAAATTTCATCATTTCCACCATCTTTTTCAAGTTATATTGTTTCAATATGGTCAAGAATAAAATTCTGTGTTTCTTGGTTGTATGAGATTTATGGTCACAAAGTACCTATTGATCCTCATTACCCATATCATATATGTATCTCTACATTAAGTGTGAAAAAAGACTCCAAACTTCATGTATTTATTCATACACATAATAAACCACCTTCACTTATAAATCCAAGATAAATAAAACATGATATGCATGCTCACTAGTATGGATCAGGTGATAGAAGTTGAAAAAAATAAAATGTAATTAATATTTAATTATACCCCTATCAATTTTGACCCACTTTATTTTGAATAAGACAACTAAAAACTGACCCGGATATTTTAATTCAATTATGTCATTCTTATTTCTATTGTATCACACCTTTTGAAATATAAATACACAACTATTTTAATTTTTCAATTCGTCTTTGTGATAAATTTTAGGAAACCTAAAGCAATGAATATTGTAGGTATCAAATCTCTTAGTCAATCTTAGAGGACCTTGAGCCGAAAACATAAAATTATTTGGTATTTCTGCTCGATTCTTGAAATTTATTTATGAGATAAGAAGATATAAGTTGTTACTTTTAACATATACAAAATAAATTAACATCAATAATATGAATATGTGTATATACTTACATGATGGGAAAACCATTCTAAAATCTCATTATTAAATGATTTTTTTTAATTCCAACTCATTTTGAGCTCAACCCCTTAGTCACTGCTTTGTTTGTAATTAAAATTATTCAATATATGGATCTTCAATAAGACTATTGTGTATCCCATATCTATGTGCTTATATCAACTCCAATTAATTCAGTTTAAAATTTGAATCATTTCCAATTGGTTTCCCAATAGTTAGAAATAACGATGATTGGTTATAGAAAATGGAATTAGTGAAGATGTCATCAAAATATCCAAAACAATTGAATCTTGTCTCAATACCATCAAAATGACTATAACATAAGGTCAAACAATCTATAGATATGTATCCATTAGAAATATATAATTTTGGTTTATATTTATTCTTAAAATATGATTTCTTATAACCTAATTACCTGATGAAAAATAATTAGAAACATATTAAAAATTTATGCAATGATTTTAAAAAAATTAATTACTTTATGAAAATAAAAAAATATCAACAAACTTCTCAATTGGATACATCCATAAATAGTGTACCAATCCACAAACTTTATCTTATTTGAAAAAATGAGTAGTTAAATGAATCATTACTACAAAGAATAAAGTGGGAAATAACATATACAAATGAAAATTTGTCAAAAAAGTTCTTTTTTTATGTTTATCAAGCTCGGTTAGATTTAGATTTTTTCTAAAAATCTCTCTAAAAATGGTAAAATCTCAACTAGAACCACAATTATTTTTTTATATAACATATTAGGAATTTACAATGGAAACAAATAATCTATCAAAATATGTGATTTATGACTTTTTAATACATTTAACATTCTATATTTTTAGTAAAAACAACTTGATATGTTACTTCAATATACATTTGGCACTTTTACATTATTTAAAGTTTGAAGGAATACATCTTTCTCATGATTTTTCATTGTAAAAATAGAAAAATGATACATGACATTATCATTTTTTTCAAAAAAACATGATTTATATTCATTTAATTTAAATCCTTGTGATAATTAAGGTGATCCTTTGATTTAACCTTCTCATTAAGCAATGTAAAACATAAATTGGAACAAACTTTATTCTCAATATGAATTACATCAAGATAATGATGTATCAAATTAAAAATACTAATAAGGATGTTTAAAAAATATTCCTGACTCCTTTCATTTTTTTGTTAAAAATTGCTTCATATACTGTACCTCGTACCCTTTTCCCTTTTCTTTAAATTGATTCCATTTTCTAAATTATTTAGAGACTTTCAACAATTTTCCCAATATTTCTAAACCAGATAAAAAATTTGGAGGATTTATATATTAAATATATCAATTGAATTATGTCATTTTAAACCTAAATTTATGATAAGCATTAATAAATCAATTATGACACATAAAATACCATTTTCTATGATGAGCTAATCTTAGTGGTTCAAAATAAAAATTAAAAACTACACAAACTAAACCAGTACGATTATTAAAAATGTGTAAATTTTCTATTCAATCAATGTCACTAATTTCCCAAATTAAATCATTGTGAATTTTGAATAGTTTTCTCATTGAATAATCATATTTTTTCACGCCATCATCCCATAATTCTAGTAATTCTTTGATTAAAGGTTGAAGGTATATATCAATTTTATTTCTAGGAATTTTCTTTCCATGAATAATCTTCAAAATAATGAAATAATTCTTCTTCATATACATCCATGGAGGTAGATTATAGGGTATCAAAACAAGATTCTATATTCTATATGTATTACATAAAGTATGAAAAGGGTTCTAACCACCAGAATCCAATCCAAAACATACATTCTTAGGATCCAAAGAAAAATATGGATATAGTGAATCAAACATTTTCCATGATGTTGAATCTATTAGATGTCTCATAATTCCATTTTTATTATCACGATAATGCCATTTCATGTCGTATGCAGTCTTGGATGACATGAATAATCATTTCAATTTTGTTTTCAAAGGAAATCAATGAAATAACTTTGTAGAAGTCTTATTATTTTATTTCTTCCTTGGGTAGTAATGAATTATACACTCATTGTTTTTCATTTTATTTCACATTATTGTATGAAATATTATGAATTATTTTTTATCAGAATATTCTCCCCAATAAATCATTCTTGTTCATGCATGTATCTCTGTATAATCAAGTCCATGTTTGTTGATGACTTTCTTCATCTTTTAGAATAATGCAGGGATCTTAGATTCACTAATTGTTTCATGAAAAACTCTAAAATCATGACATTTATTTTTCAATACTTCCACATAGACACTTAGATGTAATAAAACTAAAGTAGAAAAGATGACTTTGAATACCTATAATGCCCTTCATATAGTTCAGGTTTTCCGTATTCAACTAATTCATAAAAATCATTTTTAGTCCCAATGTTTTGGAGTAAGATTAACCTAATCAAGATAAACTGATTGTTCTATGGATCTTTTAAAATCATGGACATTGTTTCTTGCAAATACAAATGCATCATTTATCACATTTTTAACAGAAGTCTATTTAGAGGGTTTCTTTTGGTTTTGTTGACAGTGTTTTCATTGTTTTGACATTCAATAACATTTGATTCACCGTGAAAAATCTAACATACATATCAAGAAAGAAAATATTTCAATATAAAATTTTCATATAATTAATTTGTATTCGACCATCACTTGAATTTACAATCAGGACATGGAAATTTTATTCTTCTATCCACTGACTGGTTTTCAATTTCATAGTCTAAAAATTATTCCAATCCCTTGGCATACCACGTTGTGTTTTGAGATAACTTAATCCAAATTTTATCCGTAGGTATTATATTGTCACTCTTCTCCTTGTACATTCAGATATAAAGATATAAATGCCTAATAAAAAAATTATAATGAAAAATAAACAACACCCAACTTCCTAATTGAGCAGGGCAGGGTCTTGATTTAACATAACAAAAATTCAACATAAAAATGATTCAATCCAATATTATAAACATATATAATCCTCAATTACACAAATATTCATATAATTTAATTAAAACCCTTAAAAATAAATCAATCATACCTTCAATGATGTCGAGGGGTTTCAGTCATCGTAAAATGGTAAGAGAGGCATTTGGGGTTTTCCATCAAGGTGTGGGGGGTCACGGTGAGGTCCTCGTCAAGGGGAATGGGGTCAGGGTCATAAGGATCAGAGGGGGGATGACCATCAATGAGAGTGGGGGACAGGACAATCACTAGTAGGGGTCAGGCTCATGGTAGTCACCAGAAGGGGGTCTGGGTCACATTAGATGGGTCAATGTCATGATGGTCCATAATCAGTGTTGGCTACTACTCAAAGGGCACATCAAAACAATGCTCAACCTACTATTTATACACCACATCAGAAGGGTAATGGTAATATCTCTAAAGTAGTGACACATGAAACACATAATGGATGGCTCTACAGTATTTTGAAAGGATTAATTAACAAGCCATTAGACCAAACCTATCCATTATCTCCAACATATCGAATAACCTAGGTGAGAGATTTCCATGTTTCAGGATATGATATTGCCCCAACATAGGAATCACCCAAAGGAAAACCCAATGACTAACATAATACTCCATAGGTCAATTTAGATAGTTGTCATAGGATTTCTTCCAACATTGTGTGGTCACCATCCACCTTCTAATTAGATGAACATTTTTAGACATCTCTTTCATGAAACTAGGCCCAACAAGAATTGAATCACCTACCACCAACCAAAAAAGTAGAAAATGACATGGATTTACAAACAAATACTCAAAAGGTTATATCTATATTTATTCCTAAAACCTGTTATTATATGAAAAATCCATGACTGCCATATAATACTCCCACGAACCACGAACGTCCAAAATATATGCTAATAACATATCCTACAGAACCTGAATAGTCTTATTAGATTGATCTTCAGTCTAAGGATGATAGGTCATAATAAAAATAACTTGTGATACCAGAGCCTTCTAAAGACCTTAACAGAAACATGATGCGAAATTAGGATCTTTTTTTGAAATGATACTCCTAGGTACATCGTGCAAATGAACTATCTCATGCCTCTAAATACTACCCAGATCATCAAATATGAAGGTTTCCTAAATAGAAAACAAGTGGACTTCCTCTTTAAATTGATCCAAAATTACCCATAAAACATCGCTATTATAGTTTTTCCTCGATAATCCTATCACATAGCCAATAGTTACATAATATCATTTCCACTAAATATTGGGAAAAGGATAAAAAATACCATCGGGACTCTGATGCTCGTCTTTCAACTCCTATCAAGTGAAACATCATGCCTAAAATCCTGCTACTTCATTATTCATTATAGACCATAAATACTTTCCATGGAGATCACAATACATCTTTCTCAAACCAGGATGTATCACCCATCTATAAGAATTAAACTCTCTCATAAAATCCTCATTATAGTCCATTGGAACCCATACTCAGCCGTAGAAAATAATATAATTTCCATTATCAGAGACCATCCTAATCATGTCTCACCCCATATAAGTTGTCTCTTTGAACTAATCAATATAGATCAAATAATTTCTATGTATTGATCTATTCTAAAATAATGGGTATAACAGATGTCGAAGTAATATATGATCATCCCTAAGACTCCTGAAAATATAGATGCATGTCGGGAAAGAGTGATTTCATCTACCACCCATCTCAAGATTTCTACACTACCTCTGCATACAACATTTGACTCAAAACAATGGCAACAACATTTCCCTTTCCCATTGTATAAGAGAAATCAATGTTGAAAGACTGCAGAACACAACTTGTTGAGAATAAACTCTTCATTCTAGAGATAGAAAGGTAACTCACTCCTATAATAGTAATAATGTTATCGATATAGAAATAGCCAATATATACCAAGAATCAAATGGAAACTGGTCATTTCTAGCCCAAAATTTCCCCCAAATGAAATGTTCAGCCCCAATCTCTATAGAACACAACTTGAAAAATTTCATATTCTCTGAATGCACTCCCAACGATGTATTGTTGGTCAAAACACCATTTATGATTTCCTCACCCCAAGACCATACCATTTTTAAATATAGAAGATAAAAAATAATGTGATTCCCTTGTATCATACAAAACACAAGTAAGGGTATATGATACAATAATTTAACATTTGCTAGTTAATGGTCTTGAATCCACACTAGTTAGAGTATTTTACATAAGGTATAGCTGACAATACCCTCTACCTTAGACATCAGCCTGACTCCCCTAAGTTATTCCCTACGCCTCGGTATGTGGATATTGAACTAGGGTACCTCATCTCATAACTTAGCCATAACATCCTATAGAACCCTAGCTTCCTACTTGTTGAGGAGTAGTTGAGTCCTTCTTAGACTGTTCTACATATCTTGATCCCCTGTCACTACTCTTCTGATGCATACCCCTATAAAACCTATGTAGGTGGCATATCCTACCGTAAGCATGACACTCCAAACCAGAGTATGAACTCTGAGACCGTTTGTCGACCATCATGACACACTGAGAACACTCCAACAGAATATGATCTTTATATGACTATCTACTACCCTGCTGATCTGACTACTGTTAACTTAGAAAAAACTATATAAAAGCACTTATTTCCTCTAGAAAAAGATCCTTGTGTTTTCCCTACTAAAATAGCATAGCCATTGTTTGGGCCTGCCACATATTACCATCCATGATGAGGGCCTAATTTATCACATTCAAAAAAATACTTAGATGGAACATGTTCCCATGTGATCTAATTTCATTGTGAATACCGTCCTAAAAATGTCTCACCCTAGAGATCTCATCAGCTTCCTAATATGGTGCAATGTGCTGCATGTCAGAGAAATTTTTATCATAGTCTAGTACTGACATTCCCTCCTATTTCATGTGAATGAACTCATGATCCTCTCATCCTTTAATAAATCAGTAAATAAATGGTTCAAATAATTAATCTCATTATCCTTTCATGGTATCTCTTCCTTCTTCCTATATTTCTCCAAAATATCCCACCAACACTTGGAAGGGATACAAAGCATATATGCAGCAAGGTTCACCCCTCCTATCTAGGAGTGTCTCATGATTCATAAAGATCATATGGATTGACTTAATTCATAAATAAACTAACTAGGGGCAACCCTCCCCAATGAATATATTCAGATACTGTAGTTGGAACACTCCCTTCATCTCCGAAATTGAAGGCATGATATGAATAATCTCTCTTTCCAAGGATCACCTGAACCTTAAGAATATTTCACAAAGCTAAACATACATCTGATCCTCATGAGCTACAAGAAGTTCCAATTCATCTTCATTTATAGCATGATGATTTCTACTCTCCTAATGCTCAATTTGAGAGTAACGATGAGATATTTTCTCTATGAGACACACTCCTTAGAACACTGGCTATAACAAAAAGGAAATCCTCAATATGTGATAATAACTAAGAACCAATACTATGGGTCTCTCTAAACATGGCTTAAAAGAGTTTTATAATGAGTTAAAAATTCATTTCATTCCATTTATTAGATACAATAGGTTTCTTATATCATGGTTTGAATAGGAAATTATATATCATATGCAATAAATATATTCCTTTCATGAACAATCCATGTCACTAAATATCCCTATATTCCTTTCATGATTCATACACACTCATATCATTCCATACCAATCCATGAGTATAAATTTAAATAATCCATAACATAACTAATGAATAACCTCACCCAACATGTGAATTACTCAGGGTGAAATAACATCAACTGTAACATGAAAATAGTTTAATCAAAAATCCATCCCTGGGTACTGATATTTTTCCCTCTACATGGGTAAGATACTCCAATACAAAATCTCATTACCAAGTCACAATACATCATAGTATCCTTTATACCTATCCCAAATAGTAAAAAAATGGAAAAGAAAAACCCGATCCTTTGATATAATTTATTAACATCCCCCGATCTAGCACTCTCTCGTATTGCTTTTATGAGTCAGTTACAGGGCCTCAAGAATTCCTCCCTATATTACAGAGGTTATCATGATGAAGTGAGAGGGTGGTCAGGGTATTTTGAAGAGTATAATCCATGGTATGGTGTTGTATATAAGTAGACATAAACCATATAAATAACATAATTAGGGTCATATACTAGTGGAAACAGGATCTCATACCACTGAGAAATAAAATGAGGAACAAATAAACCAATGGTAATGAATCAAGTAATGAAATTCTGAAATGTAAATAAATTTCATGCTAGAATTAAGAAAAATAAAATACTAACATACTTAAATATCCACAGTATTGATCCCCATGTAGGTCCATTCTCAAAAATCTTACCTATCTGGAAAACAACAATCATACACAAAGTCTTTTTCCATTTTCAAAACCTATATACAAGAAATTTTCTCAAGTACAAAACATATTCATGAATAGTGTGTGAGTATAACTCACTAGGTTGACACTCTAATGTGTAATCATAATTTTCTCATAATAAGTGCATGAAATAATGAAATAAATAAGCGTGTTAATTAATTAAATAATTAGAATAATACCACATCATCCTTCTTTGACACCATACTAGAATATATTTGAACATGTCTCGTGACTAAGCCAACCATAAACATATATCCATGGTAAAACATAACCTACTTTAGTGCCATGATGGAAAGTCTCTGAGCATTTCTCACAACCATGGTAACCATAACCATATATCCATGGTATAAATTGAAAAAAATATGGGTCAACCCTGCTATATAAGTATTTCATGAATAAATTAGGTCTAAGACCAATTTATAATCATTTTATTGATAAATCATGTAACATATTTATGTGTAATCATTTCAGCAATAAATCTGGTTTGATTCTGGTGTATAATCATTACAGCATATATCTGGCCCAAGAATGGTATATAAGCATTACAAGATTTCTCACTATGAGTATTCCACTATATAAGCATTACAACATAAATCATTGGTAAATCCTGAAATATAGGCTTATAATATATATTTTTTTTGCATAACAGCAAGGATTTCACAATATATAATCATAAGGCTCGATGTTTAATTTTTAAAATTAACATTTAGCTTTCAATTTCATATTTTATTTATCATTTGGTCATAAAATAATAACATTATAGTAATTTTAATAATTAATCATATACAAGGTGACCTATATCATGAAATCACCTAAAAATCATGTCATTATAATCACACTTCAAATCTTTAGTCAATCCATTTATAATCAAGGGTTCCCTTTCCCAAAAGGTATCCATAATCAAATACATAATGAATTGTATAAAAATGTATACCAAGGAATAATGTAATTCATAATTTAATTAATCATAGTTCATGTAATTTTGGTGCAATTACAATATTGCACATACTTTTCAATGAATAAGACTATAGGGATATGTTTTCGACTCCCTACCTTTATTTGGTGACTAAAACAACACTTTTAAAGGGTTGAAAATGAGGAACATGGTGAAAAAGAAAACATGATAAATCCTATATCAAATCAGATCAAACTTTACATAAAACCTAAATGTAGTCTAAGGATTCGACTGCCCTAATGGAGAACAACAGAAGTGGAAGGTGAAACCAAATCTGATGACTTTCCAGGGATTGATTATAAAAATAGGATGTATGGAAAGGAGGATGGAACTCCAAAATTTCATGGGAGACACCCTAGGGTCAATAGAAGGAAGGATGCATATGATTCAATGAAAAATCATTATCACAACACCTGAAAAATTCTTACTCAGGATATTACGTTGTATGTATTGCATTTACATGTCATGTATTTATTTTCAGAGGGATACACTAAAAACAACATCACTTCAGGTTAATATTATTACCAGTCAATTTATTGCATATTGTGAATATTTTACACAATGTGTAACCATTTCGCACCCTGTATTGGTTCATGAAATGTGTCATGAAGTTATGTGTCAAGTAATATGTACACGGTGTGTAATCACCCAAGAGATATTTATCATCCAACTTCCTATAAAAATCACCTAAACCGCCTCCAAAGGCATATAAAACATGTAAACACTCATAAAACTATTTAACATGTTTATATCATGAATCCATTAATTGAAAAAAAACATATATCCCTGAATTTTAGGTCATTTTCCACAATAAAGTCTCTCTTCCTTCAAACAAGACTCATCTACCAAGGATTAAATGAAAAACTCAAAGAGGGATGTATCTGGGAAACATCATGGTCTTATTTGGGGGTCATGGCCATGGCAGTTGTCAGAATAGGTTTTTTGAGTCATGGTGATCATTGATAGGGGTTTTGGAGTCACGGAGTTCACAATCATGAGTAGGGGGAGTCATTGATCACCATCAGAAATAGCGTAGGGTGGGTATGTTCAAGGCTAAGGACATCATGGATAGGGGTTCAAAATTAGCATTTTTTAAACTATTTAGTAGTGGTTTAAATAAAATGTCCCAAAATATTTATATAAACAAATAGTGTCAGTTATATTAACCCACCGTTATATTATAAAAAAAATTACAGAGTTTATTTAGTAGTGGTTTTTAGAACCGCCGATAATAAACCACTGTTACGACCTACTTTTTTTATTGTGTAAGGATGAGGAGGAATCTCCTTTGTAATAATCATATCAAGCATGGATATTACTTTATTATGAGAAATTGTAACTATTTAAAATGATTGAGACTAAGGAAATGATCATATTTGATGAAATTCCCATTATATAAAAATACATTGATGTGTCTTCTGAAAAATGTTTTGGTCTTCCTCCATGCCAATAGGTTGTGTTCTCAGTAGAACAAATACCTAGGACTTTTCTAATATCCAAGCCTCCATATAGAATGGACACTGTTGAACTTAAAGAGATTAAAAACTACAAGAGACTCAGGAAAAATTATTTATATTCCCAAGTGATTCTTGTTGGGGTCCATCGGTCCTTTTTGTCAAGAAGAAATACGATTAAATGCACCTATGCATTGATTATAAGTACTTTACTTTCAATTTTCAATCTTTTCCATCAATCAGATGCTCCCCAATATTTACTACTTTCATGAAAATGAACAAGCAATTTTTCGGTTATTTTACATTGAATGCTTATTGGTTCCAAAGTCTTGGAGTCAATGATTAATATCATATATTCAAAAAAAACATTAAATCATTGACATTATTTCCTACTTCTCTTGATAAAGTAGTTTTACCCACAACACTCACACCATAAAACCCAACCAGACTAACATTATCATCTTTGAGGGATTCTATAATCTATTCAAAATCAAATTTTTTTGATGAAAAAAGAATAAAATCCCTAGTAGCTAAAAAATAAAAGTCTTAAGGTTGATTCTAGTCAAAGAATTTTAGTAACCCTCCATCCTCCATATGTTTCAGAAGATTCTTTCTTATTCTTGCTTTTTTCTTAGTTGGTACCCAAAAATCCATTTTCGACACTTGTTGAAAAAACATTACTTCTCCCCTACTATTTCCCCATTAATATTTTGGATGATTTCAATATCTTTCTATGTATTATAGCCAGTAATCTAAATAATTACTAATTTATTTAGATTTTATTTTGGCTACATGTAAATCTCATTCCACTCTCTTCTTTTCACTTTTTAATTTACATTTCACTTCCTAAAGGGCTTTAATATTATTGTTAAAACAACATATTTAATGAATTTGATGCACAATTGTCTCCACCAAAAGTTATTCATCCTTGGAAGCATTGGATATAATGATTTAAACTACCAATGCAATGGAAAACTAGAAGAGAAACTCAATCTATCCTATTTTATTATAATTTAGCAGATGTTTCAACGAAATTGATTGTATGTCGTTGGAAAAATCCAACCATAATTTTCATTTGTATTATTATAATAGATATATATATATATATATGAATTCATTGTTTCAATTTTCGAAACTAGATATCATAAATAATCTAAATGATCTAATTATAACCTATTTTAATTTTTAAAAATATCATCCTCAAAATAAAAAGAACATTAAATGATTAAAACAAGTAAAAAAAAAGAAATGTAGTTAAGAATTTAAAATTATATATCTCATTGACATTACCATATAATTAGAGGTAAAAAATTAAAATAAATTTTGTTTTTCAAATATATATAGCAAAATGGACTATCAGTTGTTATAGTAAATTTGAAAAAAAAAAAAATGGACGAGCTTTTTTTAACCATAAACCTTGAACCTAATATATAACACTTCATTGAATCAAAAAATAGGAATTTAAATTTCTCATATTTGTACCTCTTAATACTAATTACCGATTGAAAAAATGCTTTGAACTCATTCTAACAACAAAATTTAAAATGAAAAAAGTAGTGGATCAGTCTACTAAAGAGTCAATTCCTAGTAGCTGGTAAGAAAATTCATTAAAAAATTAATGTAAGATTAAGCACACCAGGTAATCAACTAGAGGGAATTTATGGATGATCTCTTCCAAATTCAACTTAGAATAAATGTAATTCATCACATTTAGGTTGGCATCAATAGTTCCATTCTCTGTTGTAAATATTTTTCTATTTTAGGTTTTAGATTTTTTAATGTTTTGATATTCTTGGAAATATTTCATTTATTTATTCACATTAACTACTTTAATGATACATTAAATATTTTTATATTCATAATTATATAGGTTTTTTATTGGCCAACCAGTTTGTTTTAGACTAGTACCACCCACTACTTGACATCCAAGAGGTTAAAGGATTAACCCCCAATGACCCTAGGTTTCGTTGATTTTTTCAATGTGTTGTAACAAGTAATATAAAAATAGAATAAGATACTATATCAAAACTACTCACTGAACAAGCTTTAGAGTCAAAAAATATGTTTTTGGGCTAAAAAGTTAGTTTTCATGTCACATGACCTTCAGACTATCAAATTGTAAAACTAAGATTCATCCAAATTTCATGACCTTTGTGTACCTATGCATTTGATCCACGTAATTTTTGTACTATTAGTCCATGTAAAGGTTCTCCCTAATCCTATTTTAAACATGGTATTCATTAATTAAAAAACGGGGTTTGACTTCAGCTTATTTAGATATATAAATATGTTGTTGGGAAAAAATCCCTCAAGGTAATATTGCATCATTTTGGGGTTGATTATGTTTCTTGACAAAGCATGTTTCCATAGTGAATTGTTATGTTCCAGAGATTTTGTTGACAACACATGTTGACAAACAACCATGACAAAGGAATACATGATCTGGAGGAGGTATAAAATAATAGATATAAGGTGGGGCTATTTTCCAGTGTTTGCCAAATTTTTGGGGTCTAAAATTTAGATTTTAGTGACCATCGCGAAAATAGGATTTCCTTGATGATTTAATTTAAATATGGAAAAGGAATGAGTTTAGTGAATATAGGATTTATGGATTGGATTTTGGAAACACCAGAAGAATGTTGACGGTGATGCTTCACGATTACGATGAGCTTCGTGAATAGCAGAGTTGAAGAGTATTACAGCAGCGAAGGGCATTGCGAGTGGAGCTTCGCATAGAAGACATGAAGGAATTGATGGGATGCTCCACGATTACGATGATCTCCACAATAGGAAAATTATCATGGTTCTTTGTGATTTTGAGAGAATTTTGATAGGAACTTTAGAGCTTCACGATTTGTGATGATGTGGCATTGACTTCGCATGGAAAGTTTGAGGGTCAGTAAAATTTCCTATAAATAGACCATGACCCCCCCCCCTCGAGCGAAGGAGATGAGAAAGAGACAGTTTTAGAAGAAAATAATTTGCTCCTGGCTCCTGAAGGTAGTGTGATTCATGAAAGAAGAGATTTGCGGTGGCTAATTTATCTCTATGAAAGTTAGGATCTCCGTGTTGGCTCAGCGAGCTTAGGGAGGGAATTCGCTCTACGATGACTTGAGGTTTGTAAGAGTGCTTTGTGAGAGTGTTTCGCGAAAAGGAAGGAGCTTCCCGAAGGGTTGGTTTAGATTCACGAAATTGGGAGCCTTGCGATGTAGGGTCCTTTGCGAATGTGTTTCCAAAGTGTGTTGCCTAGTGTTCCGTGGCAAAGGGGTATTCATCAGTGAATGAAATTTGGACTTCAATAAAGCATCTACAAATAGTGTATGATTCATTCATTTGTGGTAATGAAGAGACCTACGGGTCTATAAATTGTGAGTGGATCTTCTGAAAAAGCATTGAGCTCTCTTTAGTTGAGAGAGCAGTGATTTCTCAAATTGTGAGTTGTTGTAAACCAAGAGGGATAGTGAGTCCACTTCGAACTTGTAAACAGCAGTTCACTTATAGTGGAATTAGTACATCGGCACACAGCTGGTGTATGCTCCTTGGATGTAGCCCAGTGAGGGTGAACCAAGTAAAAATTGTTGTGTCTTGTGCATGTTTTAAGGGTTATTCATACTTTGCATCAGGAAGGAGAGAGAAGAGGGTTTTTTATAATAGAAAAACAAGATCAAAAGAGGCATCTATTTTAATCTGTCATACCCTGATTTACCCCCCCACCCCCCTCAGGGTATCTAGCCTAGCGGACCTATCATATGTTTGTTAATTTTTAATTGTGTTGAAAAACAAATTAAAATTGAAAACCCTAAAAAATAGTACACATTATGTATTATGAAATACAAAATTTAATTAATATAGATATATTCATATTTTATAAAAAATTATATTAAATATAATATTAAAATACAAAATATGTATTATTAAAATTAAAATGTTTATTTTGGAATCATTGATGGGAGAAATATTCCAATTCAGTATACAGTTGAATAATTAATTTTTTTTATTTTCTATTAGATGTTTTTTATATATATTAATAAAATAGAGTAACGTTTTTTTATATATGATTTTTATTACATTTTTTTTATTTTACATAAAATATTATACTTAAATTTAACTTATTTTTAAATTTATAAAAGTATTATATTTATAACATATTCGTTTTAAATTTGCTAAAATAGTTTTTTTGATGATGAAGTAACAAATATTTCAATTTCTACATTATTTATCTTACAATATTAAAAAATAAATTTAAAAGGGATATGTTAATAATAATATTCATAGAGTTAAAAAAAGAAACACAGTTTTAAGATACTTTTACTATAAATAATTTATTTTTCATTAAAATTTTCTGTAAACTAATTATTTTTGTTGGAGATGCTATAATAAATACATTTTGAGACGAAAAATGTTAATAAATACATGTGAGCTTAAAAATGTAAATTCCAATCTTCTTCAAGCATTATTCCTCATCATTTAAGTTTTCCCCATTTATTAATTATTTGAAATTCAATATATACATACTAGATAAATTTATGATTTTTGAGTGTAGGTTTTTATTTAACATAACAGTGTATATTATATTATTCAAAATACATATTTGAAAAAATTTATAGGATTATTTTAGAGGTGAATTTAGTGTATATATATATATATTAAATAAAGATATAATTTTTTCAATTCCTTCCATATACATCCATATTAAAACAACAATTTTCTTTATTTTCGAATATAACAAATGAAATTTTATGGGTGGAAGAAAAACATTTAATAATTTTTAAACCATTTTTATATACCCCAGTCTACTAAATATAATATAATTATGCAATCTATTTAAATATTCTATATAAAAAACACACCCATTATTATTTTTTCTCAAAAAACGTAATATATTTTTTATTTTAAGTGAAAAAAATAAAATTCAATATTCATATTTATAATACTTTTTGTCGAGACAAGTTAAGAAATTCAAAGGGAATTTAAATTATCATTTTTGTGGAAGATTCATTTTGAGAACCTGGATTCACAATGAGATTCTAAGATTTTATACATTCTAAAATGGTGTTTTTGGACATGGATGAAGGCATGTTGGTTTTATATGTGATCATAAGGAAGTTTGAGAAAGGTCGAGTGGATCAGGCTAGAGGGTCAATGCCAGAAATTTCACAGTGTGAACTTCATTTACGCATTGTGCAAGTCCCATGGGTGTGTGTTTTTAAGAAAGGGTAGTTCAGTCATTATGTTTCAGCGATTAAGGGTTTTGGGGTATGTTGTGTAATAGTAGGATGCCATTTTTCCATCCTCTCCCCTCCACATTCACCTTTTCATTGCTCATTGGTACTAGGAACATTCATTTGTGTTTCAATGGTGGGTTGAGTTAAATATGTTCATTCTTTCCTTCATATGTGTTTCCACTTTCATTCCCGTTGATTTTCACTTTCCTTGGATAGGGTTATTTGGTTAATTCCATATAAGCATGGTGTAATCACCCAAAATTTTATAAATAATATACCATTTTAAATGAATAACTTTTTTATTAAGTAATGTAGTTATAGAAAACATTAGCCCTACAATTGTTATTTTGGACATTTATAAAATGCAGTGTATCAAACTAAATGGGCCATTTATCATCATAACCCTTTATTATATAGTCACTATATAGTGACCATTATGATTAGTGTATATTAAGGGTTATCATAATATATAATTAACATGGAAGGAATAAGTGATGGCCACGACCTGTAAGATTTTACCTTCGGAACCCCATTTATCAGAGCTTCTGAGGGAGATAACATCATTGGGGTTTTACCTTTACCAAGAATAAACTAATATTAATCCATTAAAATTTGTGAGAAACAATTTACTGAATAAGTTCAATATTATCAAAATCACCACCCAAACCATGTTTTTCCAACCACCCTAAGAATGTACCACCATTTCACACCTTACCCTTAGGTCGCATGATACTGTAATAAGGGGTTATTCATCTTGACTCTAGTAGTATGGATTTTTATATTTTATTTCCATAAAAATAATTATTATATTTATCCTTTATCATTATTATATTATACATGTTATTATATAATGAGTTTAATAAAAACCAGAGTTTTATAAAAAAAAGAAAATTATATTTTTGGGAAATATATAATTTCAATTAAAATATCCTTTTTAATAAATTCAAGATTTTTAAAATAAATTATATTTTCATGGAATAGTATTATTAATTAATAATTATTTAAATATAAATGATAATATAATTTAATGAAGTACAATGTAATTTTTATAAGGGATAGAAAGTTTTCAGTGTCATAAAAACTAGTTTTTTCTAGTAAATAAGGAATTATTGTAAAAGTTTAAATTATCCTATTTATAAAGATATTTCTAAAAAATTAGTTTTTAAATTATCACTTCAAAATTATCTAGTAGTTATTTTATCATAATTTTCTAAAAAATTATATTTTGGGGTAAAAATTAAATATGGTGTAAATAAACATTATGTATAATGATATCATAATATCCCAAAAGTTTTATAATAAATAATATTAAATTAATCCATGGAAAAAATAATTTCCCCTTCAAAAAAGTATATTTTTGATGTTATTTTATTAATTTTACAAACCTGTAATAAATTTTATGGTATTAAAAAATAATTCTTTGTGAACATGACTCATTTCCACATCATGAATGATATTATTTTAAGTGGTTCATTTCTTTGCATAATAAACTATTAAAAATTACTCTTATTTTACTGAAACCATGTGCTAAAACCATTAGAAGATTTTTGGTAGTGATTATTTTATTACAAAGAGTCAAAAACCTATCTTTAGAAATTAATAAAGAGTTACCCTCTCTTTTGCTATAAATACCCAATGAACCTCCCATTACTCTTAACTAAAAACTCATTGAGCACAATGTTATTTTCCCTATCCCACTATAAATCCCTCTAAAGTTATGCCCATGCTCTTAAGAATATCCTCTCAAGCTTTTATTAGCGACCTATCAAATAAGGTATTCTCTTCCTCTTCCTTTTTATTCATATACTTTCTTTGTATTAAGAATATTGATTTCCAATTTTTCAGGTTGTAATTTATATTTACAAATCCATTTAATAACCTTATGATGCCTAATTAATAACAGAATAACATTCAATATCAATAAACCCTTCCATGAACCTTTATGTACACCCATTATTCTGTTTAAATTATCCTCTGATTTTATTGGTCAACATTTTATGTTATGAATACCAATCCAAATTTACACTCAAGAGTGTTCCCAAAGATGTTACTAAGATTAATTTATTGGGAACATCCATTTATACCAGGTGCATGGTAAAGATTCATATGATTTCACACCAGGATGATCACTCCATGGTAATATGCATTGGTTGATCATGTGATTTTTATATACCATTATGATTGGAACAAAAGTGATTATAAAATTTAATGTTCAGAAATAGACCATGGGTAAATTAGATATAATTATATAAATTCATTGGTTAAGGAATACATGTCATTTATGTTTTATCCCTTCAATGTTCATAGTTTCCCTTTTATATGTTTACTATTTTTTAACATTCTTTTCCCTAATTATTTTGATTTTCAAAAATGGATTCATATAAGAGGGACTGAGTCAAAAACCAATGTTATGGGAAATGTGATGGATTCCTAAATGTGATTCCCAAATAAAAGAGAGATGGATTGAGGAAATTTATGAAAATAATTTCTCAATTAACACATATTTTGAATAGAAACATGAATCACGAGGAATAACTACATCCCCATAAGAAAGAGAAAGTTACAATTGAGACCTTATTGTTACAAAGGCCTCTAAATATCATTGGATCTTCTGATCCCATAATCATATAATAATGGATCAACCCCATTAAAAATCTCTTCTCTATTCAACAATGATTTGATAAATAGAAGGTTTTGTTGGACTTTTATCACAAGGAGGGAGAAGATGATAAATAATATATTTTTATCAAGAATACATATCCCAAGGATGAAATTAAAGCTATGGAGTAGAAAAAATATAGTAAACAAATTCTGATAAATATTTTCCTCACACCCTCCGACTTAAAATGGACAGGGGATTCCTTAGACTGAAGTAAAAGGGGGATAAATCCAATAGAGTGTTTGAGGTAAACTTCACAAGACTTCCATGACATGCCTCTAACATTTTCATTGACCTAAAATGTAAATTTAACTAATTATTTAATGGAATAAAGAAAAATATATGATAAGATTTGAGGAAATAAAATGTTTAAAACTATGAAGAAATTGTATGATATTTCCTCACATTCAAAATAGATATTTTCAAATTGCAACGGTCTAACAAGACTAGGGAAAAAGAGCAGAGAATGGAGTTTCATTTTTGTGGAGTAAAAGAGAAATATCATGGGGGTAAGAATGTCTTATAATAAAATTGTCAAAAGTACAGGAAGAAACATCCTAGAAATTGACTAAAGGGGATAAGTAGATACTTTAGGTGTGGTAATAAAGGGCACCTAGTTAGTAAATGTATAAGGGAGAATGAAACTAATGTGATGGATGAAATGTATGATCCAGTCAACCCTCATCCTAGTGTCCAATGTTTAAACTACAAGTAATAACCACACAAGGAAAGCTAATGAACTAATCCTATCATTATTAATGATAACTAAAACTAATAACCTCCAAGGCCTAGATAGCAAGGGTGAGATATTCCACCACAATTACAAAGGTGGATCCTAACATTTAAGTAGTGATAGGTACACTAGTTATTCATTGATGAAAACAAAACCTACTATTTGATTATGGTTTTGTATATTCCTTCATATAATTTATGTTTATTAGAAATATTCAAACACCAACACAAAACATGGAAGTTGAGTTATCAGTGAAAATGGAAAATGGAAAAATTATTGCATCCCAGGTGCATGACATCTCCCATATCAATAATTGAGGTCTTAATTTCTTAGTGAAAATTTTTATACTCCATTTAGTGGAATTTGATGTTATTCTAGGTATGTATTGTCTTTTCTTATATATATCCAACATAAATTTTCTTGATAAGGAAATCAACCTCCCTATATAAAATTACCCTATAATTCTTTATATGTGTAAGGAGGAGGATGAATATCCTTTGGAATCATCATATCAATCATAACTATTATTTCCTTATGAGAAAGTTTATCTCACTCAAATGATTGAGACTAAGGAAAAGATCATTCTTGATGACATGACCATTGTAAGATCATACACTAATCTATTTCCTAAATATTTGTCTAGTATTCCTCTACATAAAGATGTTGAGTTCTCAATTGAACTTATACCTTGATATTTTACAATATCCAAGACTCTATATAGATTTTCCACTTTTTAACATGAAGACATAAAGAATTGTGTGGTATTCTTAGTTGGTTATCCAACCCACATAAAGAATCATATTCTTTTTTTCTCTACGCCATTAGAATATTCTATATCTCAATAAAATAATCTTACACACACTAAACATAACATTTTGTCATAATCTATAATAATCCTTGATAAACATTGGTTATAGATAACTCAAAGTTTTAATTTCAAAGGTTAATTATCATTTCACATCACAAAATGTATATTTATATATACATGTATGTAGCCATTGTAAAATAAAGATATAACAAAGGTTTCCTTTATTATGATACATTTTAATATTCATAAACTCTGTAAAAATATTTTTCAAAACCAATAAAATCACCAATATATCTTATCATATTTAATAAATGTCCAAATTATCCTTTTTTCTACAATTTCTGGTTTTTTTAACACATTACTTCATATATAATCCATGTAACATTTCTAGGTGACTATCTGATAAAAATCTCCCACTAAACACTTTAGTGAGAAAAATATATGAATACGGAAGTTTGAATAATGATGATATTAAGGAATCATAGTCCTAACTATTCTAATTTTTTACATATACAAACTTCTTAACTTCAAGACATTAAATGTTACAATGTTATTTTTTTGTCTACTTTGAAATCTTTTTAATTTCAACATCATCATCCAAAGAATTATATTACATCAAACTTTTTCCTTGAAATATTTTAACTAATTATATTATTTCTTATTAATAAATCCAAATCCTCTTAGGATATTAAGTGAAATTTACCTTAAATATAGATTGTTTTAATTATTTATTTGTTAACTTTAAACTTTCTCATGTCCAAGAATAAACCCACCAGCCTCTTAGACATTATATTCTATGTTTTTGAAACATTTTTATTTGAAAATAATACTTTATTAAAATATACTACTGATGTGTGGATGGAACACATTCCCATATATTTTAATAAATATATGGATAAACATTTTATCTTAGAAAAAAATACTTTTATCTATATCTTCTTCTCAAAATATTTTATAGAAATTAATGTATCATAATCCATGTTTATAAAATTAATCATATCATGGTTAATAGAAAATATTTCCAATTAAACAACTTCTCTTATCACATAAGGGAAATGATATAATGATATGTATATTTTTCTTAGATTCAGTTGAGCTTGATAAAATCATTTACATTTAAATCCTCAATGTATTAACTATTTACTCCATCTCATGAATATAAACTACAAGATAAATCAATTATTCCTTTTATTTTGAACATCTGTATATTTAAAAAACTATATAAAATCTACATTTGATATCACATACCTTTCAAAATTGAAGAATTAATTTCTATAATATCCATACGTGACATGGTCTTTCCATAGAGTTTAAAAAACTTTTTTAGGTATATTTCTTGGATAGTATAATCATATTAAATTATTTATACTCCTTTCTAATAACCCTAGGATACAACTACCTTGGTTAAATTCTTGAATAAATATTGTTGAACTTATTCAACATTTGGTTACTAAGGAAGGAACTAAACTGACACATGGAATAATTATTAATAACTTTTCTAAAATTACCAGTATTAATATTAACTTACATTAAGTTTATCCTTATAATGATTAATTAAAAAATTTATTTGGATGTTGATTATGGTATTTATCTATAATATAATCTTTTATCATATGAGTACCATGTTTATTAACTATTTAATAAGGACATTTATTAAATGGACTCAAACAAAAAATGGATCCTTTTAGAAAACACATCATATCAGATAGAGGCCCAAGATCCCTATTTCACTAAGCAGTGAGTCCTCTATAGAATTACTCTCATTACTTAATTATTTATGGATGTAATCATCCCATTCCCAATAGTTTTTACTCTTATATAATTTATTTGATAACTCTTTATCCACATCATTCAAATGGAAAATATCAACTCTAATACTCTAGTATCATTCCTAAGGGTTTCCCAGTTGATTTTATCCTAAAAAAGTGCCAATAATAGAATATAAAAAGAAAATCCAATGTAACCTTTATTGGTAAAAACCTACCAATGGATGATAAAATTTCTTATATCACTTTCGTACCATATAAAATTTAATTAAGGGGAATCCATCTAAGGTGGAACCTACACATTTGAATGATCGATGTCTTAGATATTGCTACTTTGGAAGGAATATTACACTTAGTATTTGAGTTAGATTTTAATATCACCATATTATCTTATGTTATTCCCTTTTATGCATTCATTATTCTAGTTTTTTTAGTCAATAATCTTATTCCATCCACCTAAGTTATATATTTAAACCATATAGATGAGTAATTCTTTAGATGACCCAAAGGTTTAAATTACCCACCCAAAAATAGAATTCAAACTTATTTTCACATGTCCAAAAGCACCATATTCATAAGGTACGTGAAAAAATCATATAAATTCATTGAGTTATATGATATTGGAAACCTTCACACGAGTTATCCAAAATTGATTGATAGGTAACCCCATTCAACATCATAAACAAGGCACAAGACTCTAGGTAGGCAGGTAGTATTAACCCAAGTCCTTCTATATAGGAATACTTTACTCAAGTTATAATCCAATTAGTCATCACTCTAACACCTAATAAGTACAAAATATATTCAACAACTATTTTCAAATTTATAACCTTAGTTGTAAACTGAGGTCAAGGTATACCACAAACTAAATTCATTATATTGACATTCCTAGAATGTAATGTAAGGCTCTATCATAGGAGCAGTTAATCATTTTAAAGTAAATCATACGCAATATTCACAATTCTTAAAAAAAATTACTAGACATGAATACAATATGGAATAAGATTTAAATTAATGAAAAATTCAAATATTTAAAAATGATATAAATATTTTTGAACAATTCATAAATAAAAATTAATTATAAACACTTTTATAATTTTTAACATTAATATTATAGACATTCCATAATTTTTAATATATTAATTTTATATTCATTTCAAAATTCTAAATATAAACACTTTATATTCATTCTAATAGAAAATCGTTCATAGTTACCAATATTTGGAATTTTAATTTTAAAAATGTGATATTATTTGAATTATAAACTATTTATAGTCAAATCTCTATTATCAGCACATTTTATGTAAACTATATATCTTATACATAACAATTATTTAAACCTTGATCATATCAATCAATAAATACTTTTGATGCGACTTAAATATTATCTAAATAAAGCCCCTTTAATTTCAACAATTTAAATTAATTAATTATGAATAATTCATAATTTAAATATGAACATTTCATATTTTAGCCTTATTTCATCATTTATAACCCTCTATAAATTTTTGTATTATAATTTCAAAAGAAACAATTTTATGTCTATATCATAAGAGATGTCATAAAAGTTGGTTAAAAAATATTTGAAATCATAACTTTTAATATTTAGGTAAAATGTTTCATAAAAAATTATTTAATTATTAAAATTTTATAATTAATTAATTTATAAACCTTTTATAAATTAAATTCTCCCAAAATACCTATTATAATTATTTATAAACATTTTATAAATCATTTAAACAATTTTATATGATAAAAAATAATTTCATCCAATTTTTCTTTTTACCTTTACATAGGAACATATTCACGTGTAAGTGTATGTCTTATCTTTACACTTCTGTTGACACTCTATGTAAGGGTATTCCAGTTCTGGAGTTCTTTCATAAGGGTAATTTTCCATGACTGTAATTTCCTAGAATTTTCCATGCATTATTTTAATATTATATGGGAATTAATTCAAGACCAGGCTCTGAGACGGCGTGCAGTTTCGAGGCCCGGTGAGCCCGGAACAAATGTTTGAATTTAATTTAAAAATTAAATTACACGCGCATGCGGTTTTCCTGAAAAAGTAGAATAACTCTTGAACGGGTGCTAGGATCAGAAATCTGAGCACACCATTGCGTTCGGAATAGCGTTTTTACCTTAGGCAAGGCCTAACTTTGATCGGCGCAGGTCAGTGGTGGAATACAGTTTTTGGTATGTAAGAGTAATAAAATATTTAAATAAAAATATTTTATTCTGCAACAAAATCTTTTAAATCTACTGCAACAGATATCCCTTACCTTTTTAATTAAAGTTTGGAGTAAGGGTCCAAGGTTAAAAACCTCATAACCCTGAAACCCTTGGAGGCTCTGGAGGCTCTGGAGAAAACCTCCCAACGCGGCGATGACGACATAGCGACCGGATCATCGCCGATGAATGTCGCGGAATCCAGGTAGGATTTTTGTTTGTGATTTTCTTCCCTGTTGTTGATTTCTATGGAGAATGTGGGCTAATCCACGAACAGACTAGTCTGTAGATCGATCGTTCTTACGAGATGGGCTTTTTTTGAGGATTTTTGGGAGATTAAAACCACGTTAATCCATTTTTGTTGATTTTCTGCTCCGTGTAATCCTATTAATGGGAGCGGATCAACGCCATGATGAACAACAGCGGTGGTTCGTTCCTTAATTTCGTTTCATTGGATTTCTCCCATTTCTTTACTTCGAATTCTTCGTGGGACGATGAACGACGGATCCTTGTGCATCCGTTCTATGACGCAACGATCCCAAACTATGTATCGAACCCCGGAGCGGTGTCACGGAGGTGCGACGGCGATATCGGCAGACGATTCGGAGTGGATCGAGAGTTATGAGTTTTCGGGCATTTTTCTTTAGACGGATCATTCGATTTTTATGATCCCTTTTAAAGGATGAATCCACCCATCGCGGTGTTCCTATGACGAAACGAACCAATCCCTGGAGTATCGGAACGAACGGACAAAAGATCTCGGATCCGGAAGATCGGCCAAAGCGGGAGGAAGAAGACTGTGTTCTGGAAATTTCCCGACTACACGGCATGTAGTATGGGCTACACGATGTGTGTTCCTCGGTGGACTACATGGAATGTACTTTGGGAGTACACAGACACAGGCAGAGTACATGGCCAAAGACACGCCGTGTATACCCCTCCCCAGCCATACCTGGCCAAATACATGGGATACCCCGTGTACTGGTACACGGGCCGGCGACACGGACATGGGCAGTGTACACGGACAAAGACACACCGTGTATACCCCTCCCCGGCCAGACCCAGCCAGATACACGGGATACCCAGTGTACTGGTACATGGGAAGGCGACAAGGACACGGGAAGAGACCGTGTACGGGCACATGGCCAGCGTACAGGGAGTGAGCCCCAGGTGCTCGGACACGGCCTGTGATGCTTCTATACGCCATGTAGTTACTTTCTATCTAACAATCCAAATGACACAGGCCGTTTACATGGGAAGTTTTCGGAGTCAGGAGCACGATGTGTACTTTTCTACATGCCGTGTACTTGAGTTTTACACAGCTTGAACGAATGACACAGGCCGTTTACCTGCGCAGTACTCGGGGTCAAGGAACCCGGTGTGTAACCATACTACACGCCATGTAATAATTTCTTCAAGGCTTGAGCTAGTTTCCTTCTATGACATTGGTTAGTTTCCTTACGGTTCCTCCCCTCAGTCTTTCTCCTGAAGGTTCTGGTATCATTTCCTACCTCTAAGACTATGATCCCTTCAATAGGACTTCCGGAATAGAGTTTTTGGAATCCCCTCTATGAGACTTGGAGCCAGATCCTCTATTCATTCTTGGAACCCTAGGTAGAGTTCTTGGTATCTACGTGACCAAATTTACCCAGGCACTGATCCTCTGCTTAGCAGATTAGCTCAGACTGAGTTGTCGGAATCACCCCATGACTTGGCTGAGATCCTCGTCTGAGCATCCACTTCTCAAGGTACTTTTTGAGTGTGTTCTCCCGGAACGATTACTTATTATCTCTCTCCTCGGACCTAGTAGTGTGTTCTCGTTGTTACGTGATTAGTGTAATCTTTGAGCTGGATCTTAGTGCTAGTATTCACGATAGTCGGTCATGCATGAGTATATCTGGATATTCATGTCATATGTTCGGTAGACATATACTGTGTAAAGATGACTATATCATTCCTTTGTTGTATTTCCCTTGTTTTATTTCCTTTGTGGTTTCAGGGTGTCCTACTGGTTATTGTTATACTCACCCCTGCATGGGCTTTGCCTGCACGTGTCGTGTCTTATGTAGACGAGCGAGCCTTTCACAGGATTCTAGGCGGACCAGGACCGGATGGTACTCAGTGAGATCAGACAGGCCGAGGTGTGTTTCTACGGCTACCGACTATAGTCCCAGCACTTTCCTTACAGGTTATACTTTGTTACACACTTTCTTTTGGTGGGCTTATACTTTTGGCCTAGGGTTTTACACTTGTTGTACTCTACTTTCCTGTCGTACTCTGTTGGTTGAGATTTTTAGTGTATGCATGAATTTCCATTTTTAGTAGTTTTTACTTTTCATCTTTGTGGGATTAGAGATTTGTGTGTGTGTGTGTGTGTGTGTAGGTTTATAGGCAATGCATCCCATGTTAGTAGCATGCCTACTCGGTGCTAGTCACCAGCCCCTGGCCTATTGGAGGCGGGCTTGGGGAGTTGTGGCTCGGGCCCCACTGGGATGGGTTATGACAGAGTGGTATCAGAGGTGGTCGGTTCTACCTTAGGACTGAGAGTCTGTGTGTTGGTTTGGGGCAGCATTGTTAAGTGTTTCGAGTTCGGATTTTAGGCCAGGGACCCTAGTGTTGGTGCGGGCGACCGACGTATCCATACACCATGAATCTGATAACTTGGTTTCGACTCAGAACATGAGAACACTAGTTGCAGGGAAAAATAATGGTACATGCATCATATAGGAATGGTTTGTGGTTTCTATGTCCTTATTGAGTCAGCTCTCTAGATAAACTCACTGATTGAGATACATCTTGTTTCTTTACAGGATTCCTCCACGATGCGCACCTGCTAGGATCCAGTAGCTTGATCACGAGGATGACCCCCTCAGTGATGAAGCATCGATACAGGGACCAGATCTCCCAGTTTTACCACCAGGTGTTGTGCCAGTTATCCCGCCACATGTGGAGCAGTGTTTAGTGCATGCTGTATTAGTGGAGGGGGAGCACAGGCCGAGCGCACTCCACGAGTTTCAGATACCGAGACCCCTCAAGTTTGGAGGCGAGCCTAACCCTCGGGCAGTAGAGGAATGGCTTGAGGCAGTGGCTAGAGTCTTCCGTTTGGTCAGGACACCCGCAGACCAGATGGTGATCCTGGCAGCGAGCCTTCTGCAGGGCTCGGCAAGACGATGGTGGTGTTTGGTTATCCAAACTCACGACAAGGCTACAATTGCATGGTTGGAGTTTGTGTTTCTCTTTAGAGAAGAGTTTTCACTGGTTACCTAGAGAGCAGTGCGCATACATGAGCTTCTACACCTCCAACAGGGAACCATGAAGGTGGATGAATATTCATTGAGGTTTACCAACCTCTCACGGTACTCGATTGATATGGTCAGGGATCAGCACATCAGAGTTTGGACTTTTGAGTGGGGCTTGTGTAGAGATATCTGAGATAGCATAATCTCTATGAGCATTCCAACTTATACTGGGGTGCTCGGCGGTCATTTGTGGTCGAGATCTTCTTGGCAGAGCAGAGACAGCCGGAAGTTGTCAGTAGTGGGAGAGGTGGAGCAGAGACCTCGGCAGTAGGGAGCCGATGTCAGGGACCCAAGCGTGAAAGACATTTCTAGAGGAGATCCCAGGATAGAGGATCTTCCATACAGGGTTCACAAGGCGCATCCAGCCAGCCTTGAGAGAGGTGATGCTACTCATGTAAGGGCTGGGGACATCTTGCTTGAGATTGTGTGACCCGACGTACTACTGACACGGGAGAAGTGGATGGACCACCGAGAAAGAGGAAAAGTGTGGAGAAGACAGATCTGTGGGGGCGGCGTATGTGGTAGAGGAGCTGGGAGAGCAGCTGGAGGTGGTCGGCGTTTTGACCCTTTGCCACCACCACCACTAGGGGGTCCAGCCCAGGCTCAGGGAGCTGGTGGACAGAGGCAGGGATAGCTGTAGGTGGCAGAGGCTTATGACCCATGTACTCCCGGAATGATTAGAGGTAATATCTGTGTATTTTCTACTTTGGTTGCCGTATTGATAGACACATGTTCTAGTCATTCCTTTCTGGCTTCTTATCTTGTTCGAGACCTTGAGATTCCAGTTGAGCCATTGACTCGACCCTTATGCTTAAAAACACCGACTGTAGAAGATTTAGAGATCACACACCTCTGTAGATAGTGTGACCTGACCCTTGGAGGTGAGAGTTTCGGTTGGAACCTCTTGGTGGTAGTGTCGAGGCCTTACGATGTCATTCCTGGTGTGGATTGGCTATCCACAATTCATGCCCTGGTCGACTATTTTAGGCGAAGAGTGCGGTGTGTATGTAGTGATGGAATGAGGTTCTCTTTTTTCGGTGAAAGAGAGACCCAGGTAGCAGAGGATGGACTCATGCATAAGAGGGAACAACCGATTTCACATCAATTGGCTAGCCTAGCCCTTGGCGTAGCAGATGTTATGAGTTTCCGGTTTCCAGTAGTAGTGGTTGAGTACGAGGACATCTTTCTAGAGTATGTCCCAGGGATACCTCCCCATCAAAAGATAGATTTATATATTGATTTGCAACCCGGGACGACACCGATATCAGCATCATCATATCAGATGGCTCCTGTAGAGCTTCGTGAGCTAAGAGTGCAACTGGACAACTTGCAGAAGAAGGGATTTGTGAGACCCAGCATTTCACCCTGGGCAGCCCCAGTGTTGTTTTCCAAGAAGGTAGATGGGATCTTGATTCTATGTGTGGATTACCAGCGCTTGAATCAGGTGATCGTGAAGAACCGGTATCCACTACCGAGGATCGATGACCACTTAGACTAGTTTAGAGGGGAAAGATGGTTCTCGAAGGTTGATCTACGAGCAGGCTATCACCAGTTGCGAGTACAGGAGGGCGATATACTGAAGACAGCTTTCAGATGTCGCTATAGTCACTATGAGTACTTGGTGATACCCTTCGGCATGACGAACGTCCCGGCATTGTTCATGGGACTCATGAACCGGATCATTCAACCCTATCTAGACTGGTTTGTAGTGGTCTTCATCGACGATATCCTTGTGTACTCTACGTCGGAGGAGGAGCACGCGAGACACCTAAGGATGGTTCTGGACACACTCAGAGAGAACCAGTTGTACGGGAAACTCTCGAAGTGCTAGTTCTGGATACAAGAGGTCCACTTTCTAGGACACGTTATCTCAGCAGATGGTGTTGCAGTGGACCCTGCCAAAGTGAATGCAGTCCTAGCATGGGAGCCACCCCGGAGCATGACGGAGGTGCGGAGCTTCCTTGGGTTGGCAGGCTACTATCATATATTCATCCTTGATTTCCCCAGGATTGCATCACCCATGATAGCTTTGACCCGAAAGGAGAAAACTTTCGTGTGGACTGAGAGATTCCAGCAAGATTTCCAACAGTTGAGACAGAGTTTCACGAGCGCCCCGATCATTAGATTACTAGAGGAGGGTGTCGAGTATGTAGTGTTCTACGATGCATTAGGAACCAGTCTTGGTTGTGTCCTGATGCAGAGGCAAGTAGTGATTTCCTATGGCTCACGTCATTTGTGGCCACACGAGCATAACTATGTGGCCCATGATGTTGGGTTAGCATCGGTAGTCTTCACATTGAAGATGTGGCGGAACTACCTGATGGGCGAACGTTTTACCGTCTAATCTGATCACAAGAGTCACATATATATCTTTTCTCAGAAGGATCTGAATTTGAGACAAAGATGATGGCTTGATTTCCTCCAGGACTATGACATTGAGATCGTTTATACTCCTTGGAAGAGGAACGTAGTGGCGGATGCTCTAAGCAGGAAATCTAGTTCACAGTTGCTGGATGAGGCGACGAGGTTGTTGGCCTCGTTATAGTTATCCTTCATGGATGGATATGAGGGAGCGTACCTTCAGTTGATGGTTGTTACCCATCCACTCTTACGGAGAGTCTGGGAATCACAGCGCGAGGATGCTAGCTGTGAGACTCTATGTGCTCAGATATCCATAGGTGTTGTAGCTGATGGATATTCAGAAGGTGGGGAGCACGTTGTTATTTTCAGAGGGCTCACAGTAGTACCAGTGACGTTTTAGGAGGAGGTTTTAAGGGAGTTCCATACATCTCCTTTGGCAGTGCATCCAGGCGTGTCACAGATGTATCAGGACCTCCGACGTCAGTTCTGGTGGCTAGGAATGAAGAAGCGTGTGGCATAATTTGTTTCTCGGTGCCTTACTTGTCAGCAAGTAAAGGCTGAGCAACAGGTTCTAGCAGGTTTAACTCAGCCCCTTGAGGTGCCATAGTGGATGTTGGATGGGATATCCATGGACTTCGTGATGGGTTTACCACGTACATCCAGGGGACACGATGCCATATGGGTGATCGTTGATCGACTCACCAAGCCAGCCCACTTCCTAGCCATATGGGAGCAGAGTTCAGTAGAGAGCTTGGGACGCCTCTACTTGCAGGAGATAGTTCGACTTCATGGAGTTCCATCCATGATCGTTTTAGATCGTGATGCTCATTTCACATCCCATTTGTTGAAGGTATTGCAGGATGATTTTGGGACTCAGTTACGCTTGAGCACAGTGTTTCATCCTCAGACTGATGTTCAGACGGAGAAGACAATCCAGGTTCTGGAAGATATGCTTTGAGCTTGCATACTTGACTTAGGTCTTAGGTGGGAGGATCACCTACCACTGGTGGGATTTTCATACAAAAAAAGTTATCATTCAACTATTGGTATGGCACCATTCAAGGCTCTGTACGGGCGACCTTGCAGGACACCACTTTGCTGGACTGACCCAGGAGAGTCAGCACTCATGGTCCCAGAGATTGTGAGAGCTACTACAGATAAGGTGCAGTTCATCTAGGAGCATATGAAGACTGCACAGAGTCGGAAAAAATCATATTCCGACAGGAGGCAGAGGGCCTTGGAGTTCAAGGAGGGAAACCATGTGTTCCTTCGGGTCTCATCTCGATGAGGATTGCAGAGATTTGGCTGAGGTGGAAAGCTATCGCCGAGGTTCGTTGGCCCTTTTCAAATTCTGAGTAGAGTTAGCGAGGTGGCGTATCGCTTGGATCTACCTCCTCAGGTGGACCGGGTACACAACATCTTCCATGTGTCGCAGCTCTGTAGGAACATGCATGATCCATCGCACGTCATCGACTAGGGAAAGCTGGACATCAATGATGGATTGACCTTTGCGGAGTACCCAGTAGAGATCGAGGATTGGTTGGAGAAGATCCTTCATGGGAGCGCTATTCCCTTGGTGTGTGTCCGGTGGCAGCACGAGAATCTCCAGGAGAGTACATGGGAGCGGGAGGCTCATATTCGCGTGCAGTACCCACATCTTTTTGAGTAGCCCTTGTTTTAGATTTTCGGGGACATAAAATCCCTAAGGTGGGTGTGATGTAATGTCCCAGATTTTTCCATGTATTATTTTAATATTATATAAGAATTAATTTGAGACCGAGCTATGAGACGGCATGCAGTTCCGAGGCCCGGTGAGCCCGGAACAAATGTTTGAATTTAATTTAATAATTAAATTACATGCACGTGCAGTTTTCCTGAAAAAGTGGAATAACTATTGAACGGGTGATCGGATAAGAAATATAAGGTCACCGTTGCGTTTGGAACAACGTTTTTACCTTAGGTGAGGCCAAACTTCGGTCGGCATAGGTCGGTGGTGGAATCCAGTTTTTGGGACGTAAGAGTAATAAAATATTTAAATAAAAATATTTTATTCTGCAGAAAAATCTTTTAAATCTGCTGTAACAGATATCCAATACCATTTTAAATAAAGGTTGGCACAAGGATCCAGGGTTACCAACCTCATAACCCTGAAACCCTAGGTTTCTTAGTAGGCTCTGGAAAAAACCTCCCAACACGGCGACGACGACGCAGCGACCGGATCATCACCGAAGAATGACGCAGAATCCAGGTAGGATGTTTGTTTGTGATTTTCTTCCTTGTTGTTGATTTATATGACGAACGTGGGCTAATCCATGAACAAACTAGTCTGCAAATCGATCGTTCTTGCGGGATAGGATTTCTATAGGGATTTTTGGGAGATTGAATCCATGTTAATCCATGGTTGTTGGTTTTCTGCTTCATTTAATCCTATTAACAAGAGTGGATCAACGTCGTGATGAATGATGGCATAGGTTCGTCCCTCAATTTCATTTCTTTGAATTTCTACCATTTCATTTCTTCGCATTCTTCGTGTTCTTCGCGGGGCAATGAATGACAGATCGTTGCGCATCTGTTCTGTGATGCAACGATCCCAAACTGTGGATCCAACCTCAGAGCGGTGTCACAGAGGTGTGACGGTGATATCGGCAGACGATTCGGAGCGGATCAAGAGTTGTGAGTTTTTAGGAGTTTTTCTTCGGATGAATCGTTTGAGGTTTATGATCCGTTTTAAATGCTGAAACCACACGTCGCGGTGTTCTTATGACGAACTAAACCAATCCCTAGAGTATCGGGATGAACGGACGATAGATCGCGGATCCAGAAGATTGATCGAAGCGCGAGGAAGAAGACGACATTTTGGAAATTTCTTGACTACACGGCGTGTAGTATGGGATACACGGCGTGTGTTCATTGGCGGCCTACATGGCATGTACTTCGGGAGTACATGGACACGGGCATTGTTGATGGCCAAAGACATGTCGTGTATATCCCTCCCTGGCCAGACCCGACCAGATACACAGGATACCCCGTGTACTGGTACACGGGTAGGCGACACGGACACGGGCAGAGTACACGGCCAAAGACACACCGTGTATACCCCTCCCCGGCCAGAACCAAATAGATACACGGGATACCCCATGTACTGGTACACAGGCAGGTGACACGGACACGGGCAGAGACCGTGTACGGGCACATGGCCAGCGTACACGGAGTGAGCCCTAGGTTCTCAGACACAACATGTGATGCTTCTACATGCCATGTAGTTACTTTCTATCCGACAATACAAATGACACGGGCCGTTTACACAGGTAGTACCCATAGTCATGGGCATGACGTGTACTTTTCTACACGCCGTGTAGTTGAGTTTTACACAACTTGAACGGATGACACAGGCCGTTTACACGGGAAATACCTGGGGTCAAGGAACAGGGCGTGTAACCATACTACATGTTGTGTAATAATTTCTTCAAGGATTGAGCTAGTTGCCTTATGTGACTTGGGTTATTTTCCTTAGGGTTCGTCCCCTTAGTCTTTCTCTTGAAGGTTCTAGTATCATCTCCTACTTATAGGGGTATGATCCCTTCAACAGGACTTCTTGAATAGAGTTGTTGGAATCCCCTTTTTGAGACTTAGAGCTAGATCCTCTATTCATTCCTGGAACCCTAGGTAGAGTTCTTGGTATCGACGTGACCACCTTTACCCGTGCGCCGATCTTCTACTTAGCCGATTAGCTCAGACTGAGTTGTCGGTATCACTCCATGGCTTGGCTGTGATCCTCATTTGAGCATCCGGTTCTCAAGGTATTTGTGGAGTGTATTCTCCTGGAATGAGTACTTCGTATCTATCTCCTCAGAACTAAGAGTTTGTTCTCCTTGTTACGTGCTTAGTTGAATCTTTGAGCTGGATCTTAGTGCTGGTATTCGCGGTAGTCGATCGTGCATGAGTATATATGGATATAATTGTAATATGTTCGGTAAACATATACTGTGTAGAGCTCACTGTATCTTTCCTTTATGGTATTTCCCTTGTTGTATTTCCTTTGTGGTTTCAGGGTGTCCTACTGGATATTGTTATACTCACCCATGCACGGGCTTTTCCCGCACGTGTTGTGTCTTCTACAGATGAGTGAGCCTTTGATAGGATTCTAGCTGGACCAGGACCGGACGGTACTCAGTGAGATCAGACAGGTCGAGGTGTGTTCCTATGGCTACAGACTATAGTCCCATCACTTTCCTTACAGGTTATACTTTGTTACAGACTTTCTTTTGGTGGGATTGTACTTTTTGCCCAGGGTTTTACACTTATTGTACTCCACTTTCCAGTCGTACTCTGTTGGTTGTGATTTTTAGTGTATGCATGCATTTCCATTTTTAGTAGTTTTTACTTTTCAGCTTTGTGGGATTGGAGATGTGTGTGTGTGTGTGTACAGGTTTATTGGAAATGCCTCCCATGTTAGTATCATGCCTACTCGGTGCTAGTCACCATCCCCTGGCCTATTGGAGGTGGGCTTGGGGAGTTGTGGCTTGGGCCCCACTAGGACGGGTTGTGACAATGACCCTTATGTATCATACGCCTTATAAGGTTTTATAAAGACTTGCCTTAACATTAACTCTTTACATAAGGGTAAGTACAAATATACATTTACATAGCCTTATAAAAACCACCGTTACATTTACATAGCCTCTCACATAAGGGTAAACATCCATTTAACTTTATGTAAACCTTTTTAAAAGTTTCATAACATTTAAGAATAAACTAGTTACCTTTATACATGATTTTAAAACCATGAACAACCATTACATGTAATAGAAATCAATTTCATACCATTACATAACACCTTGACACCCAAACCATTTAAATAAGGGTTACAATACAGACTACATTAATTTGAACCCTTCACATAAAGGTCAGCCTCAGGTATCCTTACTTTCATAAGGCAATTCCTTGGTTTCCCTTACACAACTTAGTTGTATAAGGGTAAGGCCTTAGTTACCTTTACATAGCCCAACTCTATAAGTGTAAACCATTTTCCAGATTTTCAATAAACCTAAAAATCGGGGACATGTTTTTGGTTGTCTTATTTATTTCAACATTGTATTTCATAGATCTAATGCATGGGATTTATCTGATACCACTATTTGGTTTCATAAGAACCTAATAACCCATATTAGTCCCAAAATAATTAATTAAAAAAATATAAAGATCACCCATGAAAGATAGACAAAATATGGGAATTAACTGAATTAAAGGACTATTTTGAATGTGTTTCCCTTAAATAAAAGAGCCACTAAAAATTTCACTACGGGAAAAATGAGCAATTGCGACGGGTTATTTGCGACGGGGGTATTTTCCCGTCGCAAATAAGGAGGCTTTTGCGACGGGATTGCTTTCCTCGTCGCAAATAGTTTTCCCGCGATGCGCGCCAAATCGCGGGAAACTTATTTGCGACGGGGGAATATTCCCGTCACAAATAATCGGCGGCGGTAAAAGGTATTTGCGACGGGAATATTCCCCCGTCGCAAATACTATGTCGGCAGGGGTTATTTGCGACGGGACCCGTCGCAAATAACTATTTACCGGTTGACCGTAATAAATGTTGGCTAAGGTATTTGCGACGGGTACCGTCGCAAATAGTATTATTTGCGACGGGTACCGTCGCAAATAGTAGTATTTGCGACGGGAATCTCGTCGCAAATGGGCCCGTCGCAAATAATCTAACCTATAAATACCCCCATCCGTTTTTTTCATTTCATTCTCATTCCTTATCTTCTCCTTCTCTCAAAATTATATTTCTAGAGTTGAGTTTTTCTCCAGTTTAATTTTTTTTCTCCGGAGCTGATATTAAAGTTTTGAAGAACGATCAGAACAGATCAATTTTCAAGGTATTTATCTTCATTTTAATTTTTTATTTATTTTTAATTTTTTATTTATTATCAATTTTTTATTAGTTTCAATTATTATTAATTAGTTGTAATTTAATTATGTTTACATTGTTTTATTACTTAATAAATTTAAATTATTAGTATTGTTTATAGTTAATGGTAATTAGGAATAATTAGTAATAATTTTTAATAATTAAGAATAAATATTAATAATTAGTAATAAATACCAATAATTAGGAATAAGAACATTATTACATTATTAGTTTATTTTATTATTAATATTAAAATAATATAATTTTTTATATATATACAATTCTTTTTTGATCTGTGTGTTTGCTGTCTTCACATGTATTATTTGTATGTGGAGATAGAAAACGCACAGATCAAAAAAGAATTGTATATAAATTAGAAAATTATATTATTTTAATATTAATAATAAAATATATTAATAATGTTATTATTTGTAATTATTGGTAATTATTTCTAATTATTGATAATTATTCATTTAATTACTAATAATTAGGAACAATTATCAATAATTATCAATAATTAAGAATAATTATCAATAATTAGTAATAATTTCCAATAATTAGTATTAATTACCTATAATTAGTATTAATTCCCAATAATTAGTATTAATTACCAATAATTAGTAATAATTAGGAATAATTGACAATAATTAGTAATAATTAACAATAATTAACAATAATTAGTAATAATTACCCATAATTTGTATTAATTACCTATAATTAGTATTAATTAACAATAATTAGTAATAATTAACAATAATTAGGATTAATTAGTATTAATTAGGAATAATTAGTAATAATTACCAATAATTAGTAATAATTACCAATAATTAGTAATAATTACCAATAATTAGTATTAATTACCAATAATTAGTATTAATTACCAATAATTAGTATTAATTACCAATAATTAGTATTAATTACCAATAATTAGTATTAATTATTAATAATTACCAATAATTATCTCTATTTAGTAATAATTAACAATAATTGCCAATAATTACCAATAATTAGTAATAATTATCAATAATTATTATTAATTACTAATAATTATCAATAATTATCAATAATTAATAATAATTTATAATAATTAGCACTAATTAGTAATAATTAGTAATAATTAGTAATAATTAGTAATAATTAGTAATAATTAGTAATAATTAGCAATAATTAGTAATAATTAGCAATAATTAGCAATAATTAGTAATAATTAGCAATAATTAGTAATAATTAGTAATAATTAGAAATAATTAGTAATAATTAGAAATAATTAGTAATAATTAACAATAATTAGTAATAATTAACAATAATTAGTAATAATTACCAATAATTAGTAATAATTAGAAATAATTAGTAATAATTAGAAATAATTAGTAATAATTAACAATAATTAGTAATAATTAACAATAATTAGTAATAATTAACAATAATTAGTTATAATTAACAATAATTAGTAATAATTAACAATAATTAGTAATAATTAGGAATAATTAGGAATAATTAGAATTAATAAGGAATAATTAGGATTAATTAGGAATAATTAGTATTAATTAGGAATAATTAGTAATAATTACCAATAATTAGTAATAATGATTATTAATTACCAATAATTAGTATTAATTACCAATAATTAGAATTAATTACCAATAATTAGTATTAATTACCAATAATTAGTATTAATTACCAATAATTAGTATTAATTACCAATAATTAGTATTAATTACCAATGTTTAGTAATAATTAACAATAATTAGTAATAATTAACAATAATTAGTAATAATTACCAATAATTATCAATAATTACCAATAATTATCAATAATTAATAATAATTAGCAATAATTAATAATAATTAGAAATAATTGGTAATAATTAGCAATAATTGGTAATAATTAGCAATAATTAGTAATAATTAGGAATAATTAGGAATAATTAGGAATAATTAGGAATAATTAGTATTAATTAGGAATAATTAGTAATAATTACCAATAATTAGTAATAATTAGAAATAATTAGTAATAATTAGAAATAATTAGCAATAATTAGTAATAATTAGCAATAATTAGTAATAAATAGCAATAATTAGTAAAAATTAGCAATAATTAGTAATAATTAGGAATAATTAGGAATAATTAGGAATAATTAGGAATAATTAGTATTAATTACCAATAATTAGTAATAATGATTATTAATTACCAATAATTAGTATTAATTACCAATAATTAGTATTAATTACCAATAATTAGTATTAATTACCAATAATTAGTATTAATTACCAATATTTAGTATTAATTACCAATATTTAGTAGTAATTACCAATATTTAGTAATAATTAGCAATAATTGCCAATAATTAGCAATAATTGCCAATAATTAGCAATAATTAGTAATAATTAGCAATAATTAGTAATAATTACCAATAATTATCAATAATTACTAATAATTAGCAATAATTATTAATAATTACCAATAATTAGTAATAATGAGTATTAATTACCAATAATTAGTATTAATTACCAATAATTAGTATTAATTACCAATATTTAGTATTAATTACCAATAATTAGTATTAATTACCAATATTTAGTAATAATTACCAATATTTAGTAATAATTAACAATAATTGCCAATAATTAACAATAATTAGTAATAATTACCAATAATTATCAATAATTATCAATACTTATCAATAATTAGCAATAATTCGCAATAATTAGTAATAATTAGCAATAATTACTAATAATTAGCAATAATTAGTAATAATTAGAAATAATTAGTAACAATTAGAAATAATTAGTAATAATTAGTAATAATTAACAATAATTAGTAATAATTAACAATAATTAGTAATAATTAGGAATAATTAGGAATAATTTGTATTAATTAGGAATAATTAGTAATAATTACCGATAATTAGTAATAATGATTATTAATTACCAATAATTAGTATTAATTACCAATAATTAGTATTAATTACCAATAATCAGTATTAATTACCAATAATCACCAATAATTACCAATAATCACCAATGATTACCAATAATCACCAATGATTACCAATAATCACCAATGATTACCAATAATCACCAATAATTACCAATAATGACCAATATTTTCCAATATTTTCCAATAATTACCAATAATTACCAATATTTTCTAATAATTACCAATATTTTCCAATAATTACCAATATTTACCAATAATTAGGAATAACTACCAAAAAATAGGAATAACTACCAATAATTAAGAATAACTACCAATAATTTGGAATAATTACCAATAATTTGGAATAATTACCAATAATTTGGAATAATTACCAATAATTTTGAATAATTACCAATAATTTGAAATACTTACCAATAATTTGAAATACTTACCAATAATTTGGAATAATTACCTTATTACATTATTTGTATATTTTATTATTAATATTAAAATAATATAATTTTCTATATTATATACAATTCTCTTTCCATCTGTGTGTTTTCTGTCTCCACATGTAATATTCGCATTCTTTTTCAAAATTATCAACCTACTCGCTAATGGAGAGGTGAAAGTGAATGCGAATATTACATGTGGAGACAGAATGTTAAACACACAGATGAAAGGAGAATTGTATATAACATAAAAAATTATGTTATTTTAATATTAATAATAAAATATACTAATAATGTAATAATGTTATTATTATATAATTAATGTTTATGAAAAAATTATATTAGTATTATTAAAATAATAAAAAATCAATATAATATTAAAATTATCAATATTTGTAACATGTTTTGCTTTATTCTCAATATATTCAATCTTTACTTGAGTGTTTTTTCTGACAAATTATTCAAAACCAGTAATGCTTTTATATTTTATAGAGAAATATAGAACAACGAGGTCGTCAACAATCATTATTAGGTGACCGCATATGGATAAATCAACGTAGAAATCCAAACGGTTCTGGTTTAAATCCAGTATATGTTGAGGGTGTGGAGACTTTTTTATCATTTGCGGAATCAAATTCAGAATTTGTTTCAGAAGGAAAAATAAAATGCCCTTGCAGAAAATGTGCATTGAGAACGTTTGACACGTTTGACAAAGTGGGGGAACATCTCTTGCATTTTGGTTTTCAAGCAGATTATGTATTTTGGTATCAACACGGTGAACGCAGTTCCAGAGCAGGTGATACCAACTTGATTCCGGATCCATCCCAGTTTCAAGATTTAGTACATGATGTTGCAGGTTCATCTGTTCAACATACAGAAACTCCGGCTGATATAGCTTCAAATCCTGAGTTGGGACCGTCTGAATTTTATGAGTTGTTGAAGTCTGCTGAGGATGCATTATATCCTGGCTGCAAGATGAGAAAATTAGAAGCAGTTGCAAAATTTATGGATATCAAATCAGATAATGGAATGTCAAACACCTGTTTTGACCAGATATTTTCTTTGCTGAAAACACTGTTACCTGAAGGAAATGTTTTACCTACAAATTACTATGAAAGTAAGAGGTTGGTTCGAAATTTGGGACTTACTTGTCAGAAGATTCATGCATGTTCAAATGACTGCATTTTATATTCAGGGGAAAATGAGTCGTTGGATAGTTGTCCCACATGTGGGCAACTGAGATATAAAGAAGGACAACACAGGAAGTCTGGTTTGATTCCTGTAAAACAGTTGAGATATTTTCCGCTTACATCCAGACTTTAGCGTTTATTCATGTCTAAGAATACAGCGACAATGATGTCATGGCATAAAGAGAATAGTTCAACCGATAAAAGCTTGAATCATCCAGCCGATGGTGATTCATGGAAACATTTTGATAGAGTGCATCCATCATTTGCATTAGAAGCTAGAAATGTTCGACTGGGCCTTTCCACTGATGGTTTCTGCCCGTTTGGATCTTATGGTAGTCAATATTCATGTTGGCCTGTTTTTTTAACTCCGTATAATTTACCTCCATGGATGTTGATGAAGGAGCCATATATCTTTTTGACTTTACTAATTCCAGGACATCCGAAGAAAAATATTGATGTTTATTTGAAGCCATTGATTGATGAATTAAATTTATTGTGGAGTACCGGTGTCAGTACATATGATGTTGCAACGAAACAGAATTTCATACTGAGAGCAGCATTGATGTGGACAATAAGTGACTTCCCGGCTTATGGGATGTTATCTGGCTGGAGTACACATGGTCAGAAATCATGTCCTTACTGTATGGGAGAGAACAAAGCATTTATGCTCATTCATGGAAAGAAACCGTGTTATTTTGACTGTCATTGCAGATTTCTTCCAGCTGATCATCCTTTTCGCAGAAACAGATCTCATTTCAGAAAAGGAACAGCTGAAAGGGATGGACCTCCAAAAATGCTATCAGGTTCGGAGTTAAAATCGGTTGTATTTTCATTACCTCCCATCACTTTTGGTTCCACAATAAACCAACAGAAAATTTCTGGTTTTGGGAAAGAACACAATTGGATTAAACGTAGCATATTTTGGGATTTGCCATATTGGTCTGATTTGTTGGTCCGACACATGTTAGATGTCATGCATATTGAGAAGAACTGTTTTGATAATTTGTTTCATACAGTTTTGGATACACCAGGAAAGAGCAAAGACAATGTAAATGCACGTTTAGATCTTCCCCAAATTTGCAGGCGTCCAGAATTGGAACTATTTGAGAATGTCAGAACAGAAAGGTTACTGAAACCAAAAGCAGCTTATACACTGTCTAAAGAAAACCGTTTATTATTTTGTCAGTGGATTGCAGATTTGAGACTTCCAGATGGCTGTGCTTCCAATTTGGGTAGATGTGTAAAGAATGGTCATATTACTGGATTAAAAAGTCATGATTGTCATGTTATAATGGAGAGACTTCTACCCATTGGATTAAGAGGTCTGTTGAATTCTGTGATTTGGGATTCCATAACAGACATGCCTCATTTTTTTCGGGAAATTTGTGCGGCTACGACAGATTATAATGCTCTAGGCAAACTTGAAAAAGATGTTGTTGTAATTATATGTAAACTTCAAAAAATATTTCCGCCGTATTTCTTCGACTCAATGGAACATTTGATGTTACATTTTCCATATGAAGCCAAATGTGGAGGTCCGGTACAGTTTCGATGGATGTACCCATTTGAAAGATGCATGCAAAAATTGAAAAGAAAAGTACGCAACAAAGCATCTGTTGAAGGATCTATTGCAAAAGCTTATTTGCAAGAGGAAATATCTTTTTTCTTCTCCCATTATTTTGAATCTGAGTCTCCTTCAAAACACAACCGAATGGGACGGAATGAGAGGAATATTGATGAAATCGACAATCAATTATCTGTTTTCAACCAGTCAGAGCTTGGTTTTGGTGGAGTTTCTGAACGCTGGCTTTCAGATGATGAACATCATAGAGCTCATACGTATGTTCTGCTCAACTGTGAAGAGATGACATCAGTTGTACTGTAAGTTTTTATATCACTTATTCTATCATTTATGTTACAGTAAATAACTTTGGTTTTTATAGGTTGTATGATAATCATATCAAGAAACAAATTCCACAAATTACAGCAGCTGCTCTCGAAGAACGTCGACTGAAAAATTTCTCTCAGTGGTTTCAAAAACTGGTAACATAAATTCTTTATCTTTTAGCAACTCATTCAATGTATAGTTTACTATATTGATAATTATTTCACAAATCTTAAGGTGTCTCGACATGCTGATAAAATTGACAAACGGCTGTGTGTATTGAGTAACCCACCTTCCAAACTTGTTAAAACTTATAATGCATATGTGGTGAATGGATTTCGATTCCACACACATGCATATGGGGAATCGAAAAAAACAATGAACAGTGGAGTTAGCTTGAGAGGATCTCATCATAGAGAAAATGAAGTTGACTTTTATGGCATACTTGATGAAATCATTGAACTCTGTTATCTTGGACAACATTACATAACCATGTTCAAATGTCAGTGGTTGGATACAGAGAGAGGCGTGCGTGTTCATCCGACTCATGGAATCATCGATATTAAATGTAAAAGTGTTCTCGCAGTAAATGAACCATTCTTATTGGCTCAACAGGCATATCAAGTTTATTATGCAAAGTACTGTGCAACATCAAGAGACTTGACTGATTGGTGTAGTGTAATAAAAATCAAAATTTGAGACAATCAGTTTAGTCAAAGTGAAAGTGCTTTCACTGATGTGCAAAGAATTGAAGTTTTTCAAGAGAGTACTCAAAATCGATCTTTTTTACAAAGAGACATGAGTATCGATGACGACACCCCGCATTTAGGAGTCAGTGATGACGATGATGTTAATGATGTCACACATGAATTTGAAATGGTAAGAGATGATGCAACTGCAACTCGAATGGATATCGATGATGTTGAGGAGGAATATGAAGATGACATTGACATATATGAAGATGATGATGAAGATGAACACTTATAGAATTCCATGGTATTTATATACAATCATAATATGTATATATGTATATATAATAGTAATTATCAATTATTTGCTAACATTAACATTTTCTGTTTCAGATGGACGAGGCCACATTTCGTGAGTTGACGGAGGCTGACCTGCCTTTCGATGCGGATGAGTTGCTAGCAGATGACCCTCAGCCTGCAGGCGCTCCAGGGAGTACGCGGAGGGGGCGCGGTCTTGCACGATTGATGATTCCTGACCCCGTCCCCGAGCGACGTCCACGTCTTGGGTTTGATCCGCGCACCCGGAGGTGTGATAACCTGTGTGATAACCTGTGGATTTGACTAAGATTTCATTAATCTATTCACATAATAAATGTTTATTATTTTTTCAGTTTTCCGCATATAGCAGTCGGACAGGGCAGCGCTATTTTGCGCAACTATTTCTCTCAGCCGTGGACCACATGGGAGCAGATTCCCATTGATGTGCAGCAGGCCATGTTCGGCCATTGGTTGGTACGTACGTAAATAAATAATTTTTATTTTGAAAATTATTTCATTTCTAACTTGATATTTTGATTTATTTGTAGGGTTTATGGTATCCGATCGAGGATACCATGCGTGACGCCATCCACGAGGCATGGGAGGTGGCCATGCGTGATCGTCTTCGTCAGTTTTTGCACAATTTAAGAAAAGCTGCGATGAAGAAAGAAGGAGTGTCAGATTTTGAGGAGTCATGTAGAGCACACCGACCAGAGTATATTTCATCCCATGTATGGGATGGATTATGTGCGCACTAGTTGAGTGGTGCCTTTCAGAGGAGATCATCGGTGGGGAGGCAGAATCGGGGGAGACAGGAGGTGACTCATCGAGCTGGGAGTCGTTCTTTCAGTACTCATAGATAGCATCTGGTACGTACATTATTTATAAATATTTTATATAACTATAAATATTAACAGTTTATTTTTTATTCTTATAGGCTGTCGAGCACCCCGATATTACAGAGTACGACGTATATCGGAGGATGTACAGTGATCCTGCTACTGGGGAGCTCAGAGGTGATCGTCAGCATCACATCGTGGTCAGTATTATTTGTTTTCAAGTTTAAAAATAAACTGCATATAATATATTCACAATTTTAATTTTAAATTGCAACTATAGGAGTCATATGAGGCCGCAGCGGCACAGGCCCGACCTGAGAGTCAGGCCGAGTCATCAGATCAGACCACTGTCCGTCAGTTTGATGAGGCGGCATGGATGCAGGCCACCCAGTATGCCTTCGAGAAGGGCCGGGTAGTTGGTATCGGCTCTCGACTGACTCCCGGAGATTATTATGGCAGTGCTGCGATGTCGGCGTCCAGCTCGAGAGGAGCTCGTGCATCTTCTTCTACACAGTATGAGGATCAGTTGCGATCTCAGACTGCACAGATAGAGAGTCTCTGACAGGATCAGGAGCAGATGCGTCAGCAGCATGAGGAGGAGCGTCGACGCCAGCAGCAGCTGTACGAGGAGCAGACGAGTCGGTGGCAGCAGCAGCATCAAGAGCAGATGGAGTACATGCGCCGACTCACTCATGCTTTAGGGATGGAGTTTCCTCCACCACCATCTGCAGATCCCCCACCTCCCCCCCTCCCCCCCTCCTTCAGATTAGAGTTTGTATATTTCTGTTATAAAATTTGTGAAATCAAATTTTTTTTTCTATTCGTAGTTTCTGTCTCATTATAAAATATTAATAATATTATATTTTTAAATAACAATATTAATATGAATAATAATATTATTTATATTTTATAATATTAAATTTTATATATATTTTAAAATTATATATATATATTAAAATTTTATATATATATTAAAATTTTATAATATTATAATTTAATTATTTTTTTTGTAATACTTGAATTATTTTAATATTTGAATGTAAAATAATTCTATTATTTTTATATTAATTAAAATAACTTATTAAAATTTTTTTATTTATGAATTATAATTGTAATATTATTATATTAATTAAATTATTTATTAATATTCTATTATTTTTATTTTTGAATTATAATTCTACTATTATTATAGTAATTAAAATAATTTATTATTTTCATTTGTAAATTATAATTCTATTATTATATTAATTAAAATAATTTATTAATAATTTTTTTTTTATTTTTTTTATAGTATTTGCGACGGGATACTATGCCCGTCGCAAATACTAGTATTATTAATAGTTTTTTATTTTTTTTAAAAAAAGTATTTGCGACGGGTCCCGACTCCCGTCGCAAATACTAGTATTATTAATTTTTTTTTATTTTTTTAAAAAAGAGTTTTTGCGATGGAACCGTCGCAAAAGCCATTTCCGACGGGTCCCGTCGCAAAAGGTATTTGCGATGGGTCCCGTCGCAAAAACTCTTTTAAAAGTTTTTTACAAAAATACGAAATACTATTTGCGACGGAGAAAATGCCCGTCGCAAAAAAAGTATTTAGCGACGGGCCCGTCGCAAATAAGTGTAGTTGCGACGGCGTTTTCAGCAACGGGCCATTTGCGACGGGACCCCGTCGCAAATAGCCCGTCGCAAATACCTGTTTTTCTAGTAGTGTTTCTTTTGTTTCTTTTATTAGTTTGATAAAGATCAAAAAATTAGAAAAAATATTAACCCATATTCATTAGTATTCATGGGTAAACTGAATCATCTAAAATTCAGATGGTATCCACCTTTTCTCCATTGTATTCTAGTACCCTTATATGAAATAGAGGAAGATAAATGAGAAATTTGGGTTATGTAGAATCATCCAAGAATCCATAGACATCCATAATTTGATTCTATGGTTTATATAGAACCAGATAACACTCATGGGTGGTGTCAGCATTAACTCCTCAACCATTTAATTTATTGTAAGATATTATTGAATGATATAATTCATGATAGAAACCTAAAATGATACCAGTTATCATTTTACTACAGTCGCATATTTCATAAAATAATATACACTTATGAGTATGAAAATAATAATTTTCATGCATTATGAAATGGAATATATATATCGTATATATATTTAAATAATTTAGGAATATTTCCATCAATTATCAACCCATTTTCAATAAAAAAATAGGCACTTGGAATATTTTATAAAATAACTCCAATATGTGTTTGATGATTCCAAAGTATGAAGTATTCACATAAATTGGATTTAAATCCTTGGCACCAGAAGCATGTGTCACTTCCACCATAATATTAAATACATTATATTTCATCCTATTAAATTTATCATTTTCATTTCTATATAATGTATAATTATTAATTACATAACTATTTATAGGATAATATATGTATGCTTGATCCTTTGGCATGCCATAAAATTCATTCTTAAATTGAATTCATGTTTACAGATAACTTGTAGAAATTATGATCTCAAAACCATCTTATAAACTATGAATTATTTGTACCTGATATCCATATTGTATCCCTTGATAGATTCAAATGCCTAGGAATTAAATTTTGGGTTTCAACCTATGGCACAATCTCTAAATTTTCGTGTAAAACATAAAGTTGAGCTCTCTCCAGCTCTAAAATGGTAATTAAGACAATATCACTTCAAAGAGTTCCTTCACCCACAAGGAATCCATTGGGATGAGATTTTGGGAGACCAATTTTATCCACATAAGATAGGTATTTAGTACAAAATTCAATGTATTCCTCATAAATATATATTTATGAAATACTACCATCTCAATGACTTCAATTATTTACATACCCTTTCAAAATATTAATATACCATTCAATAGGGTACGTCCACAAAAATGTATAGTACAAAATATTTGGATCTCTCTAACTAATTAAACACTCAAGTGAACCATCATATAAAATAATTAATGTTGGAATAACATCTCTAGTTCAATTAATATTATTGTAATTTCCTTTTCCATAGTTGGAACGCTTTTTCAATATATAACCTTAAAAAATTTTCCTATTAAAAAGAAATAATTCTTGGTTAATGTGTCCCATAATTTTTCATAGATAATGAAATTTAATTTTACAGTAATTAAATCTTGTATAAATACATGATAGGAATGTGATTTTATTCCCTTTAACTTCAAATAAGTCATTAATGCGATATTTTTGATATTTGATTAATATATTTTTATAACATTTACATCAATTTGGATGTTGGAAAACCTATATATCTCTTTCCTGGAAAGATTGTCATATCTTTTAGGAATAAAAGTAATCTTATCTCTCTACACTGGTGCAAACTCATCCCTTATTTCCATGTGAAACATGTCAAACCTAGCCTAAATATCATCCTTTTTGGATTAGTTTAGTACTGTGCCAATTGCCTAATAATATATTTTTTATATGTGCATGACATAAATAAAAATTCTGATGTACAAACAATTCTAGTTTAGTAATTAAAAAAATTGATCTATTTTTCAACCAGTTTTCATAAGGTTTTTTTCAAAAGGTTTATTAAAATAGTGACAACATCCTTTTTCTCAAACCATTGGTCACCTGTTAGTGAAGATGGTGTTGTACATTCTTCTGAATTCCCTTCGAATAAATTTATCTAGGAATGGTATCTATGCCTTTTGGGTAATTTGTTTTTGATTTCCCAGAAATAATGTCATTGGGTATTATTTTAACCTAACTGATTTTGTACCTTCTTAACAAATGGGACACCCTATAGTTCCTTTAATTCTATATCCTATAAAATTTTCATAAAAAGGATATTCATTTATTTTCTTATACAACATGGTTCTAAATATTAAATATTCATTTTTATAAGAATCATAAAACATAACACTTGGATCTCACATTCATTTTGGATCTTCAATAAATGGTTATAAATAAAAATCATTACCATTACATGATTATTTTTTTCCTTATATAAGAAGAGAAAACATTATTTATTTTCACCTTATGCGATACCACAATAGAAAGTTATAATTTACCAACATAAATAGACATGTACTATGTGGACTACTTTGTACACTAAAATTATTCATTCCATATATATATAGTTGAAGACAGAGTTTTCTCAACTAATTTCCAAATTTAAGATACTCGTGTTCAATTTCACATAGGAGAGTCTACTGAGTGATTTATTTTCTCATCCTGAATTCTTTTATCTACATCAATTTCATTGTAGTCTCTACACTTCTGCATAGGAACATAGACTTTAGAAATATTGGAATGTATCAAATACATTTCTATGTACTTCATTCATATTTCTTGTATTGAGATTCACTACACTGAAGGAATTTTTATTTAATTCGTGATACTTGTAAACCAATATATAGTCATTTCGAGATGCATGTATTCTTTTTGAAATTATAGCCATTGAACATAGAATTTTTTTAGCATTATATGTTTTTAATGGAAGCTCGTTATATTCTAGTATAATATCTTTTAAGAGAGTAAGTAGTTTAGTAAAGATGGTTTCACTCCATTTTTCCCACCATTCAAATTATATAGCTTCACTATTACTAGAAATGTTGTATATTTAGTACAACCAGCATACAATGGAATATTTTCATATCTATTTAACATCTGAAATAGATTTGGGAAATAAAAAGGTTCATCATCAACTATCATTTTCATTTCCTCAATATAATCTTATTCATTTTTTACAATTTTAATCATATCTTTGATAAACTATTCATCATCATTCAGACTTGTAATAATAAAAGAAGGTCCATAAATTGTAGTGTTATCCTAATCACTAGATATATTCGTTTCTTCCCTATGTTTAGTAAAAAATTTATAAATTTGATCTATTTTTTGATAGATTAAGTGTTCTTCCAAATGTTATTAACTAATTCTTCTTCAAAATAATAACATCTACACAAACAAAGGATTTTATAAGGGTCTTATGGATTATTTTTTTCAAACATAATGAATTCTTTAACTCCATACTCATAATATTTTATCATATGATTGTAATCCAAACATTTTTTTTTCATATCCATCCTATTTTATTCAATAATATTACTATTTAACAAAAAAATAAATGCACAAAATGTATGTTCTTATAATCCTAACGGGATATTCTTTATACATATATATATATAATCAACATATATGATATAGATTTTCATTGAATCAATAAGTTACAAGATTATATAAGGACAAATAATTATATTAATATAAAGTATAATAATATTAATTTTTTATTATAGTAAGTCACATATCATAATTCATTATATTGTTTAAGTGGATTCACCAAGGAAGATATTTCACTTTTTTTCACTATCAATGTGCAGAAGAAACCAATTGATTTTTAAAACTGGATAAGTATTATGATTAATATAATATGACTTCTGTATAAAAACATATATTTAAAAAAACTTATTTTTATCAATGTTTCTATTGTATTCGAAATAAAGTAATCACAGATATTATGGATATTACATTTATAAAATTATAAAGACATAAAAAACAAAATATTATAAAAAAATATGTGTTAAAAGAATAGAATTTAACCATATCAAAACAAATGTAGACCCAACCAAAAACAAGGACCCTTATAATGCATTCCCTATAAAAAATCATTAAACCACCAATAACCCACAATTCTTGACTAAGATAGGGTATTCCATTTTAGATTGGGAAACTAGAGAAGTGGTGGATACAAACAACTTTTTTTCATGTTTAATTTTTTAATGGGAGATGGTTGGTTTTTCTGTGCCTAAAATTTAAATAGAGGATGATAGGTTTTTTTAAATTATCATCCTCTCTCTACTTTATCCTTCATATCATTTATTTTTTAATGGCCATTTTTAATGAACTTATTTTTTTAAACATTTCAAAAAGGGAGAGAATTATAAGAACCATGGTCATGTTTCGAAAAAATCAAAAAGGGGAGATTGTGTGGGTGTTGGTTATTCTTGTTTTTGATTTATTTAAAACCATTGCTATATTTAATTTGTATTTTAGTTTATTTTTTTTGTATAACATGAGATTTATAGTATTATTCTCTTTCAATTATATTAGGTGATATATAGTTTTTATATTATTTTTATTTTAGATTTTTTTATGTGATTTAATATATGAATGAATTAATATTGTTAAATATTTTTAGGTTGTTAGTATTATTAAATTTCATTTAGTCTGTATTCTATCTTGTATAAGTGTTTCTATAATTCTATATTAGATATGGAATATTTCTACTTTATATGGTTTTTATATTTAAACTATAATATTTTTTATGGTTTGAGAGAGAAATCACTCCATGTAATAAAGTACGCATTGAGTTATTTTGGATATATATATTTATGTATATTAACATGAAAAAATTGATTAATGCTTTTATTATATGTATGATGTACTTTATTGTGTTAATGTGTCATGAGAGTATGATGTTTTTTATTTCACAAGCATGAAGTATAAATTTTGGAAAGTGAAGGATTGTTAAATACCACATGATGAATGAATGCATAGAAAACCAGAGTCAAAGCATCGTGCATTTCAATCCAGGAATAAAATTAGTTATTATCACACCATGATAAGATTATATCTGTAGATGCGGTTGGCGGGGATCTCAACTTTGACTAAGAGCACCCATTTTCTCTAGGGTAATCCATGGATTCTCTAGTAGGATTTTGATGGTTGGGTTCTTTTTCCTCGACAGTGCGGGGTGGTGGTCCTCGGTGGATGGTAAGGCTTCGGGGAAAGGGAAAAGGTGGGTTTCAGATAGCTTGAGTCTCATTCTCATATAGAGGTGGTTAGACTCTAATGTATTGTTCATCCCGGTCGGTGGATGGCGGGTCAGATTTGGCCTAGATCTACTGTTTCAGAACAGATCTCATTAGATTCGGTCTTTATTGATTATCCTTTTGGGTGATGGTGTTGCATCGGCATGGCGGGTTACCGAAGGTGTGGAGGAAAATGTGCAGTGGCAGCTGTTGGTGTTGGTGGCCAAGAACCAACTACTTGGTACTTTATTCATTAATAAATAACTTATCACATCTTGATTTTTCTTCTGTGTGACAATGCATGTGATAATTTCCTAAGGATATCTGTTGCATTAAAGGATCATAGCGGATCCCTACTATGATGAGAACCCGGAAGTTCCATAACACTGTTCTCAAATATATGTTCTATGGAAGGATAATGTTATTTGAGGGACACAAATAATACATGCCATTAGGGTTGAGGACTCATAAAACTTTGAGGCACCTTCTCATGGTGTGTGCCCTTGGTAATATCTAGGAGGATATTATGAGAACAAGACCCGCCCGTAGGACATCCACATTTCATAGTGTCATTGGATGTTCCAATCAGCAGATGTGTGTACTGGTCCGTAGAATTTAAGATTATTATTAATGGGTATTAAAACTCGCGCACTTAAATGTATTGATGAAGACTGTGACGACACACTATTCACAGCGAGGTAGGATACATTGGGTGTGTCACAAGTAATACTGCATTAATAGATAATGAGAGAATGGATTTGTCCCTTCTGTTCTATAACAGAAGTAGATATCTGAGGCCCTTTGATGGAATTGATATAGCCTACATAAATACAAGTCCATGGTAAGGTATGGGAGAGTTCAATTCCAGAAAGTCATAGAATAAATAATCAAGCGCATGGGTTGATGACACTAGCATGCAACCTGCTTGATTAGAGATATAGTGACAAACGGATTATATTACATGGTAAACGTTCGTAGGATGTGACACGTCATTTCGGTGTTAACTTCTTTCTCTATGGGTGCCTTTGCGTGTGGCTAGATTCTAACCTTGGACTTTAGGTAGGCTCCACCTAATTCCACTGAGAAAGGGTCCTAGAGAGTCAAACACTAAGTGTGTCCACGTATCTAAGTTAAATATTAATTTAACAAGTTAAATGAATATTATTCCCGACTGTGGTTTAATAATTATTTAAGGATGCCTGATTGCATTTATTTTGAAACTAGTTATTTGAGAGAATATATTGTGGGCGAAATAATATATATTTATTAATGAGTAATGCAGTTACATTTATTTAAACAAATGAATATCCATTACTCAAGGACTAATAAATGTGGTGGAGTAAATAATGGAAAATGAAAAATAAAAGTGCAAGCCATGTATATTAAATATACACACCCTGTAGTTTTATAGAAAATGAGTACATGCCGTGTATTAATGAATACACGTCGTGTAGGTTTCCAGTCAGGATTTTGAGGATGTAATATTGTTTTATTAAATGATATTTATTAAAATCAGCGTGGGCTCATGTCAAGGAATTAATAATTAGACATGGGGTTTTCAATAAGAGTTAATGAAATAAATAAAATGTGTAACATATTTATTTATTATCATAACTCTATATCCTCAAACCTGATTATAAATATCCTTACAACCCTAACACTTTTCCCTAATCGTTGTGCACAACAATTTTGGAGAATTCTTTCAAGGCTGAAAGAACTACTTCCTTCATGAACGCTCTCAAGACCAAGAGAGATCCATCTCCATCGGATCAAGGCATTCTAAGGCGGACATCACAAGCAAAGGTTCTTTCGTGCTAGCACCCAGATATCCCTTCGGCGACATCCAAAGATACGTGGAGCATGTGTGGATCACCACTAGAGGAATCCTACACATGGATTCTACGACGCAATGACTGATCACATCGGATCATGACCGGAGACATCAACTAAGTAATAATTCCACCAAGGTAATTCTTGTGAATTAATTAAATTAATGATAACCAACATATGATGATCCTATGAATATGGTTCCGGGACTCCCTCTTCTTTTTGTTATTCATTCTATTCCAAAGATCTGGCATTTTATATCGTGACGTATCTCGGTTTGAACATTGTTTAACGCAAAAATCAAAGTTGGGCACTCCCACCAATGTGCTTCTGATGCACCCGAAACCTACAAGTGGTATCAAAGGGGTCATATCGTTGATTATAATTATTTAGTTTTTCATTGGTGATTTACGCATTTAATAATTTAGTTGTTTCAATTCAAGTTAATTGTTCTTTAAATCTGAATCTCGAGATCTTTTCCTCCTTTATTGTTTCTTGTTCAACATAAAAAAATGATATTTTCTTTTATTTTTTGATTTAAATAAAATAGAGGATCTCATCTAGAGGAGCCAAACGTTCCTGGTCATACAACACGAGAATACACGGCGTGTATTCAGAAGTACACACCATGTAGTCTAGGTTCATGCATTGGACTGGTCTGCCAAATCAGGCAGTGTATTGATCTTATCTAAGTCATTTATGACACTGTGTGTTGACTAGGAATAGGTGTAACATGGTTTCCAGATTACACGCCATGTGGTCCAACAGAACACGACATGTAGTCCCTTCGGGGTAGGGTTGGACCGTGTACCTCGTACAAGGCTTGCCTAACTGTAAACCGTGTAAGGAGGAAACTACACGGCATGTGTCCCACTGAACACGCCGTGTACTACAAAAATATCTGAAGTACATTAACATGCCATGTCCCCGGGCATGTAATTCAGATGGACTGTGAAGAAAATTACACACTTTGTAGTCGGAACTACATGTCATGTACTCACCCAAATTATGCAGATTTATTAAAATTTATTATTATATTATACAAACCCTTGAGACGTGTACCATGGTGCATGCTTAAAGCTAGGTCACAACACGTGATAGGTGTTTTATCTATATGTGTTTAATTTAACATTTGTGTAATGAACGAGAATTCACCGGGTTGCCTCCAAGGTACACGTTACATACAAAGATAATTTTAAATGAATTTCTTTGTTTAAAATTATGATGGATGAGAATCTCAAGGAAATTCAGAAATAGGTTTTAAGATAAAAGGATTGATTAATTAAAGATAATTAATTGATTCAAGCATGTCTTATCTTAAAAAAGAATGATTAAAGAATTGAATGGTAGTTTTATTTATGCTTTAATATCATTGCATGTATGGATGATCATGAGCTAGACCAAGACCTTTATATGTGAATGGTGTCTTTAATTTATTTGTTTAAATTAAAATTTTTATCCTGCGAGCCTTCTCCTCATTAATATGTAGGGCATGTGAGCCCAAGGATTATTTTATGTAAAAACCCCATTTTACCCCTCACCTGCGTGTGAGATAAATGCATAAGTAATGGATGGATCTCCCAAGCTAGTGGAGAAGGCTCCAGTCAAGAGCCAAGGTGAAACCAATCCAAATAGATACAATGGTGGATAAGTGGAAAGATGTAAACACGAACCCGAAAGGTTCAAGGTGTTTCTCCCATAGTTCTTGGGTTAGTTTATCAGCCGCTAGATAAACTAACCAATAGGAAAATCTCATGATCATACCATTTATTTTATTTCTGTCAGTTTCATGGTTTATTTGTTGTGGGTGTGTTGTCACGATCACACAGTTAATGAATTCAATGAGCATGTAAGATGGAATAAAAATAAAACCGGCTTATATGTAAATATTATCTTAGACATGGTTAATCACTTATATATATCCCACATAATATTAAATAGAATGTAATAAAAGATAATAAATTGGAAATTTACGTATAAGGATAAAATATCTCAATGAAATATTAAGTCAGTATAGCCTTCTATAATCTTGGTTAGACTCGAACCATAGTTCAAAGTGCTTGACCAACCCTAGTTGGGGTGAGTTCATTTATTGGGGAATTCTAATTCAAGGTTTTGGGTTGAATTTACTTGGTTCACATCAACGGTTGACTTCCACAGTAGGACTTAGTGTGACCAAGAGGCAAAGGTTGAGAAAATCCAAAATAAAAGGATTTTTGGATTGGGGAGTCCAATCAGCGGATCAAGGAGCAGTGAGTTAATGCATTTGGTATTTGGAATGACTACTTAAAACCCTTCATGTTGATTTCCCAACCCTAGTTGGGGTAATGCAAAGGGAAATATGGATCCTTTGCACTAGAATATTCAGGCAATAGAATATTCCGAAGCCAATGGTGAGGGCTATTAGATTTTGATAAAATAGTGGGAGACTATTAAGTATTAATTTATTTATTTTTCTAAATTTTATGATAAAGTACTAATCCTTTTATCATCTTAATTTGTAGAAATGGTATGAAAAATGACTTCAAACATTTCATTTCGAACCATACTCTAGAAGTAAAACCTTCTCATCAGAACCAATTTCCAAGAGGGGCAAAGGCGTTTACACGTCATCCTTCGCCACGAAAGGAAATTGTATGTACTGGAAGATCTAATTCAAATTGCACGTGGAAAGGAGGCCAGTGATGAGGAACTATCCCTCTACATAAAACACATGTATGATGGCACAGATGTCCAGTTTTTCATGCAATCGTTCATGTCTAATGAGCTCTTGAAGCAACATGAAAACATGTACACGTATAGCATGATGTCTCTTGTTAAGGATCTCAACCAATAGAAGGAGAGACATGAGTGATATGAGATCTCCAACGATTTGTTTACAACTAAACGTGGAGAGTCTACGCCAGATGGGCCTCATGTATTCAAGCTCATTGGCTACATTGAATGCCTAGACATCTTAGGGATTATGTTCCCGGATGTGTTGCATACAGATATCATCATATCATCACTGCCCAAGGCCTTCTCAAGATTTATTGTCAACTACAACAAGAGCAATAATGAGAAGAGTCTATCGGAACATATGACCTTAATTCGCTAGGTAGATAAGGACATGGGGCGTGACAAACCCGCAGTCCTTATGGTGAATAAGAAAAGGAAGGACAAGGAAAAGGGGCCAAATACAAAAAAATGGTCTGAAACCCCCCGAGCGTTATCCCTCCAAGAAGGAGAAGATCCATAGGCCAGGCAAGGAATGGAAGAGAGTGTGTTTTTCATGTGGCAAGCAAGGCCACTGGAAGAGGAACTGCACCCAGAAGCATGGGGATGCTAAAGGTGTGTTTGTTATCGAGTGTAATATTTCTATTTCTACACATTGGGTATTAGATACAGCTTGTGGGGATCACATCTATATTAAAATGCTGGAACCAAGTAGAATTAAAAAGATTGTCAGAGGAGAGGTGGATCTTTGAGCTTCCAATGGTGCAAGGCAGGTTGCATTGGCTATTGGTGATTACCACCTCTCATTGCCGACTCAGATGATTTTGGTTTTTCATAACTGTTATTATGTTCCTAGTGTTACCAAGAACATAATTTTTGTATCTTGTTTGGATATGGATGGATTTATTTTCAAGTTTGGAAATAAGGGTTGTATCTTTTATAAGAACAACGTATGTTATGGTATGGAACATTTAAATAATGGTTTGTATGTATTAAATTATGAAAACCAAGTGTTGGAAATTGATAATGAAATAATATCACATGACTCATACATCACCCATTTGTGGCATCACTGTCTCGGTCATGTAAATGAGAAGCGCATGACAAATATATGCTAAGATTCCTATTTAGACTCTATAGAGCTAAAACAACTTGATAGATGTCACACTTGTTTACAAGGTAAAATGACCAAGATGCCTTTTGGTGGACAGGGTGAAAGGGCCACATAGCTTCTAGGATTGGTGCACATGGATGTATGTGGACCATTTATAGTAGAAGCTAGAGGTGGATATTCTTACTTCATTACTTTTAATGATGATTTAAGTAGATATGGCTATGTCTACTTAATGAGGTATAATTCAGAGTCCTTAAGGAAATTTAAGGAATTCAAGAATGAAGCGGAGAATCATCTTGGTAAGAAGATAAAGAAACATTGATCGGATCGTGGTTGAGAATATCTGAACCAAGAGTTCATCGATCTTCTATAGGAGTCTGGGATTCTATCTCAGCTCACTCCTCCTTATACACCACAGTGGATGGTGTTAGTGAAAGGAAGAACCGCACCTTGTTGGACATGGTGAGGTTGATGATGAGTCATGCAGATATTCCATTATCCATTTAGGGATATGCATTACAAACTGCAGCATACACATTAAACAGAGTACCAACTAAGGTGGAAAATAAAATTCCCTCCAAACAATTGAATGGAAAGAAACCTGTTTTGTCACATAAACATGTATGGGGATGCGAGGAGTTTGTTAAGGCCTTCTCAGGCAACAAACTAGCACCTCGGGGCACGAGATGTATCTTTATAGGATATCCTATGGAAATGAAAGGATATTACCTATATAACCCTCATTAAAATAAAGTGACTATCTCCAAAAAAGTCGTCTTTCTTAGGAGGGAGAAAATCCTCAAAAATTATAGTGGTTGAAAGATTGACTTCGACGAAGTTGATGCTCAAGATACACAGGAGATGGTATAGGAACAAGTTCCACAGGTCCCCGTGGAAGAGGTTCCAGAAACACAAGTACTACGTAGGATCTCAAGAGAGGTAAGGGAACTCGATAGATTTGGTTTCCTAGTCACTGAGGATGGTGAATCATTATTGTTGAACATTGATGAACCTATCTCCTATAAGGAAGTAGTAGAAATCATAGAAAACACTAGATAGCTAGAAGATATGAATTATGAGATGGATTCCATGTATCACAACCAAGTCTGGGTTCTGGTCGATGAGCCAGTTGATGTAAAACCTATTGGATGCAAATGGGTATTCAAGAGAAAACTAGACATGGAAGGTCAAGTTAGCACCTATAAAGCAAGGATAGTCTCTAAAGGATTCTGACAGCGTCAATGAATTGACTATAATGAAACCTTCTCGCCAATTTCCATGTTTAAATCCATAATAATCATACTTATCATAGTATCTTACCATGACTATGAGATTTGGAAAATGGATGTCAAAACAGCATTCCTTAATGGGAACCTTCAGGAAGATGTCTATATGACACAACCAGAAGGGTTTGAGACACCATGTGAAGCCAAATGAGTTTCAAAGTTGTATAAATCCATTTATGGATTTAAGCAAGCATCCAGGTCATGGAACATTTGATTTGATGAAGCCATAAAGAAATTTGGGTTCATTAAGAACGAATGTGAGACCTGTTTTTATAAGAGGTTTAATGGGAATGTGACCGTTATCCTAGTAGTATATGTTGATGAAATATTGCTTATTTGAAATGATGTACCAGTCATATAATCAATTAAGGACTGGTAGAACAAGTGTTTCTCCGTGAAGGACTTGGGTGAAGCAGCCTACATTCTAGGGATCCAGATCATTCATGATAGATCCAAGAGGTTTCTTGGACTAAGTTAGGGTGCATACATTGACCTGATACTAAATAGATTTAGTATGGAAAAATCCAAGAGGGGATTAGTTCCAGTGTCACATGGACTACATATTTCTAAGAAAATGTGTCCACGAACACAATAGGAGAAAGATAGAGTGAGTAAGATCCCATAAACTTTTTCTATAGGATCTATCATGTATGCCATGTTATGTACCTGGCTTGATGTTTCCTATGCACTGAGCATGTTAGGCAGATATCAAGCAGATCAAGGAGAACAGCATTGGACTCCTGTTAAGAATATCTTTAAGTATCTAATAATAACTAAGGATATGTTCCTCATGTATGGAGGAGATGATGAGCTTGTCATTATAGGGTATGCTGATGCTGGTTTTTAGACATATCAGAATGATCTAAAGTTGCAATCTGGATATGTTTTGTTGTCTCAATGGAGGAGCTATGAGTTGGAAGTGTTCAAAGAAGCTAGTTGTCACTGATTCTACAATGGAGTCTGAATATATAGCAGCTTCTGATGCATCCAAGGAAGCTGTCTAGATTCAGAGCATTGTCTATGATATTGATGTGGTGCCTAGCAGTAAAGACCCTGTCACATTATGTTGTGATAATACTAAAGCGGTGGCTCTTGAAAAAGAACCAAGGACAGATCAACGAACAAAGCACATACTCTATAAGTATCACCTCTTGAGGGATTGCTATCAGACGGGTGAAGTTGCAGTGATTAGAGTGTCCATGGAAGAGAATGTGGCGGACCCCATGACTAAAGGACTATCTCAGCAAAAACATGAATATCATGTTAGAGCTAGCATTTTAAAGGTTGTTAGCAATTATCTCTAGTCCAAGTGGGAGTATATTGGAGTTGGTGGCCTAGAACCAACTACTTTGTACTTTATTCATTAATAAATACCTTATCACATCTTGATTGTTCTTCTGAATGATAATGCATGTGATAATGTCCTAAGGATAGCTGTTGCATTAAAGGGTCATAGAGGATCCCTGGTATGTTGGGAACCTAGAAGTGCCCTAAAAATGTTATTGAATATATCTTCTATGGCTAGATGATGTTATTTGAGGGACACAAATAATACATGCCATTAGGATTGAGTACTCACAAAACATTGAGGCATCTTCTCATGGTGTGCGCCCTTGGTAATATCCAGGAAGATATTATGAGAATTAGACCCGCCAGTAGGAAATCCACATTTCATAGTGTCATTGGATGTTCCTATCTGTGGATGTGTGTATTGGTCCTTAGAATTTAATGATTATTATTAATGGGTATTACAACTCGCGCACTTAGTTGTATTGATGAAAACTGTGACAAAACACTATTCGCAGGGAGGTAGGATACGTTGGGTGCGTAATGAGTAATACAACATTAATAGATAATGTGAGAAAGGATTCGTCCCTTCTATTCAATAATTAAAGTATATATCTCAGGCCCTTTAATGTAATTGATATAGCCTAAATAAATCCATGTCCATGGTAAGGTTTGGGTGAGTTCAATTCTGTAAATTCAGAGAAAGAATAATCAAGCATATGGGTTCATGACACTAGCATGCAACCCACTTGATTTGAGATATCGTGACAAAGGGATTATATTACATGGTAAACGTTAGTAGGAAGTGACATGTCATTGCGGCGTTAAATTCTTTCTCTATGGGTGCCTTGGCATGTTTCTAGATGCTAACCTTGGACATTAGGTAGGCTCCCCCTAATTCCACTGAGAAAGGGGCCTAGAGGATCACACACTAAGTGTTTCCATGTATCTCTATAAAATATTAATTTAACAAGTTAAATAAATATCATTACCGACTGTGGTTTAATAATTATTTAAGGATTCCTAATTGCATTTATTTCGACACTAGTTATTCGAGAGAATATAGTGTGGGTGAAATAATATATATTTATTAGAAAGTAATGAAGTTAAATTTATTTAAACAAATGAATAGACATTACTCAAGGACTAATAAATGTGGTGGAGGGAATAAAGGAAAATAAAAAATAAAAGTACACGTTGTGTAAATTAAATATACATACTGTGTACTTTTATTGAAAATGAGTACACGCCCTGTATTAATGATTACACGCCATGTAGTTTTCCAGTCGGGATTTTGAGGATGTAATATTGTTTTATTAAATAATATTTATTATAATCAGTGTGGGAACATTTCAAGGAATTAATAATTTGACATGGGGTTTTCAATAAGAGTTAATGAAATAAATAAAATGAGTAACACGTTTATTTAGTGTCATAACTCTATAACCGCAAACCTAATTATAAATATCCTCACAACCCCAACACTTTTCCCCAATCATTGTGCACAAAACTTCTGGAGAATTATTTCAAGGCCGAAAGAACTACTTCCTCAAAAAATGATCTCAAGACCGAGATAGATCCTCCTCCATCGGATCAAGACGATCGAAGGAGGACATTGCAAGCGAAGGTTCTTCTATGCTAGCACCTGAGATCACTTTGGAGATATCTAGAGATACGTGGAGCTCATGTGGATCACCGCTAGAGGAATCCTACACTTGGATTCTACGACGCAATGACTGATCACATAGGATCGTGACCGGAGACTTCAACGAAGTAAGAATTCCACCAAGGTAATTCTTGTGAATTAATTAAATTATTTATAACCAGAATATAATGATCCTATATCTATGGTTCCAGGACTCCCTCTTTTGTTTTTCATTCTTCGTTCTATTCCAAATTTACGGCGCTTTATATCGTGACGGATCTTGGTTTGAACGTTTTTTAATGCTAAAATCAAATTGTGGCACTCCCACAAATGCACTTACACTGCTCCCAGAACCTATAGCAGTGACGCCCTCGGAAATAGGCGGTGGGTGCAGGAGGAGGGGGGCTACAACGGGTGCATTTTTTGGGGAGTTTGCGATAGATGATGTTTTTTTAATCTACAAATGACGACACTTGATGATAGGACATGGGTTTTTGGACTCAGATCTGATCAAATCTGGCTATAGTGATGATCTTTTGGGATGTTATTTTGGGAGTGGTTAGATCTGGGTGGAGGATGGGATCTATTTGTGGTGTTAGTGAGATTTATGATCTTGGTGGAGTTGGGTCTAGATTCGGCATCTAACGACGGTGGGCTACACATATCTAGGTGGAGCGGTGTGGTTGTGGGAAGAATTTGGTTCATTTTCTAGGCCTTGGGCCATTGTTAATCCTTATGATTTAGTCCATGGGACTTTTGGAAATATTCTTTGTAATGGTTTTGTGCCATTAAGCTTTCGGGCCATTGAATCCTTAGGCCTATGTGCCATCGGGTTTTCATATTTCTGTTGGGTTCTCCCTTATCCCACAAAAGGGATTTGTGTCATAAAGGGGATTGCCCAAAACTTTCCTAGTATATCTATAGATACCAACAAAATAGTCACTAAGAAACCCAAAACAGATAATCAGGAATCGGAGAATGATCTACTACCAACCACTCTAGCATCATATACCCAAGTCACCAAAAATACCATCATATAAATTTAATGGAGTACGGTGTAATTCATTAGGTACAAATGGACAAGGAATTGGTAAAATTTTGGCACTCAACACTAAGAGACTACCTAAAAATGAAATTTTGAGACACAAATAAAAAGAAACCCTAAACCGTATGTTGTTTGAGTAGGCAGGAAGAACAAAAAAATTAGAAAAACTATCCAAGATCAATTAAAAACAAGTAATCATCGACAAACATACATTCCATTGAGGTTCGATTCGTCCAATGAATCCAAAGGAAGAGATAGTAGGTTTCAAATTTTTCATGATCTTGAATGACGTGAGGATTAACAATCCCTATTATGGTTCTTTTAAAACAACAGAAAAGGTTTTATCAATGTGAGAAAAATCACTGCTAGAACATGTCGTTATTATTGCTAGAATGAAAATATATTTTAACAAATGCTAATTCATAGTTTTACCATGGCTAACTTCCGTGTTGTTAAAGTATATATTTATCAGTGCTAAATTTAGCATTAATAAATTCTAATTTATAATAATTAAAAATTAAATTTAAAAATTGAAGTAAATTATTTATTATTGAAACATACTAATAAAAAAAGTCAAAATTACTTTATAATGAAAAATAATAAATTTTAAAAAATAAGAAATTTCCAAAAAATATTAAAGATAAATATGTAATAATAAATGAATCGATAATATTTATTATATAAATTAAAATATATTAAAATAAATAAAAAATATTAGTTTTTTAAATTTAAAAAATATTAAAATAAATATAAATAAATAATAATAATTTAATTTAAATAAAAAATATTTACAATATATTACTAATTAAAAACAAATAAATAATAACAATATAAAGATTCGACAAAAATATTAAAATAAAAATGAATAAAAATGAATTATAGAAATTATAAACATATTAAAAAAATTACTATTAATAAATAGAAATGGATAAATAAATATTAAAATCCAAAAAATTATGTAAATATTAATCAAATATATCTTAAAAGTAATAAATTACAAAAATATTAAAAGGGAAAAACTATCCAAAATGAATAGATAATAAAATTTGAATAAATATAAAAATGAATAAAATTTAACAATTAATAATTAATAATTTGTAATAATATTAAAAATGAATTAATAATTTTAATTATATAAATTAATAAAATATTATAAATGAATAAATATTAAAATAAAAAAATATTAAAAAAATACATGTAAGAACAACTAATTTGAAAGAAATTTCTAATTAATAATGAATAGATGATAATTTTATAAATACATTAATAGAATTAAATTAAGATAAATGAAAATAAATATTAATTATATAAATCACATACGTTTAAAAATTATTAAATATTAATATTTAAAAATGTATAAATAACTAAAAAATGCATATATCACAAAAATATTGACTCAAAGTTAAATTTTTATTATTAAAATACTTTTAAAAAAAATTGTGAAACTAAATGTTCACCTGGGTACAACACTAAAAAAACCACATAATTGTTGATAGATAGCTTGAGCCTATCGAAATAATTCTCCCTAAATAATTTATAGGATTGGTTTGGTACCTATAAGCCTCGATTATCTATTATTAGATCTTCAATGTGTGTTGTCAAACTATCCCAAGTCTTTAGGTACTCATTTATGTTGATCTTCCCTTTGTTGAGGCCTCTAATAAGTATAAGATCCCTCTTGTCGATCCATTCGCTTTGCTGACTATTAGTGTTCTTGTGCATGAATCCTTCCACCATCTTTGTTGCTTCCCCTTGTGTGGACATAATCATAATAACTTTTTCCATTAATTCTTCTCCCAAATGCATAAGCTATTCTAGAGCATGCTCAAGTCATGAAATATCTTCCCACTACTATCCAGATGGAATGGCCATAGTTTCTATAACCACCTCCTCCTACCGCACATCCTTATAATGTAGGAGAGACTCCTAAGGTTAATCCCATACCTTCTCTTTTGCATCCCCTTGTGAAACCGATAAGATTTCTGAAAGAGAATTCTCCTATATAACCTCTATTCCTTCACCTATTGACCCATGATCTCTGTTATATTAATCCTTCTTATAGTCTCCCGCTGCCTAGAGATCGTGCGCCTTGGTGTTACGAAATTTTTTAGTTGACTGTGTCTTCATTGGTCTATGAATGCATGAGTAGTCTTTACACCCTTTAGTTTTTTTCATTTTGTAGACAATGTAACTGCCCAAATCCTTATTTTATTTATTTACTCTCTTCCTCCTTGGGAAGTAAAGACCCTTAAAATATTCTCCAATTTCATTTTCACCTAAGGTTTTCCTTCACGACTGTACTCTAGAGAGGCATTTAGTGATGCACTTAGTTTGACTATCATCACCAAGGAAATAAAAATGATTATTAAAGTTAAGATAGGATAGGATCCTTCTTGGTTTTGATCCCTATTTATCATTCAATCGACTATTAGATCCATGTCTTGGTTCAACCCAGTCATGACCATCCTTAGAGCTTCCCTCATGGATCAGTTGTGTCACTCTTTCGGAGTTGATACCATTTTCTGCTCACACAAAAAACACATAAGTGCAAGGATTGGAATTCAATGTTCCATTAGTGCTAACCTCACCACTTCCCACTAATCCCAAGGGGATTGATCAGTAAACTACGTAACCCCAATATCCTTTCTCAAGTGATTGAAAATATCCACCACCTTTGAGTTTTCCATTATTCTCCTATCCTATGACATGTACGCCTTAGGTTGGTCCCTGCAGACACCTGGTAATGATGGCTCCATCAGACCTTCACCATATCCAGCGACCAAACTATTATTCTTGCCACTGGAGCCTAAATTTAACTGACTTCCACCACTACAATCCATCTTAGAATGACCCAATTTCATGCACGTAGAGAAATAATCCTCCACGACTAAAAAACACCATGTTGTTTCCGACAAAATTATTCCCCAACTATAAGACAAGTAAAATTGGCCAACCTCCTAGAAATGTACACTTCCACACATACTCAACAAGATGCAGAATGAATAATAGACCTAGTTCTACTATCATAGTACAAATATCTTCCAAACAAATTTCATAACATGTGCAATATCAGAGGATTTTGAAACAGTAAGGGAAGTTCGGGTAGAGTATCCCAAATTTCCATTGTCGGGACATTGTGCTTCATATGAAATTCGAAGGACCACTTGAAGAGAAAGAACTGGGTTCTCTTGTATATACGACCAGCACTGTCAAAATCATCCACCGAAGGGCATCACTGTATGAACTAGAAAATCAGAGCTAGATTCTGAAGACAGTAAGATTCATTAAATTTGAAAGATGAGATTGAAATATTTGTGAATCCTTTGAATAGATCCATAAATTTTGAGTTAACCCGGATCTGGGGAAATGGAGGAAGGATATTAGGATCGGAGATTGCAGAAAAGAAGCATAATGGGTCTTCTAGGAGCTGCAAAGGTCCCTCCCCCGCCGCGGGTGGAGGGACCAGCTCGATGACTATTCAAGGTTCATCGAACCCCAAAACCATACCCCACAGTGACAATCAAATCCCACATCACAAAAATATTATATTGTTAAATATTTCAAATGAATAAATATTAAAAATTAATAAATTTAATAACATATTAAAAATAATAATTATAAAAAATGGTTAAATATTAAAAATAAATAGATAATATTAAATGAATAAAATTTAAAAATTAAAATTAAAAAAATTGTAAAAAACAATTTAAACAATGTATAAATAATATTAATTATATCAGTTACAAAACTATTGAAAATGAATAATTATTAAAATCAAAAGAAATAAATATTTAAAATAACATATAATTTAAAAATATTCACAATAATGTACTAATTAAATATGACTAAAGAATGAGTGTATTAAGATTCAAATACATATAATTAAAAGAAAAAAGAATAATTATTAATTTTTTTAATTACAAACATATTAAAAATATATAATATTAATAATAAAAAATGTATAAATAAATATTAAAAATGATTTTTTTAGATGTATGTATGTATATATATGTGTGTGTGTGTGTTTCTAAATAAAATTTCATTAATTACATTTGAAAAACCCAATGACATTTCATGTGGTTTTGTAAATGTATATGTGTGTATGTGTGTGTGTGTGTGTGTGTGTGTGTGTGTGTATACTACAATGAGATATTTTAAATTGGAAAAAGAAAATGACTTTTCCTTTTATATAATGATATATTCATATATATATATATATATAAAGAGACAGACACATTACATACCTGCACATACACACATACACGCACTTTGACATACACATATATACACACGTATACACATAAATATACATACACATACGCATACACATACATACACATACATACAGATATATGCATATATATACTTATACATACACATATATACACATACACATATATAAAATTACATACATATACATATATGTGCATACATACATACATATGCATGCACATACAGGTACACATACACATACATATAGATACATGCACATACATACACATACATACTTACACATACACATAAACACACACACACACAACACACATGCACACACATATATGTATATGCACATACACATAAGCATACACATCTGTAAAACATACATATGCATACAACACATATATACACATGCATAGACATATATACACATACATACACACTCATACACATATATACACATACATACAGATGAATACACATAAATCCACAAACATATTCCTACATACACAAAAATATTCCTACATACATAAACATACATGCATATATGTACATATTCATGCTTCCAAATACATACACATGACTACACATAAATACCAATATATGTGTATATTTTAAATTAATCAATATTAATAGAAATATATAAATTTATATATGAAGTATTTTTAATGTGCTTATATATTTTTCTTATTTTTTTATACAGTTCATATCATTATATTTTAAAATATATATATGTGTGTGTGTAATTATAATTATTTATATAATTACAAATAAATATAAATAAATAAACAAAATTTTATATATTCTCGGTTATATAAATCATATTTCAGAATATGTAAATATTTATATAAAATTTTGATTTATTTATTTATTAAAATTTATTATAAATAAAATTAAATATATATGAAGTGCCCGGAATAGGGAAAGATCACTAAGTGGGGAGGGGTGAATCAGTGATCCCCTATTATAAATTTTTCTTTTGATGATTTGACCCCTTTTGTTTTCAATTCAACCTCTATGGATGGTTAAGGCCTAGATCCACTCTTTATATATCTATTAGACTCACATCAAATTATATTGTAAAACAAATGCATAAAACAGAATGAGTTACAAGGCTTAGTATAAATACATACTCTTTTTGTGTTGGTTTTTCTCCCCAAAATGGATTCCTTACTTTACCCAAAGTTGATAAAAAATATTAATTTTTTAAACTCCCCAATTACAAGTTGGTTACACCCTCCAACATAAATTCTACTTTTTCAGTCAGTTATTACTCCAACTACAACTTCTTCTTCTAGAAACTGTTTATACCCCCACCTTAAACTTTTCTCATTATATGGATTTATCCACATTAGAATGATATTATAATCTTCTTCCACAAGCTTGTAGAATTTGAATTTCATTTCTACCTATTCAAGTAGCATCAAAAATCTATGATTGAATATGTTGTCCTTGCTCAATGATTCTAATCACTAGTAATGATCAGTTGCCTTAGTGCAAAAAATGCTCGAGCTAAGAATTATTCCTTTTCACTAAAGTCTTGGAATCACTTATATGTGTGAAAGTGGTGCACATATGTTTTTCATGAATATAAATATTCAAGAATGGTCTTTCATAATTTTTGGACTTTGTTTCTTCTTCCTCAATTAAAATTTTAGACACAATTCTTCCTTCATGTGTTCAATGGCATGCATAAATTCATATATGTTTGGTTATGTTTTATAAAACACAAAGTTCACTTCCTTTATTCCTTATACACCCACTATTTATAAATGTTTTTATGCATAAATAAGAGATGATCACGTAGGTGTGTGACCTACTGCCTCTTATGTGCAAACCTGAATGGGTAGAAGCTGTGAAGGGGTTCTTCTCAAGGGGCAGTGTATGTGTACACTATCTTGAGGATACTCAAACAAAACATATGAACCAGAAAATCTACATTTTATTTGTGGGATGCACAAACTAGGGAGGTGCAATGCACTGTCCCTGTATGGATTCATGAACCAGTTATTCACAAAGAAAATTATTGTAGAATACACATGTCGTTTCCCATCGGATCCCTCTTCTACTTTGCAAAATGTAATCACGGGGATGTATTATTTCTTCGCACAAGTTTCCGGGAACTTCTCTGCCTTTCATGAACCAGTGGATAATACGATGCTATGTTTCTTCTTAAACGGTAGCTCTCTCAATCTCTGCGACACCAAACCCTCAGTTGAAGGTTATTTATTTATAGGTGAGGATCATAATGTTTTTCAATACTTATGATCCTCATTTATTACCTCATCCAGGACTCATTCAAACTAACAAACTATATGTCATTCCATGGCATATAATTAAATGCCTGAGTCATTTGGGACTCTTTTGAACATATACTGCATTTCATGGTGTTTTTCTTCCACAAGTCCTAGACTCTCTTTCATGTTGTCATCCTCATCTACATGACATGTTTTAAATCTTGATTTGATCAATGTAAAACATCGAGAAGCCTCTGTTACTCCATTTTCTTTGGCCTTATTCGAACTTCTTGGTTTCGTTGCATGCATGCAAATGTAATTGCATGCATGATCTTGTGACATCCATAAGACTCTAATGTAGTAAGTGAGACCATAAATGGTGGCCATAATCTCTTTCATGGAGGTGAAGCTACATCTCAAGAGTGGTTGTGATGTCATCAGATGGCATAGGGAGGAAGACGATGCATGGGCTCGATCGGACATCCCTGGATGAATAAATCAAGTGTCTTGATTAATTGAATAGTCCAGACAAATAATGATCAAATCGGACATTGGATATTTTATTGATACTACAATAACAATATTGAACCCATCCCACATCAAATTGTGCCACCTCTTGTGGATCTTTTATATTACTAGCTGCAACAACTGCAGCTCAAAAATATCTTCCCCCTCCTCTCATACCGCCCTGTACTAGATTTTTGCATGTGTTCTCTTCTGCCCACCACACTCTTTTGGGAACTATGCTCTGACTATGCGTGGGCTTTCCCATGATCTGCTACGGGATCACAGGGCCCCCGCTTGCTGCCTCTGGCTGAATTGGCTAGCCTCTTGTGGGCGTGGTCGACTTAGTGTCCCACATAAGCCCCTGGTTGAATTGGATGATAAGCCTAGTACCCTATCCTTCATTTTTAAATAAACCCCATTTTAAAAAACTAAAAACCAGATAATACATAATTGAAATAAACATGAAATTCATGACCAATTCAACTTATAAATTCAAGCATTTTCATCCTCAATCATCATCCCTCTTCTTCTATTCTTTTAGGAATCTGAATTTCAATGTAATTCTTCAAACTACCCAATGTGAAAACTATTTTTTCACACTTATTAAACATTTAAGATCATTCAATCAATCATTTGGTTTTATTATGGAGAATGTACAAACATGACATCCAAATTCAATTCATGATCCCACAAGGACACCCCAAGCATCATCACTTTGAACATCCACTCACAAAGTACATATTGACATATGATTGACAAAAAATGAAATCACTAGGGTTAACATTCTCCCCCTTTGATTTTTTTGTAAATATCTCTTATGCACAATCAATGAATGTTAATATGTTTGGGTGAAATTTGTTTCCTCCCCCTTATTGGAAATCAAATGCAAAGGGTAAGGGAGGAATTTTAAAAAACAAGTTCTCCTTCCTTTAATGATTCTCTTCATGAATATTTCTAAGAGATAGAAGTGATATCACATGGTTAACTAATAAAATAGCCTCTAGTAAATCAACTCTAAGTCTATGTGGGGTATCCTAGTGTAGAAAACAAGAGAGATATGAATAAGGTTTTCAATGCTGTTTATAATCAATCATGCATGAGAAATCATGCTCAGAATGTATCAATTCATATCCAAGGGGTTGGAAGTTACCATATTTTTTCAATAAAATGAAAAAAATCCTTCACACTCTTTATCAAACAATGCTCCCCCTCAAGGGATGGATTCATCTCCTTCATTTCCTTGAAAATTAGTACACAAGCATGTATATGTTTCAGGAATAAGAAGGGAACTTCTCTTATTATTCAAGAGATAGGATAATGATGAACCTGATGTGTTATCCTGAGCTCAACAACCCTCTCTGTTGGCATTACATTGGTGTAAATATTTTCAACCTTATCTTTAGAATAAATGTATTCTAGATTGATATCTCCACTAACCACCTTTTTTTAATAAAATGATATCTGATATCAATATGTTGTGACCTTTATTGTCGTATATTATTCTTATATAATCCAATGGAACATTTATTATCACATAAAACCTTTAGTGGTTTCTAATTTTTGATTTTCAAATCTGCTAGCTGCACTTACATCCAAATCATTTGTGCACATGAATGTGTAGTTTTCACATACTCTACCTCATCTATGCTCAATGTTATTAAATTATGCTTCTTGTTATACAAACTAACACATCCTTCTATGATAAAGAAGGTTCCACCAGAGATAGATCTCTTATCATTACATTCACCAACCCAATCTGCATTTGTAAACCCAAAAAACATCGTGTCTGCACTGTGTTTGTATAAAATCCCATAGTTTAGTGTTCCTTTCGCATATCTCAAAATTATTTTAGATGATAATAAGTGACACTACTATAAATTAAGTAAATACCAACAAATATTTCCCAATGGTTTATGAAAACTGTTGGAATAGGGATGTTGATAGGTCTTTACCCAACGGTTTAAATAAACCATTTTGATAGAGAAGTTTAGATGAGTTTTAACCAATGGTTCTACAGAAATATTGGGATATGTGAAGTTTTAAGATGCCTTTGCCAATGGTTTTAAAAAACCATTGGTAAAGCATAACTTTTTCAAAGGTTTTAAAAAACTGTTGGGAAATTTTTCCCCTAAAATTTTTGCCAGCCCCAATTCCCCATCCACCCGATTGCAGACCTAAATCCCAAGACATAGAGATTACTTGCTCGGAAAATTATTCTACCCTTCAATCAAATAGTTGTTTTGTTCTCCTCTCCAAATCTGTAAGTGGTACCTTGGGTTTAATGTTCTGCATCTATTTTTTTGTTTTATGTTTTTATTTGGCCAAAACCAGAGGTCCGTGCACTATGGTATACCCAAGAATTGTAATTTGATTTGTTTTCTATTTTTTCTACACTTAAACTATTTCATCATGGTGAAGATTTTTTAATTTTCCAACTATAATATAGTTATATGTTCTTTATTATATATTATCTTATAATCTTCTAGGAGTAGATAACCAATGGAATTGTTGACACCCTTTCCTTTTATGATGATATGATGAGTGTATGATAATGGGAGTTTTGGTGTATACCATTATGACTGGAACTTCTATTGACACATGGTTCTTGATCTATCAACATTTCACTATGATATTTCAATAGGATTGATAACAACTTTTTTAGTGTCATGTTTAATATAACTATGTTCTTATTAACCAATACAAGGTGTATAGAATTAGACCACCTGTTAATATTTAAATGTCAGAATATGTGTTTCACCATCTATATCAAGAGTGCAGTCATTAGAACCCGGTTGAAATTCATTAGACATGGATTAAATCATAATAATTGTGTTGGAGGAAAACTAATGCTCCTCCTTGGGGTGTGATATATTTTGGTAAGATGGTTAAGGTCACAATGTTTGTTGGTTTAGTAACTATTGATGGTAAAATATTTGTAGATTTTATGACCTTTTATATCATGGTAAGGGAAATATGATAGGTGATTTTTTACCCATTTTTTTATGGATTCTTATTATTGATAAATGTTATCAGGTTGTTTCACAAGGTAGAGAATATGTAAATAGGAAACTAACCATCGTTGAAGGAATAAATTTTATTCACTATTCTTTCAATGTTATGTTGAATCAAACATTTTATATTGAGTGTAAAGGTAGATACATATAAATTCCAAGTGTTTCTCATTCATGATGGTGGATCTCAGTGTGTTATTTCCTCTTTTTGGTGAATAACATCATTGATTCATTATATTTGGGTCTATCACATTATAGTTGTAATCAATCATATTAAAAAAATATTGGGAAAGTTTTAACCTAAAATTTTCACCAACCCCAATACCCCATCCACTAGATTGCAGACCTAAATCATGAGACATAGAGCTCTCTCGCTCAGAAAATTATTCCACCCTTTCATCAGATAGTTGTTTTGTTCTGCACTTGAAATCTATAAGTGGTCATTTTGGTTAAATGTTTTCCATCTATTTTTTTGTTTTTTGTTTTTATTTGGCCTAAACTAAAGGTTTGTGTGCTATGTTATACCCAAGAATTGTAATTTGATTTGTTTTCTGTTTTTGTTCAACACTTCAACTATTATGATTTTGGGAGTCAGATTTTGTGATTCAACTTTATTTGAAGTATTTAGAGCCACTCAATTGTAGAGTTAGTGAACCATACAAAGGGATTGGGGATGGTGAGAGTATTGGTGCATGTGGAGGTGAGGTGGGTGGGTTGTGCAGGGTGGGGGAGTTGGGGGGGTGCTATGCAACGGGAGTCCGCTGGGGTGAGGTGGTTGTGTGGGGGCAGGGGGTTGTACAGGTGGGGGTGGGGGTGGGGCTGTGTTGATGTGGGTGGGGGAGGGGGCTGTGCAAAGTGGGTGGGGTTATGGTGGGGGTGCAGTGGGTGGGGGGAGGGGGGTGTAGGTGGGGGATGTGTAGTGGGTGAACGGGGATGTGCAGGTGGGGGTGTGTAATGGTGGGGGGGGGGGTGCTTGTTGGGTGTGAGGTGGGGGGGGGGGGGTTGTACAAGTGGGGTGGTGGGGATGTGCAAGTGGTGGTGGTGGGAGGGGGGCTATGCAAGTGGGGGTGTAGGTGGGTGGGGGGGGGGGGGTTGTGCATGTGGGTGGGGGAGGGGAGTGTGCAAGTGTGTGGGTGGGTGGGGGAAATGTAAAACCAGATTATTTGAAAAACATTTACTTGAAATGTAAAACCAGATTATTTGAAAATCAAAATAAAATAATTTGGTTATTTTGGTTTTGTAATCTTGTTATGAAATCATTTGTGAGGCCGTACTTGGATATTTATGTCACACACTGACTGTGGATTTAGGTTTCTCTAGATTATCAAATTCCTAGTTTGGGTAGGAGAAAGTCACCACTTGGAGGTATTTCCATATGTTGACATACTGATCTGGAGTTATAAATCTCTTTGGAACATGGAACTTTTCCTTCCTATTTTTATGGTAATGTTCTATAGTACTTTGGCTTTTTTATGCTCGTTTGACTTCTAGTACACATCTCCCATTGGATTTATTTTTATTTATACTGTATTTTTGTCTTGTTTTCACAATTCTAGTGGAAAATTATTCCCACATTCATTTTTTATGATGTCTCATCCTATTCAACATCCCATGGGGATCCAGAATACCGTTGGATATCCCGCCAACCCCTTGGACGCCCACTACCCCCTGGACAGCCCCCCACCCCTTGGAGAACCCTCCCCCTAGACACCCAAACCCTCTGGATAGCCTCGCAAACCCCGTGGATAGCACACCCACCCCCTTCACACCCTGTACACCCCTGGACAGACCTGCCACCCACTTGGATAGCCCACCCACCCCCTGGACACCCATACCCCCTGGACAGCCCCCAACCCCCATCGACAACCTTCCCACCCCCTGGACAGCCCCTACCCCCTGGAGAACCCTCCAACCCAATGGACACCTTCCCCCAAGACACCCCAACCCCCCTGGACAGCCCTGCCACCCCGTGGACAGCCCCCACCCACCCCCAGAACACCTTGTACCCCCTGGATAGCTTGCCCGCCCCCCTGGACACCCCCTACCCCCTGGATACCCCCCAACCTCATGGACAGCCCGCCCACCCCTAGATACCCCCACCCACCCCACGGACACCCCCACCACCCCTAGACACCCACACACCCCTAGACACCCCCAGCCCCTAGACACCCTGTACCCCCTTGTAACAGCCCCTACCCCCATGGACAACCTTCCCACCCCACCTGGACACCTCTACCCCCCAGACACACCCACCACCCTTGTGGACAGGCCCCACTCTCGTGGACCGCCCCACCCACCCCCTGGACACCCCCTACCCCCTGGATAGCCCCGCCACACCTGTGGACAGCCCCCCACCCCCTGGACACCCTGTACCCCCCTGTACAACCCCACCACCCCCGTGGACAACCCTCCCACCCCCCTGGACACCCCCCTACCCCCCTACACATCACCCCAACCCCGTGGATAGCCCATCCATACCCCCTAGACACCGCCACCAACCAGACACCCCCCCATCCCCCCTGGACACCCCCACCCCCTAGACACCCCATACCCCTAGACATCCCCCCCACCCCTGTGGATAGCCCACCCACCCCATGGACACCCCCCTACCCCTTGGACAGCCCCGCCACCCCTGTGGAGAGCCCCACCACCCCCCGTGGACATCCCCCCACCCCCGTGGACACCCTAACCCCTGGACACCCCACCCCCCCTGGGGAAGTGTATGTGATCACTCAAATAATCTACTAAAATATTAAATTTTTTTGATCTAAAATTTTCTCAAATCCTGAATAATTATCCTCCACAAGTGTACATGATCTTGTACACTAATTTATTGTTCTTCATAGATATTTTGTTATAAATATAGTATTTTTTTCTCTTATATTACTTTTCTCATATAGAGTAGTGTGTCAGTTTTAGTTTCATATAAAGTGAACAATTCTAGTTTACATAAATATATTTTTTATGATACTTCAATACTATTTAATTGTTTTTTACGAAATGACTTATTACAATTTTTTCATCGAGTGTATAGAAGTTGTATGTATGAAACTGATCAGATCTCAAGTGATTGTCAAAAAAAATTGGAGAACTTTTTAGATTTTTCATTTCACAATGCTTCATATAGTGGTCACATACACTGACCCTATTACAATTGTGTTGGAAGACCTTGGTTGAACAATGAATAAGTCATCCACCTCATAACCAAATATAGTTTTCAAGTAAACAACTCTTTGTGGTATCACAATGGGGAGAAAATTACATCTCAAATTGCTGGTGATCCAAAAGAGAGGACTGGATTGGAGAATCTGTTATATGATCGGTTTCTATTTATTCATCAATATACAAAATAATGGATTTTGACCCAAGATGATTTCGATATGAGCACACATGATTCGTCGAATGAAAATAATGATGTTGTGAGGGTGAAAAAATTGAATGATGCTGCCATGACTCCAGTATATCAACAATTTGGTAATATGAAAAAGCTGGAATTTTTAATCTGATTATTTCATGGGAAAACTATTTATGGGATTACAAATACTTCCATCGATTACCTTCTTATCTTCTTGAAGGAATTACTTCCAGATGATGTAGATATTCCCTCAAACCACTATATGGCATGGAAGTTAGTTGAGGGAATTGGATTTTCAAGAAACAAAATTCATGCTTGCCCAAAATATTATAGTTTATTCTAGGAGGAAAATGTTGAATGAAATGATTGTACAAAATGTGGCATATCCCGTTAGAAGCCAAAATCTGATAGAACTCCATCCTGTGTGCCATAGAAAGTAATGTGGCACTTTCCATTGATCCCCAGACTCAGGAATATTTTTATGTTTGATGAAATATCAATAAAATGTGATGGAATTATACTGAGAGAAATATGGCTAATGATGAGTTGGTTCACCTAGAATATGGATTTGCATGGTAGATATTTGATTCTCGATATCATGATTTTCCAGCTGATGTGCATAATGTGAGGCTGGGTCTTTCATGTGACGGTTTTAATCTGTTTGGGAAGATGCTTATTCCGCACATCACATGTCCAGTTTTTATACACATTTATAATCTTCCCCCATTGTTTTGTATGAAAAATCCATTCAATTTCATGAGTATACTCATTTCTAGCCCTTCTAATCCTGACAATGATATAGAATTATACATGAAACCTTTAATAATATAGTCAAAACCTTTTTGGGATGTGGGTGTGTGAACATACGATGCATGTTTGAAAGACATATTTTAGATGTGTGTTGCGCTTATGTGGATGATCAATGATTTTCCATCTAATGAAATGATATTTGGAGGGAGCATGAAGGGAAAACTATCTTGTCCTATTTGTAAAAAGAATACATGATCCATAAGACAAAAACATCATTATAGTTTCAGTTTTATGGGACATCGATGATTCTTACTAATGGACCATACATATAGAAATAATTGTCAAATATTTGACAACACCATGGAGACCAATGATCCACCTAATAGTATTTCTAGAACTAATGTGCTTAATGAATTGAAATATTTCAGTTTTTTCATTTGGGAAGGGTCAAATGAAATCTAGAAAGAGAAAGAATGTTTCCACTGAAACCTGTTACAATTAAAAGAAGAGATGTTTCTTCTTTGATTTTCTTTATTGGTCAACTAATTTCTTAAATCATTTCTTAGACGTAATTCATATTTAAAAAATATGTGTGAAATGTTTCTTTCGATTATTCTAAATGTTAATGGAAAGACAAAATATGATTTACTGTCTCAGCTTGACTTGAGAGATTGGGGCATCCGACCAGAATTGTGTCCTGTGTGTATTAGTTAAAATAAATGGAAAGTTATATGTACTTCTTATGTGATGAAACCTATAGAAAAAAGCAATTTCTGGAAGGACTAGAGACTATTAAACTTCCTGGTGTCTATTCAACCAACATATCCAAACAGGTCAACAGAAGAGATTTGAAGTTAAAATATTTGAAGACTCATGATTATCACATCCTTCGACATGAGTTGATTCAAATAGAAATTCATCATCTTCTTTCCAATAATGTTAGGGTGGCTGTTATTCTGTTGTGCCATGTTTTTAAAGATATTTGTGCTAAGAAGTTTTCCATGTCTTTCTTGAAAAAAATATTGGCAGATGCCCCATTAATTTTGGGCGAGTTAGAGAAAATATTTTCTCCGTAATTTTTCACATTCAAGTTGCATCTGACTGTCCTTATTCCAACTAAGATACTTCTTAGAGGACCTATTTGTTTTCTTTGGATATATTCTTCTGAAAGAAATATATACAGATTAAAGTCTTATCTCCATAATAGGAATCATCCCAATGGTTCTATCGTGAATGGTTACTTGGATCAAGAATGTAGGGATTTCTAGTCTATGTATTTGTCTAATCTTACTTCAAGAATGAACAGACCAATGATAAAGAAGAGGAATATTATGAGAAAATTGAACCTAGATTTCCATCACTTCCTCAAACAAGAGGAATTACTGGATCATATATATTGACGACATTAAGCCTTGAAGAGAGGGAGATGTCACATCACACAGTTTTGTTCAACTGTGATTTGTTCGATGACTACATCTTGTAAGTAAATTCAATACGTATTATATATATATATATATGTTAATATTTTCCTATTTTTATCTATAGGGAACATAAATCAATGATAAATAGAATGCATCGTTCTTTATCTTTGAGAAGGAAGGAGACTTTTCATATCAAAGAGTTTTATTCTTGGTTAAAATTGAAGGTAATAATATTATTGTTTAAAATAATTAAAAAAATATTTAATTATGTTTAATATTGATTTATATTTTAGGAATTGAGTTTTCCTGCTGACTCTGTCTCTGTGGAAATATGAGCTTTGGCTTTTGGTCCTAATACCACGGTTCGTGAATATAAATCAATTATTATCAATGGGTACATATTTATTATCATTGGACGATCAAAGAACATGAGAACACAACATTATGGTGTTATGGTTACTGCCACAACAGACTGTTATGCTAGTGCATCAGATAGTAGATTGTGATTTGAAAATGAAGGTTTTTATGGAGTCATTGAAAAAATAATAATATTATATTATTATTCTCATGGATGGGTCACGATAATGAAATGCCAGTGGATTGATTCGATGACTAGTCAGGGAACATTTATTGATGATTTTGGATTTTGAGTAATTGATATGACTCACACCCTTTCTACCGATGAACCATATGTATTGGAATCAATGGAGAAACAATTTTTTTATGTCAAAGACCATCATCGACCTGAATTTGGTGTCATTATTGAAGTAATTCCAAGACATATTTTTTATGATCGTGATGATATAATTGACACCATACCTACTGACATTGGAAATGATCCATTTATTACTTTTGATGACTCTGATATCTCAATTTTTAGAGTTAACTTTGAACCTGATGTTGTGGTGGGAAATATATAAAATCATCCATTCATGTTATCAATTCTTTTGGTTTACCTCGACTTGGTCTGTTAAGGTTGGTAATATTCAAATTGATTTAATATTGATTACAAATATGTTGTATTCGACTAGACCGTTATGTGAATTTTCAAGGATTATTGGTTGAAATTTTATTTGAATTGCATTTTATAATTTGGAATTGAACTGTATTCAAAACTACGAAACCAACATTATTAACTTGGTGAACATTTTAATGCTTCAACTGTGATTTGTATAAAATTTGTAAAACTCTAAGACCTCTCTTTAACATTTTAATAGGTAATTAACATGATGGTTTTTATTCTTCAGAAAAACATGTATTGAAACCTACATCATCTACCTAGGCTAAAGAGATTAATTTTTTCCATAATTTTGACAACTACTTTACCCCTTATGAATTTGGTAGAATCAATTTTACATGATTTTAATATATTGATGACACTTAGTAAATAACCATCCTAATAAAAATTATATTTCATTATTACATCCTGTATGATTTATTAACTTCATTATATATTTGTTCAAACTCATCTAAAACAATGGATAGTTAAATTATCCCTAAATTCCCCTATTCCCTCTCATTTATTTTGTTTTTTGAGTTACACAGTAGTTATCCTTTTATATTTACTTCCATATTTTTTTTTCAAATATAGGAAATGAAACTAATAGAAGAGAGGCAATAAAGACAGATTATAGAAAACAATTGTCGCATGACAGAGCTGGGAATTCCACCACTAGTGCCTGTAGTGAGTATTTTATTTCAAATATATTTATTTAAATAATATATAATGTCATGTGAATAATTTTTTTAAATTTTTTTTAGGATCCATCAATTAGGAGATAGTTATTTGATGAGCATTCTAGTAGTGGTCCCAGTACTCAGGGTGTTCGTACAATGGGGTGATATGGGAGCTAGACGATCTAGTTGGCGTACCCGATTAGACCCTGCCCCACCCACTAACATACCATCCATCCCAAATTATGATCTCAGTGTGCCATTAAAGACACACAAGATATTTATGCCTCCCTTTTTTCACCACCATGTATATCTGAGCCTCCTCACCCATCTGTACCATAACCGATGATGATTCCCACTCCCCATCCAGCATTCGGCCAGCCATCCCTGTCATCTTCTTTTACTTCTGCTTCCTTCTCTGTGGGATTCTATATTCCATCTTCTTTGACTCCTGCTCTTCTAGAGTCTGTCCCTATGAAGCATACATTGGGACTCACTCCATCTGTAAAAGGTGTTACATCAGTTTCTACAGATCCAGTGGTGCCCATTTATCAGACTACCACAGGTATACTTATACAACCCAAACAATTTTTTACACCATAATTTTTTTTCATTAAAACATGTATTGTTAAAATATTTGTTTTTATTTCCTAATAGACACATCTACTGATATGAGGCAGGTGTGGGGTTATACAAGCATGCATGTGGTGTGGAACAGCCACACGTAGTTGTTGGTGGAATATAATGAATATAGTCAAATGATTGAAAAATTAGGGCAGTAATGTCAGAGTTTTTTTGGCGACGCTTTCCAAATACTCCAAAATCATTCCTGTCAACCCGTTCTCATAGAGAGATCTGCTAAATAAAGTCAAGGATAATTCTTGGGTAGATATATGGGTAAAAAATATGTTGTATTTAATGAAATATATTATTTTTTGTATTTATATGAATTAATATGTTGGTGTGAGATACGATTAAATTTCCCCAATGGTGAGGGTGCACAGCCAGCACGTCTAAAGGATTTAAGTGAGCTTGGGAGACTTTATAAGAATGAGATGTATGTTTGATGGAATTCTAGAGTGGGAAGAGAGTTAGAGGTGGTCCTTTTCATGCATGATAGTCTATTAGAACATTACTGATAGATGATTACTTATTGGATGAGTATTTAATTTAAGTTATTAATCAAATTATAGATATTTAATTGAAAAACATTCCTTATTTTCATTAATACTAATTAATGAATTTTATTTAGGATTTATCTGGAAGAAATATAAAAAATATTAATTCTAAAAAATACTTCCACACATTGGGACGTACTATGATGTCAGATCATGAGAGGTAGTAGGTATGAAAGTTTATAATTTTTCTTTACAAATTTCTCTTTCTATTTCTACCTCCATAATTTATTTGATTGATAAAGTGGTTATATAATTTTAGTTATTCAATTAATTATTGGTATCCTATTTTTAATTATGGTTTCCTACTTTAAATTTCATTGTAGAGGCATAAATTGAATATAGAAGGATGTTTTCTTAAAGAAAAAGCTGTTTTTCTCAAGTGGAAGGAAGAAAGATGGAAGTAAGGTTATTGAACCGACTCAACAGTAGATTGTAAGTTTTACTTTGTAGATTTAAAATTTAAATCTATATTTTGTAACTTATTAATATATTTATACTTGTAACAAGCTGTTTTAGAGGCCCTTGATGCCTTGGAACCTGACAATTTTAAGTCAAACGATCACTTACATCAGGTGTTGGGAGATGAGCACCCTAGTAGAGTACGCTGCCGACCTGGGAAGAGCATAGTTCAGAAGAGGTATTTACCCCCTCAGCTATGAGTTTTAGTTCCACTAAGTTACATAAGGCTAAGACATGGGTAGAATAGGGTGAAAAAAGGGCCACAGAGACGACAGAACAGCCTACTACGGAAAACACTGCATTTATGAAACTGATGGATGTTTTACGTCAAAAACTTCCACCAGAGGCTAACACTCCTTGTGATGAATATATTTCATCGATGAATTATATATATGGTGCACAAGGTGGCAGTTCGTGTGGAGGTCGAGATGATGGTGAGGAGGAGGCTGAGGTGGAGGGGGAGGAGGCTGAAGATGAGACCGAGTTGGAGGAGGAGGGCGAGGATGAGGGCAAGGTGGAGGAGGAGGGTAATGAGGAGGTTGAGGATGAGTATGAGAGAGAGTAGGAGGGTGTTGAGGAGGGAAGGGACAACGATGAGGATTCCAATGAGGATGAGGGTGAGGCTGATGATGATAGTGATGATAGTGATGGTGATGAGGGACAGATTGATCTGTTACATTTTTTACTAATATTACTGACCTTTTATGTTTATTGATTTGTTGTGCCTAGATATATGTGTGATTAGGAAGGACACATTATCATTATTATTTTATCTATAAAGAATAAAACTTGACTTGATGATTTTTTGTGACTGATTCCCCCACCCCCCTAGACAACCCCCACCCCTGTGGGCATCACGCCCACCCCCTGGACACCTCATACCCACTAGACAACCCTTCCACCCCCGTGCATAGCCCTCCTACCCGCTGAACAGCTCTCCCACCCCTTGTACAGCCCCTCCCCCCATGGACAACCCCCACTCTTGTGGAAAACTTGCCCGTACCCCCCCAGCTTGGGGATAAATGATTCCAAACCAAAGATCTCCATGGTCACAAAACAAATTTCTACCTAGGATCATCCCAATCCATGAGAAGGGAGAACCCATCATATAAATTACATATAATCCTTTCACAATCTCTTCCGTGCTAACAAAAATGAAGGATCTCCACCCCGATATCCATAAGATTAGTAAAAACAAAAAATGGTGGATTCCATGATCCATTAGAGTTGATTTCCACAACATAGGGAAACATGGATGACTTTGAATCATATACTATGTTGTCATTGATAGAGAAGAAAATAGGTCCCCTATAATTCCATGAATGAAAACATAAGAAAATAAAATATAAATTCCCTACAAAAATGGAGTTGGTCTCTTTGAAGAGATCATAGCCCAAACACATTCTTCCATGTCTATGTCAAATTCCATTGGAATTTTCCACCCAAACTTGGTGAGAACATGTATGAAAATGCTATCCTAGTCAATCAAAACTGAAGAAAAATAAGGATTAAAAATATCCGAAAACTTTTTAACCGAGGAAGACTTATTCTAGTGCTCATCACACTAAATACCTAATCATCCATCCTCAGTATAATTCATCAATTCCAACTCCAATTGATCCCCAAAAGTAACAAGATAATGGAATTTTGAATGAATTATCTAATGATTAGCTTTAATATACTTAACCAATTTATTTGGTCACATGAATTGATGACACCAATAATCTTTTATCCTATGTAAAACAGATTGAACATGTTGTAATAATCCATAAAAGGAAAAAAATATTTGACCAAACGTTAATTCTTCTAAAAATTCTCTACTCTAAAAAAAATCTATGGATATAAGCTTGGAAGTAATAAGCAGAACCCCAAAGTAGAAAAGAGGTAGGGATCCTCCCTTAATAACCATAGAATAATCAAAACTATCCTAGACATTAGAATAATTTTCATCCAAGAACATCATGGATTTTAAAAGATTAATAGTCAATCAAGAAAAGGAAGAGAATAAATCTATATCATATTTCAATACTGATAAATAATATATATTTCCAAATGAGATAAATAAAATATCATTCACAAAAAAATATGGGAGATTGAAGTCTTACCACAATGCTAATAAAACATGAATGAGAATCAAACAGAAAATTGAGAGTTCAGAATCTGACAAAAGTCCTATATGAAAATGACAAAAATGAGTGGAGATAGAGCTTCCCCTTGTCTGAAACCTCTCTTACCAAGTAAATAAACTTAAAAAACCATTTATATTCATAGATATCATTATAGAGGAGACAAATCTTTTAATATAGGAGGAGGATGTTTCTGAAATAACAAGAAGGTCTAAATCATTCCACATAAACTTCTGTACATTTCAAATGATTCCAAGATCTTGAAGGAAAGGAGTGACATCCCTCACCCGGGATATCCCTCCCACCCCCTTGGACTCCCCCTACCCCCATGGATAGCCCCCACCCCTATGGACAACCCTCCAACCCTCCTGGACACCCCCATACCCCCTAGAAAGCCCGCCCAGCCCCGTGGACACCCCTCCCACCACCCTAGACACCTCCTGCCCTGCTAGAGAGCCCATCCAACCCCATGGACAACCCCTACCCCCTGGACAACTGCCCACTAATGTGGACACCCCACCCACCTCCCGTGGACAGCCCGCCTATGCCCCTAGACAGCCCGCCCACCCCCTAGACTTCCCCCCAACCCCCTAGACACCCCCACCCACCCCCTGTGGACACCCCCACCCCCTATGGACATTCCACCCACCCCAAAGACACCTTGTACCTGCCCTGGACAGCCCCCCCCCCCTCACCATCATGGATAACCCGCCCACCCCTGTGGACAGCTCTCCCACCTCCCATGGACACCCCCCCCCACCCCCCCCCCCCCACCTGTGGAGAGCCCCAACCCCACCCCCCATAACCATGGACAACCCTCCCACCCCCCTGAACACCCCCTACCCCCTAGACAGCCCGCCCACCCATGTGGACAGCCCGCCCACCCCCCTGGACAGCCCCGCCCACCCCTGTGGACACCCCGACCCCCCATGGATAGACCCCCACCACCCACCCACCCCATGAACAGCCCCTCCCACCCCCTGGACACCCCCTACCCCCTGGACAGCCTCGCCACCACCGTGCACCGCCCCCACCCCTGAACATCCCACACCCCCATTGGATAGCCCCCCTACACCCTGGACCGCCCCCACCACCCTGGAAACCACCCCACCCCCTGGACACCCCCCCCCATCCCAATGGACACCCCCTACCCCCTAGATAGCCCCCACCACCATGGATAGCCCGACCACTCCTATGGACAGCCCGCCCACCCCTGTGGACACCCCTACCCCTATAGACATCCCTGACACCCCCTGTGGATATCCCTCCCTCCCCCATAGACAACCCCCTTGACAGCACCCCCCCCCCCCCCGTGGACAACCCGCCCACCCCCTAGACACCACCTATCCCTCTAGAGAGCCCCGCTACCCCCGTGGACAGCTCGCCCCCCTGGACACCCTGTGCACCCCTGGATATCCCCACCACCCTCGTGGACAATCCCCGCCCCCTGGACACCCCGTACCCCCTGGACATCCCCACCACCCCCGTGGACAGCCTGCCCACCCCCTGGACAACCCCCCCTAGACAGCCCACCCACCCCCTAGACACCCCTACCCCCAGGGATAGCCATCTACCCCCTGGACAACCCCCAACCCCCTGGACAACCCCCACCCCCTAGACACCAACATGCCACCTGGATACCCACCACCCCCTGGACACCCCCATCCCCCATGGACAGCCCCCACCCCATTGGACGGCCCCCACACCCTGGACACCACCCCACCACCTGGACACCCCCAACCCCTAGATGCCCACACCCCCTAGACCACCCCCACCTTGGACAACCTCCCTCTCCCAACCACCTTGATGACCCCCACCCCCTGGACATCCTGTACACCCCTGGACAGCCCCCACCCCCGTGGATAGCCCACCCACCCCCCTAGACACCCCTACCCCCATGGACACCCACCCCAACCGCCTAGATAGCCCCCACCCTTGGACATCCCCTACCCCCTTGGGTAGCACCCCCAACCCCCTGGACAGCCCCCACCCCCCTTGACATCAATATCTTATTTCACTCCTCAACACTATATCATTACAAAATCATTGATAAAAAACAATCCAATCCATAAGAAAATTAATGTCCCCCTTTTTATTTGTTTTACAATACCAAAAAACAACTCTTACACCAATATGTTTTTATCCTTTTCCACATTATAGATAATAAATACAAAATATATATTGGGATCTTCTCATTTCATTTAACTTCTCTAAAAAATACCATCTTATCTCTATTTTACTCAGAATTACATCATGCATCACCTTTTTAGAGAATGAAAGCTTCACTGACAAATTACCTAAGAGACTTTGGTTAATATACTTTATATTTATATGGGATAACATAGAAAATAAGAGATAATTAACCAAGACATAGAGGTTGTACATTAATAAACACAAAATGTGATACCATTATGAAATAACTCAAATTAGGGGTTGTATAATAGATCCCTCATAAAGATATAGTTTACAGACAACTCAACACATAGATTATAAAATTCATACATAAGAAATAATATGATATTTTATGATTTTGAATGAGTGAGATCATTATAAACCTCAAGTGCATTTATAGACAAGTGGTATAGAATGATAGGTATTATGTATTGTGAACTCTGTGTTATTCTATAGGTAAATGCGTACTACTTCTGGAAAAATTGTAGGCATAGGGAAGATGCTTGCTTCTAGATAAAATTCAGGCTCTTTACCAATGGTTTCCAAAACCGTTGGTTTATAATTGAATAATATACCATTTACCAATGGTTTACAACCGTTGGTAAATGAATTAGTTCAGCCTTTACCAATGGTTTCTGAAACCGTTGATAGTGGCCTAGAATTCTAAATCTTTAGCAATGGTTTTCATAAATCATTTGTAAAGATCTGTTACAATGGTTTTGAAACTGTTGGGAAAGATAATACGATTTATGGTGGATTTTCCCAACAGTTATTTGATAACCCATTGGTATAAGCCTATCTATATGGCTTGATTTCCAATGGTTGGCTAAATTGTTGGTATAAGTGTTACCAATAGTTATGCAGGATTAACCAATGTTTTAAAACCGTTGGTATATACTAAATTTCAAATAGTGTGAGGCTCTTTTGGATCACTCTAAAATATGGCCCATAGAGTCACTGCATAATTTATATCTAGCCTTGATGTTATGAGATTGTAGACTTCAAATGATTTTTTTAAATTATTTCTAATCAAATCTGTTACCATTTTCATCCTTAAAAAATTTTGTTCCAACTAAAATGGGTGTTAAAACTTCTATTTCATTTTCCATTCCAAACCATTTCACCTAATTCTTTTCATACTTATCCTATAATAGAAATTTACATTTTTTGTTCAAATTTAAATCCCAAAAAATATGTCATCTAACCAAGAATGGAAATCTAAATGTTTCTCTTCATTTTCACATAAAATTCTTCACATAGACCTTCCTTGTGACCATAAAATATAATTCCATCCACATATATAATGACTATGAGAGTTCCATTGGCCATTTATCTGACATAAATGTTACTATCAAATTTACCCTTCAGAAACATAATATCCTTTAGACAACCATATAATTTAGTGTACTAGGTCCTAGGGGCCTATTTTAAACTATACAGATCATTTCTCAACCTGCATACCTTGCCTCCATCTTTGTCCAGAAAAAAACCATCTTTTTGTTTGATATATACCTCTTCTTCTGGATCCCCATTTAGAAATATAGATTTCACATCTATTTGATAAGACTTATAGTGCTTGTTTGTTGCAAATTCCAATAACATTAAAATGGTTTCCAGTATTTTTATTGGTGAAAAGGTTTCCTCAAAGTCAATTCCTTCCATTTGTGAATATCCATTGCATAGTATTCTATATTTTTTTCAGGAAACTTCACCTTTATCATTTAGCTTATTTCTAAAAACCCACTTGCTGACAATAACATTTTTATTTCTAGGTCTTGATATAATATCCCATTTGGAATTTTTCTCAATTTGATCAAGATCATCATGCATAGATAATGTCCATAATTAATGATCAACTGATTCTGCCACTATATGAGGTTCAATTTGAGAAATAAGTGTAGTTTGATATTTAATTAGAAATCTTATTCTTGTTTTGACCATATATTGTTGATTACCAATGATATTTTCTATCTCAAAATTTTTCTTTAATTTTTAGTACCCTTTGATTTTATTTTCATCAACTTCTTCTTCATAACTAGTAGGTTCAGAATTAATATCATAATTGTTTGGTTCTGTCTTAATAACTTCATCATTCTTCTGTTCCATTATCGTACCATTTTCTGTCAAATATTATAATTTATTAATATCATTATTATCTAATTTGATATTGTTTTCAATAATTTTGACATCACCTAAATCAACCAGCTTGTTCATCCTTTTGTTCCAACATCTGTAGCCTTTACCGTCAAGTAGGTAGCCTATGAATATTACTTCCTCTACATTTTCTTCAAATTTTACCAGATTAATGTTATTAATTTTTATGATGTAGGGACATCCAAAAAATCTGATGTATTTAACGGTTGGTTTTCAATTGTACCACATTTCATATGATTTTATTTTTGTTTCTAGTCTCGGTAGAAATATTTCCCATATATGTATTGTTGTATATATTTCATCTGTCTATAAAAACATTGAGATTTTGTGTTTGGATAACATTGTTCTGCCCATTTCAATGAAGCTTCTGTTCTTTCATTCAGCTGACCCATTTAGTTTTGGAGTACATTGTGTGTTGTATTGATGATTGATTTCATGATTAAAAATATATCTTTCAAAAGCTTCACAAGTATACTCCTTACCATTATCTGATCTTACATTCCTGATTTAGAGACTCGTCTCCTTTTCGTATTTCCTACTAATTTTTTTGATCATTTTAGTTTCCTCTGACTTCCATTTGATGAACATGAAATTAGTCATTCGAGTGAAATAATCTATATTTTTTATCAAATATAGATCACCAATTCAATAATTTTGTCACATTGGACCACATATGTCTGTATGAATACGTTCAAGGGGCCTATTAGATAGGATATATACCCCTTTTTGTGAAATTTTGGTCAATTTTCTTTTTTGACATGTTTCATAAATTTTAACCCTTTCTCTTTTCATCTTCGGAAGATCTCACACAATGTCATACTTCAAGATTTTACAAATACTCGTTTGACCAAGAGGGACAAGTCTTATATGCTAAAGGTAGTTTTCATCGTTGGAACTAAAATAAAAGGAATTAATAGAATGACTAGTATGAAATAGATTTTTAGTGGTCCTTTTTCCTTGAGTGATGTTTCTTCTATTTTTTTAGATCTTTATGACACATGAATACTTGTTTAACAACACCTCATGTACATCATCACAAATTAGCCTCACATAAAGAAATTTGTTCTTTATCCCTTTAATGAATAACACATCATTAGACTTTTAGATTTTTGGCTCCAATCGTTGCTTTACCAACAATATTTATTTTCAAAGAAAAATCATTTCCAAATATTATGACTCCTCCTTCATGATTTTTTATGTTTATTAAAAGTTTATATCACCAGTCATGTGTGATGAACATCCACTATCATGAATCCATGACTTGGATTTACTATTGGATTTCAAAGTAACTTCATCAAAACATGATTTTTCTTCATTTATTTTTTGAATTCCCTTTCCATTCATGACTTTGAGTGTTTTTTCCGTAATAATACTCACGAACCTTTTAGCACTATGGAATTGTTGATCACATATTCCACAGACTTCATCTAAATAGTAAAATTTCTTCTGAGTTGGCAGATCAGATGAATGTTTGAAGATTTATTTCTTACTTTGTATTTCTATTCTATTTTCAGAATATCTCCCCCTTGGTTAATGACTCATTTTTGTAGGGACATGTTATACTAACAAAAATATTATTAGTTCCCAAACACAGCACAACACCAGTAGTGTCCTCTATAACTTTATCTTTTCCATGAATAAAATACTTGTCTTGAAATTTGTTCTTGTTTTCTTTCCAAAGCCTAAGTTTGTATTTATCTTGGGGGAACAAATATTCTTGGATAATTTCCCTCTTCCTTTATATTAGAATAAGATTTCTCACTAGCCATTATGCTCAAAATTTGTCTTAGATTTATTTTTGAACTTACATTGTTAGACATAAAAGATGTATTTTTATATTTGATGAGTGTTGAATTGACCTACTTCATTGATCCTATCATTTCACTAGTGTGTGATGATTATGCCTTTACTTCAACAGCCTTGTTGAAATCTTCTCTGATCTTTTTCAAGCTATTATATTATTCATGGAATTCATACTGATCCATTGATTGTACTTATTCTTTAAGGTAAAACTTTTCCTCAAGGTATTTTACCATATTTTCCATTTCATCTACCTTCAGTTTGTGCTTTTGATTTCATCAATATAAAATGTTTCTTTATTTTCACATTCTTCCTTTCCATTAGTTATATTTTCTGTTTAATTCAATAACAATATCATATTATTCTTGAGATTTTTATTTTACTTAAGAAAATCCTACAATTCATTAATCAACATTTGTTCTAGATATGTCCATTCACTTTCATCATCTTTCCTACTGAAAGTATTAAATACTTTTTCCACAAGATCCATTAAATTAGTTTCATCTTCTGTTTGGTTGTCTGATGTAGAGTCTATATCATCTTATTTTTTCACAAAACTTCTTCTTTCACCAGGAAAGAAAATTTTATTTCTGCCACCAAATTTTATTGAATATTTTGAGTTTCTACCCCATTTATTCTTCTGTATTTTTTCTTCTATGATCTCAGGTGAAATTAACCTTTTCTTAGGAAAATTTATAGCAAAGTGACCATTTTCATTACTGTTGTAACATCTTGGTTTCAATTTTCCTTTATGCTTAATTTTTTTACTGAATCTCTTTGTTATAAGAGTAATGATTCTATTTTATTATTCATCATTATCTTCATCATTATATTTAATTAATTTTGAAACTTCATATTCTCTGATTTTGATATTTCTCATGGCCTCAAAATCCATCTCAACTTTGATGTTCTTAATGAAAACTGAGATATTTTTCATTTAATATGCGATGATAATGTTATGTAATTCATAAATAGAAAGATCATATCTATCTTCCAAAGATTATACTTTTGAATCAAACCTATCCAGAAAATTTCTCACCATTTTTTTGACAATAGTCAAATCATACATCTTTTCTCCAAAGCCTTGAATATTACTGACAATTTCATTGACTCTTGTGAAATAATCATCAATTTTTTCGGCTTCACCCATCTTTATATCTTCAAATTTTCTTCTCTAAATTTTCAATTTTTCTTCCTTTACATTCATGTTTCTTTCATAGCTGATTTCCAATTTTTCCCAAATTTCTTTGGCATTTTTTATTCTCACAACCTTTGTGTAATTGTATTTTTTTTTTTGAAAATACTTTAAAATTTAATTTTGAGATTTTCCATAAACATCCATATTTCTTTTCTTAGTGAAATTCATGATAGATTCATTGGAAATTAGAGTTAATCCAATAGTAGCTGTATATCTAACTTCAAGGAAAGGAGATAGAAGATAGGGAAACATCTTATTCTTTCAACTCTGATAATTCTTTCCATCGAATGTAAGAACTCCCATTCTATTGAAAAGAATTATATTATCCATATTTAGAATGTAGTAGATCCTTACAGAGGGTGTCTGGATCTAATACCAATATAAATACCCAGAATAGTGGGAGATCACAGAGAGGGGAGGGGTGAATCAATGATCCCCAGTTACAAATTTCTCTTTTTTTTGAATTTTCCCCTTTTTTCAATTCAACCTCTATGACTGGTTACGTCATTGATCCACTATTTATATATCTCTTAGCCTTACTTCAAATGATGCTGTAAAAAGGCACAGAACACAAGGATTTACAAGGTTCGGTAAAAATACTAACTCCCTGTCGTGTTAGTTATTATCCCCAACATAGATTATTTACTTCATAATAATATGATTACAAATAGTAATTGGTAAAAATCTCCAATTACAAGTTGGTTATAACCCCATCATCAATTCATCTTGTTCAGTCAGGTGTGACCATAAATTAACCTTCTTCTTCCAGAAATGGGTTTTACCCCCCAACTTCAACTTTTCTCTTTAGATGTCTTGATCCACTTCATGATCATCTAATAATATTCCTCCATGATCTTGTAAGATCAGTCTTACTCGTGTACCAATTCATGTAGCTTCAATAATCTCTGATTGATTCTATCGTCCATGATCAATAATTCCTCAGTGAAAAAATGATCGAGATAAGAATTCTTCCTTCTTACTGAAGTCCTACCCTAACTTCTATTTATGCAAGCAGTGCACACAACTTTTTCTAGAATATGAATATGCAAGAATTCTCTTGCACAATCTAACCACTTTGTTTATTTTTTCTCAATTAAATTTCCACACACAATTCTTTCTTCACATGTGCATGGAAATGCATAAATCCATATATTTTTTGTCTTGTTTTATACAACTTTATGTTCACTTCCTTTCTTCCTTATAAATTAACTATTTACCAATTATTCTTATGTATAAACCAGAAGATGATCACAGAGGTGTGTTCCCTACTTCCTATTATGTGAAAGCCCGAATGGGTAGAAGTTGTTCATGGGTTATTCTTATCAAGGGGAAGTGTATGTGTACACTATCTCAAGTATCCTCAATTAAAACACATAAATAAAAAAGGCTTCATGTTCTTGGTGTGTCGTGTAAACTAGGGAGGTGCAACACACTTCCCCCATATGACTTGAGGAACCAGTTCTTCACGAAGAAAACGTGTGTGGAATACACATGTTTTCTTCCTATGGGATCCCTCTTCTCCTTTGTGTAAGGTAATCGCTAGATAGTATTCATTATTCACACAAGATACACTGAACTTTTTTTCCTTTCATGAACCAGTGGTTAATTTCAAGCTCTGTTTATTCATGAATGAGAGCTCTCTATCTCAAAAACTCCAAAACCATGGTTAAGGGATTTTTATTTATAGGATAGGATCAAACTATTTTTCACCGATTGTGGTCCTCATTTTGTGCCTCATCTATGACTCATTCAAACTCCTGAACTATATTCCATTCCATGGAATATTATAAAACAGGTGAGTCATTCAAGACTCCTTCAAACTTACACCGAATTTCATGGCATTTTTCTTTCATGATCCCTAGACTTTTCATTCATGGTGACATTATCATCATTATGAAGTGTTCCATGTATCTCATAATGATAAATCTTGAGTTGATCAAAGTTGAAAAATTATAATCCTCTACAACTCTATTTTATTAGGACTTATTCGTTCATCTTTGTTTCATTGCATGCATGAAAAAGTAATTGCATGAATGTTTTTGTGATGTATAGATGGATCTAATGTAATAGGTGATACCATAAATGGTGGATATAATCTCGATCATGGATGTGGGGATATATCTCCGGTGAGGTTGTGATGACATTAGATGGTGGAGGGTGGAAGATGATGCATGGACTCGATCGAATAGCCCTAGATGAATAAGTCAAGTGGCTTGATCAATCAGATAGCCCAGATAAATAATGATCAGATCGTACGAAGAATGTTTTATCTCTACTACAGTATCCCATATAGAATCCATACCACATTGAAACACATTATTTATTGTGGATCATTTATATTTAAAGTCGTGACAACTGTGGCTTAGAAATCTCTTCCCCCTCCTCTGGTTCTTCCCTATACTAGCTTCTTGTAGGTGAGCTCCAATGCCCACCACACTCTGTTGAGCCCTTGGCCCTGAATATGCACAAACATTCCCATGCTCTCCTATGGGCGCAAATGGCCCCCACATGCCTCCATTAGCTGATTTGGATGTCCTCCCTTTGGTTCGGTCTACTCAGTGTCCCACATAAGTCCATGGGTGAAGCCAGATGAACAACCTAGTAGGTCGACCTTCATTTTTAAAAAACCACGAATTAAAACACTAAAAATCAAAGTATATATAATGGAAATCATCATGAAATTCATGGCCACCTAAACTTATAAAACTAGGTATTTTCATACTCATTCATCATCCATCTTTGTTTGTTCTTTTAAGAATATGAATTTCAATGTAATTCTTCAATGTACCCAATGTCAATCTCTTCTTACACACCTCTCAATCATTTATGATCAACACAATCAATCGTTTTATTTTATTATGGGTAATATACAAACATGACATCCAATGTCATTTCATGAGCCCACAAGGACACTCCAAGTTGCACCACTTCAACCATCTACTCACAAAGCACATATTGACATATCATTGACAACAAATGAAATCACGATGCTCAATAATATATATATATATATATATTCTTTTATATATTTATACTATTTTTCAAATAAAATTTTAATATATTATATTTACATATACATTTTTAATGTATTTAAATATAGTATAAAACATTTTTACTAAATTATATAAATTTGAAAATTATATATATATATATATATAATTATGAAAAAAGGAATGATAATAATTTTTTTATTATAATATTGTTATATAATAATATTTATATAATTTTATGTACTTATTCTTATATAAATCATATTTAAATATATATATATATATATATATTGGTTGGGGGTTGTCATGCCCATGTTTGAGTCCTATGGAGGGTTTGTTTCTATTATTGAGTTCTGTGGGGTGGATGTAATATCCTATATTTTATATTTTATTATTATATATATATATATTATTTATATTAATATATACACTTATTGTTATATAAATCATTTTTAAAAATATATAAATATGTTTAAATAAATTAAATTATCCATGGTGTCATTTATTAGTGTTTTTGGCATTGTTAAAGGGGAGACTTTTAGCAACACTAACTAAAGTGATAATAAAGGGTAATATTTATTAACCCGTTTAGTTAACCATGATAAAATAATCCCCTTTATCAGTTCTTTTAGTGCTAATAATTGGTAGAACGGAATAAATGTGAAGATGTATAAGTGGATTTCTTGTCAGAAATATCTACACTCATCATGAAAATTCATTAATGCTCTGTTTGTTTCCCATGTAATCCCCATCCCATAAATCAATATAATCATATCAATTTCTAACTCTAACATCACATATACCTATTTATTTTCCACAAAATAGTCACTCAAACCATACTCATTCCTCCTTGGAGACATTGAGAGGATTTTTTATCATTGAAAACAATACCAGTTTTGGGAAGATGATGTTTAAAGAGTATGAAATCTAGGAAATTAGATAATCCTTCTCTAGAGTTCACCAACTAGTTTGTGTGAATTGATAAATTATTATTTTAATCACTTGTATATAAAGATAATAATGATTAATTTTCATGTATTTGGGTAATATAATCCAATGATGATTCATAAGAGAAAATATTATTTGAGTGTTTAATCGATATTTCAATGCCAGACCCTCATGTATCAAAGAGATTGATAAATGATTATTCCACCATAAGATATGAATGAATATTCAGTCCTTGGAATTAAGTATCAACATGAATCTCTTGGTGTTGCAATAAGATATTAACAATAAATCATGTAAAATAATTTTCCTTTCTATGGAACTAAAAAAAGTTCACATGGATCAAAATAAATTTTACCGATTTTTCACCATAGGTGTGCCCATAATTTGGCCAAATAAATACCATCCTTTGGGCTGGTTAAATATTTGCATATTTTTTTACAAAATCATATATAAATTCTAAAATAAATTGATTTACACAAAATAGGACTCTTTGGAAACATATTTATTCAATAAATAAATATCAAGACATTAGATGTTCCTTAAAAACCTAATTGTTCAAAACAATTTAAATGTAAAACATGTATAAATATTTATGTGAAATTAAAGAAATTTTTTGCTTAAAAAAATATGCATTATAATTACAGATAATGTTCTCGATAAATCACAAAGATCATTTCATGTAATTAATATATAATTAATAATGATTATTGTATAACAAAATTATTTTATGCACCAACCGTGAAATAAAATAATTCTAAAACATGACTATAAAGTAAAGTAATACTGAAGTACTAAATATTTATATGACCTATTCATTTGGAGCCATAATTTAAGGTCATACATGAAAAGTATCTAAAATCAAAAAAATTATTTATTATTTTTTACATAATGATTTTGGGTCATGAAATTAATAATTGTCTAAATTCAATCATGAGTTTCAAAATTGAAATTTCACAAAAAAACATAGCCAGAAGCTTAATATTTAATAAAAATGGTGACTAATTTGATTCATCGTGGACAAAACACCTTGATCTTATATTATTCATTAAGTTCATGATTAAACATTCCTAATTTCCCATCAAAATCATTCATCGGGAATGACTTCTTTATAAAAAAACATGATAGTTCAATGCCAAATTGTACATGGTCATGAATTAGATTTTCTACTAATGCATATTTCCTCCGGTGACGCATATTTATCCCCTTTAATTAGGAACAAACGTTCCATAGTCGGTTTTATTTATATTTTCTTTTTTCTTTCCTCGTATTAATTATGGGTTAAAAAATTCATTACAAAAAAAATGTTCAAAATTTCAACACCAAAATTAAATATATATATTTAAAAAAATTATTATATATATTATTATAGCACAAATAAAAAATAAATAAATTCCAAATTTTGGAAGAATGAAACACACTAAATTCCTAAAATATCCAAATATTATCTTAGGTTTATAATAGATTTGATGAAGGTATTCTGACTCTCACAGAGGAAAATAATAGAGTTGGTTTTGTTAAAGAGAAATGAGAAGTTTGAAGAAAATAACAAACATAATAACTATAGGTAAAGAGTAGTAAATAAAAAAATAATGGAAAGTTAGTAACTTTAATATTTATGTGGACAGAATAGATTAGTCCTACTCCATGGAAATAATACTACAATAATAGTTTATTATTATAAAGAAAATGAAATATAAATCATATAGTAGATAAAATAAATGAAGAGAGATAATACATACAAAACAAGAAATCAATCTGAGAATGTAGCTATTTTCACTCAATGCACTCGCACTAAACTTATGCCATGGATGAAAAAATTCATTTCTATAATGGAAAGAGTCACACATTCCAACCCCATACACATATCATAAATAAATAAAGACATAAAATTGAGAGGTGAAACATACAATTGACAATCTCATAAGGCCAGATCTTGTTTACCTTGAAGCACAAGTAAAAATGACATGGTTGAAGAATATTGAATAGGATATCGTCCCGAAAGAGATTTTAAGGGTTGAGTGATCCACCAGATACATCACTAGAAAGGGTATTATGTGAAAATTACATCAAATAGAAGTAAACCACCTCTATTGGAAAAACAATTATCTCTATAATGGTGAACTAATAAACCTATAGGACTTAAATGTTTTTAGAGAAGAAGATCGGTGAAAAAAACATGAAGAGATGTGGGAAGAAATGTTAAAGGAACAACAGGTGATAAAGATATGGTTACTAGGAAAAAGAGAAGGGGGTGGATGTGTTGATGGATGAGGGAATGAGGAAGGATTATGAAGATAAAACCAACATAAGATATTGTGAAAATCTCAGCCCATGTGGTCGGTATACAGTGGACATGGAGTAACGACATAGATTCCCACGTTATGTGAGAGTGAACAAGAACACCCCAAAATCACAAAAACCATGCCATAGATCCATAATAAGGGGATTAATCGATGAAGGAGATAAAACCATTAGAGCAGTCCATTGATAAGAAGGAATACACCCAATACAATGTCCAACATAGTGAGGCCCAAATGAATATAGCCCATTGGGATACAAAAAACAGTTTTGCAGTGAACCAATATCGGTTAAACAGAAATTCTTTGAAAAATAAATAAAATTTCCTAATAATAATAAGATAAAATAGTTTTTCCTGGAAAACATTAACATAATTTTAATTTTCAAAAAAAAATTAAAAATTCTTCCCCTTTTCAAATTTAACAACCCAAATTAACAAATGGTGTTCTTATAAGAACTAATCTATCCTACCAATAGGTTTATATATATATATTATTATTAATAGAAAATAAACATAATACTACAATATTTGACCACCACATATACTCTTAACATGTTTCATGGTGGAACATGGCCTACTAGTACCTACACTTCTATTACTACCATACTTCTAAAATACAGAAAACTCAATATTAAAAAATTGAGTAAGAAACAACAATATAACAATTCTTACCAAAGTTCCCAAGTCCCCACAAAAGCCAGAAAAACTCCAAATCATAAAAAAAACTTGAGAATAACAAAACATTACTCATGAAAAAAATACAGTGAATTAGAAAACATAACAAATCTCAAATAATAAAAGTAATAATTGCTAGTAGAAACACACAAAAACCAAAACTAGGAATCTGATAGGATAAAGATATCCACATAATCCCAAATTCAGAGACCAACGCAATAAACACCCCATCCCACCGATGGCCCATAAAAACATAGAAGAGTAAGAACTAGCAACTAATAATGGAGAAATATTAGAAAGTATACCTATTTCTTGTTAACTGGTTGCTATACTAAACTACAAAACATCCATATTGTTGAAATCATGGCATACTATATTTTTTCGAGCCCCACTATCCTTATTTTTTAAGTCAAGAAAATATCTATTAATATGGTTGGTTCTACCACACTCAAAACACAAAGAATTATTAAATAGGTTGTTACCCTTCCATTGTATTTCATTGTTTCTATTCTAACCCCTAACACTCAATATATGTGGTTTGGTTTTCACCCCATTTCCCTATTCCTTCAAAAAAAAATTCTAAAGATCATGAGACAAAGAAACACCATTAAACTCTTCTAATGTTATGAAATCATGAAAATACATTAATGAATATTTTAAAAAACTAAAAGAATTATCATAGTGGTTAAAAATATAATATCATGATCTACATCCTTAACATTGACATCTTCTTAGCTAAATCCAAAATCACATTGTTAAATTCATCAAGATGATCATGAACAGAAGAACCAGGATTCATCTTAAAAGTATAAAGTATCATCTTCTTATAAATATGAACAAGAAAAGGTGTGGTCATATTTAGATGTTTATGTTTTAACCAGATTACCATAGAAGTGTTTTCATTGGAAAATTCACAAAGTAATTTCTCTCATAATGTTAATAGAAACATATAGCGAGTTTCTTCATAAATAGTCTGGTGAATATCTACTAATAATTTGTTTCACTAAACTTTAGATAAAATGGTTACAATATGTGTTTTAGGGTCATGAAAGGTTTCTTCATGACCATTGTGGAATAATAGTGCACACATCTTAACTCTCCACAAACTGAAATCGTTCTCACTATCGAACTTCTCAGCCTTGAACTCAGAAGATGACATCACATAGATCGATTATAGCCAATGATTCTAATTGTGAGGGTCAAAATAGATATTATAAAGGTAGTAAAAATATTATAGAGGATAAGAATATAATAAATTAGATTATATGCAAGTGAGAAGTTTGAAGAAACCAAAATACAAAAGCAAGATAGAAAAATAATTCTCATGAATTTCTCTCTCATACCACTTGTTAGAAAATATTTAATTTATAAAATATTGATTTCAAAGATCTCATCGATGTCAACTGGTTAATTAATGATGATGAATAAAAAATTGTACCTTATTCCATTATGGAAACATGATAAATTGGTTATTGGTTATAGAAACTTGGTTGGGGGATTTTATAATCTTCCAATACAGTGTATCTTCCACTATGTTCTTATTCTAATGGGAAGTCGTAGATAAAAATAATAGAATACATGTAATGGGTACCACAACATACCCTTAAATAGTTTTCGATTGATGTTTATCGATCAAAAATAAGTATATAAAAACTATTGGGCATACTACAACTAACAAGTTTAGGATGATCCGACAGGCAACCCAACCTGATCCATCACTAGGATTGAAGGTCATTCCCAATCCTCATGGATTGGTAACTAGTTTTTGGATATAAATAAATTATTACTACAAAGTCATGATTATTTAGATATAAAATCCCAGATAAAATCAACCCTTTATCATTTATTTTTCATAGAATTGATAAAAGGGTCCTTTATTAGTGTTTTGTCTTCGCACAAATTAAGGGATCATTTATCAGTGGTTTTTCTTAGTGTTGTTAAAATGAACTTTTATCAATATTTTTTCTTAGTGTGGATAAATAGAGCATTTATTATCATTAATAAAGAGGGACTTTATCAGTGCAATTCTTAGTGATGATAAAAGGTGTCCTTTATGATATATATATATATATATTAAAAGAATATTTTAATATATAAATATATTTATATTAATATATATAAAATAAATTTTCATAAATATGATTTATATAATTGTAAATGTGAATTTAGAATTAATATATAATATATTTAGTGAAAATTGTTTAAAAAATAATTAAAAATTAAAATATATTTATAATTTTATAATTTTAGTATTAAATAATAGGAATTTAATAACAATTTTATGAAATGATTTTTTAATGAAATGTAATAACTGAAGATAAGTTGAAAAAAAGGCTTTATATTAAAATGGACGTAACTTTTGATCTAGATATTTGTTTAGGCTTCACATGATATCAAATCAAAATCTACAAAGATATCAAAATCATGTTGATTGGAGGAACCTTGGTCATTATTTTTTTGAGGTGAAAAATACCTGAAAGGCCTACAAAACTGAGATTTGTGGTGGGTTGCCCTAATTTTTTAATATTCAATTGGATTTAAGATGCATTTAAGTGGGTTTTATAGTATTTTTTTGATAGAGACTAAATTAATTCCTTGATATTACACTCATATGGATATTATGGTGTTGAAATTTTACCATTTTAAATATTGTAGTGTTATTTATAATTTCATATAAGTATATATATACATTTTTGTATATGTTTATATATAAATATTTTATTATACAACTAAATATTTAAACATATTTATATATAAAATATCTTTTTGAATATACAAACCTTTTAGAAATGAAATTTATTATCCATTTTATTTAAACTAATTATATGAATGTCTATATATCTATAAAAATGTATATATAATATTTATATATAAATATATGTGTGTGTGTTAACAAACAGATATATATTTATGTGTATATTCTAATATATATAAAAAAATATTATTATATAATATATATATCAAAATATGAATATTTATTATTATATATAGACAGGCACATGTATATAAATATATGTGTATATATGTATATATGTATATTGAAACACACACATAAATACACACACACAAACATATTTTATAAATGTATTTAAAAATAATTATTTTAAGATATATAAATATATGAATATATATATATATATATGAATAAAAATTATCTATATAAATATATATAAATAAATAGATATATCATAAAATATTATAGAAAATAACATGGAGTAGTGGTAAGACACATGCGTGCAGAGGTGGAGGTCCTAGGTTCAAATTTAAGGAGGTGTGCATATTTGTCAGGGTCGGGGTGATGATAAAGGCAGGGGTGGGTAGGGGGGAGTGCAAATAATAGTAGTGGCTAATGGTGGAGGCTGAGTGAAGATGAAGGAAGTGTGTGAGTATTGATAAAGATGAGAGAGTTAGCGATGAGCATTGAAAAAAATTACTTACCCTGATAAACACTTGATTTATTAGTTCTATTTTAGTGATGATAAAGGGAGCATTTATCAGTGATAAAAAAATTTATAGATAATACTTGCCATAAAGGACCCTTCGTTAGCATTACAAAAGACATTGTTAAAGGCCACCTTTATCTATGCTTTTTTAGCGCTGATGAAGGGTGTCTTTATCATATATTTTTCTATCAGTGTTAAAACATTACACAAAATTTGATTATAACAACAAAAATTTAGTGAAAAATATATATATATATTTGTTGGTATAAATTAAAAATTCCAACAAATATTAATATTTTGGTATTAATTTCATGTACCAACAATTTTTTTATGAACATATGTATATATGTTGATATTAATTTTTTTACACCAATTTATTTTTTACTAACAATAAAATAAGTTTCTCTATCATAATAATAGTAACGGTTTTTTTACCAAAAAATGAATATATTATTATTAATTATCATTAATAATAAATATTTTACTCTTCTAAAATTTTTTATAATAAATCATTCAATAATTATTGTCATTTGATCAAATTGAATATATTTAGTATTAATTTAATAGATTCAAATTATTTTTCTATAAAAATATATTTATATATTGAATTAAAAATTTTATAATTTAATAATATTTATATGATTTAGATAAATAAATTTTATATATTAAGAAAATATAATGTTTTGTATAATTGAGTATTCATGTTCAAGATTTGGTCTTCAATTGATAACCCTAATTTTGATTTTTCTTTACCAAAATACATCCACACACATCCATCATCATAGAATTATATAATCTATCCAAATATATCAACTACTAGGGCATTAGTTTGAGTCACCATGGTTGATCTCCCACAATCATGACTGAGAGAAAGCCTACGATGAAAATGGGAGATCATCTCCAAAGTAGACTTCCATAATGAAAAATTCTAAATTTTTTCATAAACGAGATGAATGAGGATGAAAGTGATCCATATCCTTCATTTTCATTCCAATGTGGATTGGAAGGGTCCATTTAATTCTAATTTAAGGAATTCTACCAGTCGAGGGAAGTAGTTTGGTCAATAGCATGGTTCAGATGTGCATATTCTCCTACTAGGGATATATTGTATCACCTGGGGAACATCGATGAACAAGAAAGGACACCATCCAACACTCACCATACATGGACAAGATAGGATAATCAATGCAAGGATTGGACCTTTTGTTAAGAATTACAAAATAGGGGTGTATTCACTAGATAATATTCCAACACAACACCACTAGAGATACACTAATTGCTAAATAAGTAACAATAGTTATTGAAGCTGAGCTAGAGAACCCAAAAATAATAGATTTGTCATCTTATAGTTCATATATATTTACTGTATATGTTGTTTTGTATATACCATTACAATTTTTATTTTTTATTTTTAGTTTCTATTTATTAGTTTTTTTTATTTTGTGTAAATTCTAGTAAAGAACTATAACCTTGGGGATTGTATTCTAAAATGATGGAACATGCTTTTGAGTTTTCTACAAATGTAGGTGTTATTACTTCCAACGAATGTGTTCTTTTTCCCATCGTGAGTAAGATCACTTTGTGAGTATGTGAGTGTTCTTGGTGCCTATGTGAGTGTGTTCTTGCTACCATTTATAGTATATATACTTTAATGTTCACAATGTAATTTTTCTAAAATAATATATCTACATCTATGTTATCATCTATTATTTTATTACTCATAGCTATATTTTGTGTTTTGGAAACCATATAACCTTTTTGACTAATAAAATTATAGAGTTTTTTTATCTAATTTTTTATTTATTTACTAATTCATATGCCAGTATATAACTAATTCATATGGTAATATTGGATTTTCTACCTACCAACTCAATGAATTCAGCTTGTGATGAATGTGTGGAGGTACCCAAACACTATTTCTCTCTCTCATATGTATATAGTATCTATTTTCACAAATTTTATAGTTTATTTGGAGAATGTTTTGTAAAACAATTTGATGTGTACAAGTATAGGTCAATTTTTTTATTACAAATATATCACACTGAAATAGTTTTTAATAACATATTTTGAATTATTTTTTCCACACTACATAATTATGAAAATATTTTGAAATTTATAGTTTTATTTTAATTATGTAAACTCAATTAAATTCATTTCCCAACATTTTAGATCGGTTACTTTATTTTGTTTTCATTTATATATTCATTTTAGTTTTACATTATTTTATTAAAAAAATATGAAAATAAATGGTATTTAAATTCATAATCAACATTTGAAATCATTATTTGTTGGTTCTATAAATCTAATATATTCATGATTTTTTTCCTTTGAATAAAGGGTTCCATTGAAGGTGATTATTTTTTAAATCAAATTTTCTTAAAAACTAAGAAATTTAATGATGTGAAAACTATATTAATGTTTTTTTCCATAGACTATGATCTTATCAATTTTTAGTTTTACTTTTATTGTATGAAAGGGGGAAATTTTTATTTTTTTCATGAATATTAATCAAGGAAATGATTGCAGTTTAAGATTAAATATAATTATATTTTTATAAATATTGTTTAAATTATTTCTTTATATTTTATTAATCATGATAGAAATAATGGTTATTAATTATTAATATAAGGAAGATGTAGCAAGATTGTTAATACATCTCTGATTTAGCATTGAATGTTGATAAATTTTGAGTTCCCAATGTTTAAGAAAACATTCAGATGGATTTATTATTTCCTTTAATATATAAGATGTGACATTGAATTATTAGAATGAATTTATTTGAAAAAATAGTTAAGAAAAATGTATTTCATTTATATAAATATTGAATTGGTTTATTTAAATTCTCATGTACATTAATGAGAAAACATAAACCATGATAGAATTCCAACATTAATTTAGTTGGGATTATAAGGTCATATGAGTTCCAATATTATTATATCTTTTTATTGATGATATGTATCAAGCTCGAAAGAAACAAATCCTGATATAAGAGTGACTGTGATAAGAATTACTCTATTTATAGGTGTAGATGTTTTAAAGATGGATTATATTCAACTAGAGATATCCTTTGGTTATAAACATGCAGCAAAAACCTTCACAGTAACAACTGATGTGTGAGAAAAATAGATTTTTGGGGGAAAATAGAGTTTCCTATAAAGTTTCCAATAGATTGAAAATGTTTAAACAAGTGTGTTACTTGTTTCATGGAGATTATTTTATTTTTCATATAATGATTTTGTTTTTTGGTGTTTTATACATAACAATTTACCTATATAAATATAAATTTAGTGACAAAAAATATATATGTTGGTATAAATGATCAATTCTAACAGATATTATGTTTTATTGGTATTAAATTTAAATAAAGACATTTATTTTTACCAAAAAATATATATTTTGTTATCAAGAGATATTATGATTTATTTATACACCTCCCCTCTTCCCTAGATAACCTCCCAATCATCGTCGCTCACTGCCCACACAATAGTGATGTCTACCTATGGTCACACTCTTGGTTCATCACCATTGGGAATACCCACATCTACTCAATGGTTTAGTCACCTTTTCTCACACCCTCATCTATTAATGTTCGATTTTATTTTCCTTTTTTAACTATAAAGATATGGTGCATGGAGGGGAATGGGGAAATACACATTTATAATACAATTAGTTGATGTCTAGGCATCTTATCATGTATTCACTTCTTCTTTCAATGTTTTAAGCGCTCAAAACCAGAATATCTAGTTTTTAATTGAATTTCTATTTCGTTTTCGATGAAATTCAGATGAAATAAGATTTATTATTCTAGTGCTTATTGTTTTTTAGTTATTTTAGGGTATTAGTTACATAAATTTATTTAGACAATATAGATGAAATGATATTTCATAATTTCTCACATCAAATGGAAAAGGTTATGATACCAATATTTAATTTTGTTCTTGTGTAAATGATTTTTCCTCCTTCCAAGACCCCTGATAAAATTAAGCTACCTGAGAAACTTCCTAAGATGAATATTCAATATGTTCTTCTTGGTGTCAATTTTCTTGTATTTAATAATTATTAGATAAAATATGTTTCTTTTACATATTTATTTTTCACTTAAATGATCCATTATACCACTATTGATATAATCCCAATATTCTGTTTTCAAATCATTTCATCCACTATTTCCTTAGAAATCATCCCTTACAGTTTCCAAAATTCTCAATATATTAAATTTATTTTAGCTTCAACATATATTCATCCCTTTTTATTAAATAATACCTAATTTTAAGTATTCTATATGTATTTAAATTTTTGTATCCATAATACTCATCAATTTTATCTGATTTGAATTCAACATGAAATTAGATTACCTGAAACATCTCCATAGTAAAACTCCCCTAACATAGAAATCCAAATGAAAAATAGTATGCTATTATTAGAAGAAAATTTTACTAAGAAAAGTAATATTTATCACATTATCTTTGATCAATTGAGTAAATGAAGAATGTGAGAAACAAGTGTTAAATTACTTTTAAACTAATCAATCCTCTACTGCTATGTTTTGATGATGGATTAAACCTTTAAGCTCTAAGACCATTTCTCATTTTCTAATATAACAATATAATCTTTCTAAAATTAATTCATTTCATATATCCCTAGATATGCATCAATATTTTTCTTTTTTTCTTTTTACAAAACCCATGGATTTTTTCTCCACATAATCTATACATAGTTTCGACAAATTTTTAAATAGTTGAAAACATAAATGGGGAGAGGGTTACCTTTCAAACATCCTCAAGTTGATGAGTGTATCTATAATTTATGATTAAATCCTTTTCTTATATCTATACCATTTTATTTTAAATCCTTTTTTAGTTTCACTGAAATGAAAGATAGAGCTTGTGAAAAATATTTCCAGATTTAAATGTTTCCATAATGCATCTACTTTGTATTATCATTTATCTTCAATGTGTGATTGATCAAATTTTTGAAATGTTAATTTTTATTCTAGATTATGCAATAAAATACTATAAATTATGTCTCACCATATTTATCACCAAATTTATCTTTCATCATTTATGAATTATATGTGATTATGTCCATTTCTCCCTTTTTGATGAGCTGAAAGCCTTCTTAATATTACATATTTTCTTTTTATTCTATATAATCATTACAATAAATTATCATCCATTATTTCTTTGTGTAGAACTTTATTTATTTTAGAATGAAATTATTCCAATTAAATGAATTTCATTTTTCAATGAATCTTATTTCATTTTCTTGAAAACGTGATTCCTCATTTTTAGGGCCACCATGGTTTCCTTTTAATATAATTTTATACTAATGTACTGTTGTTTATTATATTAAAAGTTACCATAAATAAATTATCTCTAAAATATATCACATTTATTTCATTCCACATTAGTATAATATTCTCTATTAGTCATTATTTTAGTTTATATCTCCATCTTGTAAATACACACATCAATGGTTTGTCCTAAGCCTCTATAGAAGAAGAATTTTTAATTATTATTTATTATGTATTTACCATTTTATAATTTGGAAAGAGACTTATTATTTACATATTTATTATAGGTATAATAGTAATTACCACAAGCTAAATTATCTATACTATAATATTTATTTGCGAAAATATATTTACATATAATTTTTATCTCCTTCTAATCATATAAAAACTCTATATTACTATCTTCAAACTAAGATTACAACACATCTAATTGAGATAATTATTTATTTATAAATAATATTATTTCATCAAGTTATTTATTGAGATAATTTAGGTATTATTTTTTTAATTTTAACAATTTCCTTTTGATCCTTTAGTTAATAAATAATTTGAATGTTTTGGCCATTTGAAATAATATATTCCGGATAGTCTTGTAATTATTAGAGAATGTTATTTTATCTATCACTATTATTATTATTTTTTCTTATCTTCTTTTGTTTATAGAATTCATAAAATTAAGGATATAAATTGGAAATATCATAAGTTAGTAATCATCAGGTAAACTAATTTAATTTTATGATTTCATTTTAGTAACTTTTTCTTGTTTTGGACTGAGGCATATTTTTCCATTTCATTTATACATTTAATGCTTTCCTCTTATGTTGAAATTTAAGTTTATTATAGGCACCTCTATTGTTCTTGGATGTGCATCCCAAAAATTTTGTTTTTTATATAAAAAATATTTAACTTTATCTTTTCATCCAGTGTTTTTGATATTTCCTATTATATATCCATTTAGTTCTGTTTTGTTTTGTAGATCATATTTTTTTTAAATGTAATTTTATAGTTTGATCCCTTCTTATAATTTTCCTTTTATTTTATAGATAAATACAACCTCATATACAAGGATGGATATTTCTATAATGTGGTGTTTACACCTTACTAATGTTTAGTTTCAAGCTGAGTCATTAGGCTTCAAATTTTAGGGAATATAATTCCTATTCAGCTTAATGGCCTATAAATTTCACCATTTCTATCATTTTCATTATTTTGATACTTATGTATACCTATATATCTTAGTTCATACTATTGAATTTGTGGATTGGGATGTTATACGTGTATTTTTTTGGATTTGAAACCCTTCTATATTGATTTTTCTATAAATTTTATTGTGTATACCATTATTGATCTTCATTTATATTTTAATTCTACATGATGCTTCTCTCAGAACCATAATGTAGAATTTGAGAAAAAAACAGAACAATTATTTATTGAATTAGAATTTATTTTGACCCCAATGGTCAAAAATAGATTTGTAATCTATCATGGTTGTTATTTACTTTTCTTTTATACCATTGTTTATATAATGTGTGATCATTATTTAGGGTTTCTATTTCTTATATGTAGTGTGTACTATCTCTAGTTCAAAAGGATTAAAATTATAGGAGACACCTCATGATGGACCTTGAGGCACTATTAATGAAGATCCATGAGGAACAGTTCATGGTAGGATATGAAGCACCATTTAAGATAGACCATGGAATATTCATAGAGGACCTTATAAGAATTACCTTCTCTTAAAGATTTGCCTATTAAATAAAATAAACAACTTAAAAACATTATTTATTCTATTCTATTTTCTTCGCCTAATTGAAATCTATAGAGTATTTACTAAGTAATATTGTGTATATAGTGTAATTTAAGTGTGTAGGAGGGATTATTTATTTACTTCCTTACTTCTTTTCTTTCATATTTTGAGTTTCTAATATGTTAGTTAAAAATATATAATTTAAATTTAATTTTTTTTATTTGTTAAAATAATTATTTTTTATTGTATTCTTGAAACAATTTTTAAGTTTTTAACAAATCACAATTTAAATTCTTGTCAATGTTATTTATTAGAGGTCTGATAAAAATTCCAAAACTCAATGTTCAATTGATTTATGATATATTTTTAATGATCCATACTTTATTTATCAATCATTTTTATATGCTTTAATTTATTATGGAAATCCATTCTCATAATTGATTATCAAATAAAATATGTGTGTTTTTTGTGGTGTAAGAATCAAAGATAAAAGCCCTTAATAGTAGACCCCAAACTTTATCGGTCAAAAAGAGTGATATTTTTGAGGTTTCACCTCAAAGAACATTGATATAAGCATTCATTTTTTTCAATCGTTGGTTCTTCCTTTTTTTTGTTTTGTGATTAAATATAATTTATTTTCAAATTGGGGTTATAAAACTAGTAAATTAGTATTATTTTTAAGTAAATTGGTTTTTTTTCAAATGAAGATAAAAAAATTGTTCGGTCTTCATTTTATGTTGAAAAAACCATTTAGTATATTATAAAAATAGTATAAAACTGACAACATTTGAAACCAGTTTTAAGCGAGTTTATTTACTTTCAAACTATTTTGTTGTAAATATGGATTTTTTATCAATCTTATTTATTTCATATATTTTTTATTTGTAGAATAAAAAACTACCAAAGAATTTATTTTCAAATAAAGAAAAATATTCGACTCATTTTACTCTATCATTGAACATAATTTTTTGAAATTTTCAATAAAATAATAAAAATTGTTTTTATCCATTTTCATATCTAAATAAATAAAAATATTAGATGTTTTTATTTGTTTTAATGATGTGATCTAAAGTTTTTAATTCTATTATGATAATCCAAATCTTGAATCAGCTTTTCAATTTTATTCTATGATAGTTGGGATAAAGAGAATATTTGGTGTAGTAAATTAATAAGTTAACAATATTTTAAAATGACTCTTTTTGAAAAATAGTTTAACAGATGTCTATTTGGTATATTAGAATTTTTCTGAAAGATTTAGAAAATAAATGGGATTCATAAACTTTTTTAAAGGAATATTCAAATTTTTTTAATTTTATGTTCTATTTTATTTTACAAGGATCTACTCTGCCACTATTTTGTTTTATATGTATCATCCAATTTTTGTCAGTGTTAGATTGTGAATGAATATCTTCCATCTACAAGTGCAAGAAGAGGGTATGCCAAGATGAGTTGGGTTTATTTGATTATTCTTGTCATCTATATTCAAAATTGTAGATGAATTGATTTATACTTCCAATATGATCCTAATATAGGTAATCTATGCCATTGCATCCATGTTATGACTAAGTGGGTGAACTACATGCATGGGCCTCACTGCTAGTTTGAACCATGATAGTGATAGTTGATGCATGAGAGAAACCAATTATGGATAATTTTTAATGGAGTCCCATATAATTTCACTTAGAGTTTGAACATGTTTGAAGCAAGTTTCTTGGAGCTTCAGGTATTTTCATGGAGTTTGAAAATATTTTTAAATTATGACACATGTTTTTCAAATAAAGCTTAGTTAGATGGAGATTTATATAAACTAATATTATAGTTATTATATAATTAATATAATAAATATATTAGATATAATTATATTGATAAATAAAATATAAATTTTTAGCTACAAATATTGGAATATCCACATCAAATATTTTATTTAAAATATAATTTACAAATAGATATTAATTTTTGGTATTTCTTATAAATTTTGATAATAGTATTATCAATAAATAAATTTGACATATGTATTTTTTGTGAAACATTTTTTCTGACATATATATTATCTATTTGTATTATTATAATTTCAATAGAACTATTTTATCTTTTTCAATAACATTTAGGAATAATGTTTTTACCAATAATTTTATGATGAGACAAATCTATTGGTAAAATGATTTACTAATAAAAAATGTACATTTACCAATAGATTATACCATGTTTGAAAAAGCTAAATATTTATTTTGTTATGTAAACTAATTTTATAATTATTATATAATAAATATATTATATATAATTTGTTTAATAAATATGATGTAAAATTTTACCAGCAAATATTTGAACAAAAACACATAATATTTTATATAAAATATAATATACAAATAGATATTGATTATTGGTATTGGTTATAAAGGTGTATAATAATATTTCTAATAGATAAATATGTTTTCTAAATCAATTGCAAAACATTATGACCAGTTAGTAAAAATATAATTACGACATAACAATTTCATATGTTATGATAACATTTCACAACAGTGTTTTTACCAATAATTTAATGACATGGATAATTTTTTTTGTAAAAAATTTTACTAAAAGAAAATGTAACTTACCAAAATATATTACACTATTGTATAGAGTTAAATATTTTATGGTGAAATAGGAAGGCTTTTAAATGTTCTTACAACATCAATTATTTTTTCCACTTATAAAACCCTTTTTGTATGCCAATAAATGGAGAATTTATAGTAGTGAATCTACCTTTGTGAATGATTTTACCCTCAAATTAATGTTAACATCTATAGGATATTTTTATCCAAAATAAGTCATGGATCATCTATACATGTGATTTCCATGTGACATCAATAGGTATAACTAAGAAAAATAGAAAAATAGAATGAGTCCTAATAAAAAATAATGATCTAAAAAATTCCATATAGAATACACATCCAATAATACATCATCTAGAGATCATACATAATGGGATAAAAAAATAGGAATGGGAAAAATATTAATGAAGGGTTGTCTTTGTCGATATATTGAAATTCCAAATTAGAACATATCTAGATAAACCATAAGCACATCTATGAAACCACTACTTCTCTCCACATCCCAACTCACTACTGTCTGCCTAAGATAATAATGATACATTTGAACCAGAACATAGACCGTGTAAACAAAAATAATTGATGCATAGACACACATAGTAGTGTGTATATAGGGTTTGACAAAAACTCTCTAGTGGGATATCACTAAGGATTCTATGCAATTAATTTAATTAAACATTCCAAGAATTCTAGTTTGAAATACAATAAATTAAATAAGGTTTCCTATTTTCTGAAAACATAAAGAAGATAAATCTAATATCCTTAAAATAAAGAATATTTCAATTCTTTTGAAACCAATTCATGTGATTTGACTTTTAAAACCAAAATTCTAATCATTACCATTTTATGAAACCATGTAAAAACTCACTTTTAAATATATTTAAAATCTATGTAAAACAAAATGAAAAATACCATTTTCATTTTAAAAAAAGTCTCCAAAAACAATATTTGAAATCATTTCCAAAATAAAACCATCCAAGTAGAGTAGATACACCATAAAAAGGCACCATTAGATTAAAGAGTGAAATGAAATCAAACAATAACATAAATCCTTCCATATGAAAAATTCATAAGGAGATATAAAAATCATGGAATGAAAATAACCTATATATAACCACCTATCAAGAAACAAATTCAATGGTCTACAAATCTAGGTAATAATGTGATATGATCCTGAACTGAATACATGAACTCTAGGTTGACCTATAAGAACCTATTCATCCAGGATGTTCCATCAAGCTAGTTGATCCCTATAACCATCCCATGATCACGTAGCTTCCATGGGAACATAATACATCCCTAGGGAACCCAAATTATATGGTTATTGAACCCCTAAAAAGATCATAATCCACCCTAGGGGGTTTCACTCATCCATAGTTTCTACTTAGTTACCTAAGAATCCCATTACAAATAAGTCCAGGAGGAGAATAGGAAATCAAGATAATTAAATAAATGAACATGAGTAATGTACCACACCCTTTCATAGAATTAACCTTTTCACATTATATATATATCATAAAATGATAAAAAAACCATATCAGGAAATCAAATATAAGGTGAAATCAATGAGGGTATCATGAGCTATAAAACATTTTCCCTTTAAAGTGTCAAAAGAGCCTTTATATGAAAACCATCACAATATTTTGATAAATTTCCTCTTCATTAAAATCTATCACTTAAAACAATTCAAATAAATGAAATCACACACACCTTTTTAAAATTGGAACCATCATTTTAAAATGTATAACTTTTGTGGAAAACCAAATTTAAGGTTCAAGGATTATTCTTTTCATTAAAAACAAATTCAAGGGACCTTCACACATTTATAAATGTTCTTGGAACAAGAAAATATTTAATTTTAGATAAAGCATGAAATCCATAGGAATGACCCTTTTTCTAAGTCATGATTCCTTTATATTTTCATTAAAAGCATCATATATTTCTACACATAAATATAAATCAATTTTGAAACACTCATGTACTAATGAATTTTATAACAAAAGAAAGATAAGATAAAAAAAATTACCACAATATAAGGGAAATCAAATTTCATCCTGTCACCTTCCATGTAGAACACTCATAAGAGGAAGGAATCGCCATATCTGAGTCCTAGCATATTAAAATTCTAGGTTAGAATCAACCTAAACCGACACCCTAGTTTACAGAGCTATTTAGGGTTCCATTTGAAAGAGAGAACTCAGGAAATAGAATAAAAATGTATGATGAGATAAAATAGTAGGGAGAGGGGAAATTTACCTCAAAACCACTTGAAATTTGGAAAAAGAGATCCAATTTTGAATGAGGATGGAAGAGGATCTCACCCTATGGCTATAAGAGGCTCTAATGAATGTAATATGAGTGGAGAAGATAAAGTAACCTAAAAGTCAGAGGGAAATAAGGGAATTTCACTTTTTATGTAAATGTAGGAGATCCAAAAGGTTTGGATGCATGGTTTTACAAACTATATGCCAACTGTGGGAGATACAATGACTAACACACCACACCTTGAAGGTTTTGGACTACATGGTTTCCACCATATACAAATTGTAAAAGTAACTACCACACTCAAACCAATCCATATGGTTCACTTGGATACTATACATGTTTTTGGAACTATGTACCAACCATGTAAAATGGCTCTTCCAAAGTTATAGCCTGAGTTTCAAGGTTACCAAATGGTCTATACTAATCATGCACAACTTGTGAAACTACCAAAAATTTCAAAAAATAGTAGAAAAACTCAAAAAAAAAACACTCCAAATAATAAAAAAAACACATAATTAAATTAATATAAGACACTATAGTAAAAAAAATTATTAAAATCGGCCTATCAGGATGCTTTTTACCCTCCAGAAATTCTCTAGTCAAAAATAAAAGGCCACTAAATCCGAAATCACCATCCCATAATTAAGAGGGGGTGGGTTCGGGTAGACTCATAAATTTCAAACAAATAGAAAACCATTAAACATGATCCATAATCATAATTATCCACCCAATATCCTCAAAAAATGGAACCCGGATCCTCAAACCACAATCATTCAACTTGACATCCTAATAGACTAGTGACCCATTAGAGGTATCCCTGTTATTTATAATTCTTCTATGATGGTGGAATGAGATGAAACACTTGTAATGGGAATTAATTATTAAAAACAATCCTTATCCACTATAATTCACCTATGAATGAGAAACCATCCACTAACCATATCCAAATAAAAATATAAAATATCTAAGGAGACACAAGATAAAACCAACCAAGACCAACAAATAAAAAATCACTATGAAACCACTAAAAACTTCTAATAAAAAATGAGAATATAACCATAATCAAGCCTTATCAAAACCAAAATGGGTTATAGGCATGGATCCCCACACCCCAATTGGGTAAAATATGACATCAATAATGGAACACTATCCCACGGTGATCCACAGAATAAAAATGGAATCCTTATGTGCTTAGCAAGAAGCAAAACTAGTCAATGATCCTAAACATGGACCCAAAATTATCCCATGTCTAAACCAATAAAAATTGTATCCCAAATGGATAAATATACACAACCATAGAATGTTTAGCGAATATAATTCCACTATACATGATCATAACCACAAACAAATAAAATTCAAAAAAAGACTATGCAGGCACCTAATGGAAGATTTCTATAAGAAGAAATTCTTAATGACCTAACATCCCAAATAATATTACAAATGAAACTTCATCCAATAGAATGACTCATGAAACCAAAAATATGGATCTAAAGGCTATACCCAAATGCACAAAAGATTCCCTTCATCCACATGAAACCATTAGAAATTGGAAAGACAGACCCCCCATTATGCATCTAGAACTACAAAAAAACCCCTGTTTTTTGGTTTATTTTATAGATTAGAGGGGGTTATAACCCCCTCTAAATGCATTTGCGGCGATTACATGTAACTGCCGCGAATATAAGGAATCATCCTTAAAACATTACATAATATATATTTTTAGTCAAGAATTTAATTTGTTTCACATTGAGGATATTTTTTGGTTTAGATATTTAGATAATTAAGACATAATATATACATAATAAACCACATTCATACAAAGTGGATTCTACAAAAACAATGTCCATTTTTTCAAAATATAAATCTTTTAAAAAAACATTGTTTTTTTAAAAATATTCAAAACATTAAACATGACTTCTTAATTCCTCTTAGCCATCAATATTTCCTGTGAAAAAAATTTAAAATCATGGGATGATCACAAAAAACTCGGTAAGGGACATAAAGAATGAAAGTCATTAGTCCATTGAAAACATGAAAATACAATAAAACCCTTTTTTAGAAAACTAAAAGGCATGAATAGAAAAATCATGCAATCACATTAGAAAATAATTACCATATCACTCTTACATTCATAGTTACAAATTGAATAACCTTACAGTAAACCTCCATCTCTGAGTATCCAATGCATTGGAGTGCTATAATGGCTCTCACACATCATATATTGATCTATAATGGGCTCAACACAACATATCATGAGATATATTGGGGATAAAAGAATTAAATATTGAGATATAATGGGATAATCCTATAATAAACAATGTCCAAGGAACATATTAGGAATAAAACTCTTGATAACTCTTTTAAACCCTTTAGAAAAGTACATTCAAATTTCAAAATAACATTTTTCCATTAAAATCACTTTAAAAATATAGAAACTACACACATGATAATGAAAAAAAAATATTTTAAAAAATTAGTTTGAAAAATACAATAAAAACATTATAATAATAAATTTTCATGAAAATAATGAGAAACCTCTCATTCCATATATAAAAAACAATTTTTTTTATTTCCAAAAAGATACATTTAAAGATATTTCAAAAGGAAAGTCCCTTACCTCATGTTAAGCTTCCTTAAAATGTGTTTAAACCACCTGTATAATGATTTTAATAGTGTCATTAATTTATTACATAACTAAACTCATGTTTATAATACCTTATATAGTCTTCTTAAAAACATTTCTACCGATTTATTAATAATGATTTTTTTTCCATTGTTTTGGGAGCGTTCTTTTCCTGGTATCAAAGGTCGGTTTATTATGGAATTCCTTCTCAAAAAGAAATAATTATAAGAAAGTGATAACATATATAAATATAGTTTATTTTAAAGAATTTTATGTAAATTTATACTTTCCATAATTGTGGTAAAGGAAATGAAAACTCATCATCCATGAAGGTGGTGAATTGACACACCACGAACGATGATTTCGGTATTTAAGAATGAAAAGAGTAGATGAGGGATTTTATGATTTATATACCATAAAAGAAACAAAATGAAAGTATATATAATATACTAGAGTATTCACGAACCATTGGATATGGGTGAGGATAAGGTTGGGGTGAAAAAGAATTTAAATGAAACAAAAAAGGAATCTTACTTCATGAAAATTTCTCCTTTAGAACCTCTATATGGCTCTTGGAAGTTGACTTTTTGTGAGACCAGAAGCTATATAATATGTAAAGGGGTGAGGAGAATGAAATTTTTCATATTATCATTTATAAATAAGGTTCAATGTGGAGAATTGTTATCAATTAAGGAGCCTCCTTTTATAATAGAGGTGAGGGGTAACCTAGAAATTTCTCAAATTATTAATATATATTACATCTACTACAGGGATTAACACATCCAAAAAGACCAAAAAAATGGGTAAAATTTTAGAATAAATATTTTAATTTTAGTACGTTTTCAATAATTTTTTGATTTTAAAATTATTTAGTAAGTTATTTTTTCATGGAAAATTATTTTTATCGAATTAAACACTATTGATAATTAAGACTTTAAACACGTCAAAAAAAAGTTTCAAAATCAAATATTATTTTTTATTATATCATAGAAACATCATATTAATATATGGAATTCACGAATTATCTTTATAATATTAAATTATATTTATTTTCATATTTTTAATATCATTAATTTTATATATTAATTAATTAATTAATTACTGCGTCATAATTTTTCAAACCATTTAGTTATTTATATATCCCACAAAAATTAAAAATAAAATTTTGTTATGAATATAAATTTATTATCTTTAAATGAACAATTTGTGTTTTGAAAACTCTAATTGTAAACCGTACATTAAAATATTACACAAACTACAATTTATAGTGTGAACAATATGTCTTAATTTAAAATAAAATATTTTAAAGGTCCTAATGTTATTCTTATGAGTCCAAAATATCCCAAATTAGAATCAAAGGTAGATAATGGTTGAAACCTTCAAATATAAAAATAATTATCCAAAATATGGTCATTTAATGATTCTTATAACTTAAATTAAAAACATTTTATTTATTTTTCTTAATCTTTCACAAGCATTGCATCAGTATTACACATGAATTAATGTTATTTAAATCATATATAAAATTAAAAAATTAATTAATTTAATTAATATAACATAATTAAGTGCGAAATAAAATTATATATTTGTTCATTATTTATATTCACTCATAAGAATGTCCAAAAAACTTCTTAAATTTTTTATTTTGTCTTTTCTTTCCCTACATAATTATTTCACAGGCATCTGAATATGATTAGTGTAATATGACTGTAAAATTATAAATTAACATCCAAAAACAACAATTATAAATAATAATTAATAAAATACTATTCAAAATAATTTCTAGCACACCATTATTTATAGGTTACCATTTTTGACTTTCTCTGCATTCCATAGTCACTCTGTCGGTACTGACAATGATTTTTACACTTATCATGAAAAGAATATAATGTTAATGTTATACATTATATTTTTACAATATCTCTCTTATAAAATAATATTTAGTTATTCAATAAATTTCATAAATTTTATATCATAATTACGTCTTCATGACATCACAAAAAATTCCATATTTAATAAAAGATTGTATTTTTACTATTCACCAAATATTAAACTATTTTAGAAAATTATCAAAAATTCATAATATGATAATTTAGTCATTTTGAGTTCAAAAATGAAATTAGTTTTGTCAAATTAAAATTATATAACTGAAAATTAATGTTTTTAAAAAATAACCATATAATTAATTATTTATTTTCAGAATTACTGTTTAAATAAAAAATACTAAAAAATATATAAAAAAATATTCAATAAATACCTATTTTGTTAAAGCTAATGTGCCCACAACATGGTTTCAGTGGTAGTTTTGTTAAACTGATGGTAAGGTAATATGCAATTAGGGGAAATTAGATTATAGGTGGTTAAAACCCCCTTTAATGTCACCGAAACATTTCATTTTAGAGGGGAATTTAGCCCCCTCCAATCGAGTGATAAGACCCATATATGTATTTTAATAAATGTAATTGTATAATATTCTGAACATTAAAATATATTGATTTGTATAAATTTTATTTCATATAATGTTAGTTATATATAATATAAAAGCATTACAATATTATTTAAAAATAAATTTATTATTATTATTATATAAATTATAGAAACAATTATCTTAGTTTTTATATGATATGTTTTTAAAATAAATTACATTTTTTATATATTTATATAATATGTTAATTGATTTATATTGTGTATAATTAATATTATTTCAAATACAATATATTCAAACAAATATATACTAATGTACATAATATTATACAATTTTATTTTTGTATAAATATATATACAATTATATAAATATTTTGTATAATATGTTTATATAATGTATTTAAATACATTTATATATTGTGTTTTAATTATATATATATATACATATATATATATTACAGAATATGTTTTCATAAATAGTGGGGGTCCACAACCTCCTCTAATATCTTAAATTAAATGTGGGTTTTGTCCCCCTCTAATTTAAAGACATTATCGTGGTTTTTAACCCCACTGATTTAAAATATTAGAGGGGGTTTTGAACCCCCTCTAAATCCAACTGAATATTAAAAAAATTAGAAGGGTTTAAAAGCCCCCTATAATTTAAGAAATTAGAAGGGGTCCATAACCCCTCTAATTTTATTAATTGTCATGGTTTTTACATAACCCCCCTCTGATTTATAAAGAAAATTAATTTATAGGGGGTTCAAAACCCACACTAAATTTTATTATTAGAGGGGGTTGTTAATAACCCCCACTAATTATACAGAAAAGAAATTTAGAGGGTGTTGTGAATAAACCCCTCTAAATAAACCCATATAATCTACTTTTTTTATAGTGTGCATCATTAAAAAGATAACCTTCTTTTAAATTATCTTTTAAAGTTCCATCAGTGACTCATTCAAAATAAAAGTTCACCATTACCACAAAATGATAAAAAAAATAATTCATTCTTCATTCACCTTAAAGAAGGCTCATGAACTAAAGATGTATTTCAACCTCCATATTCTAAGGTTAGAACAACTGAATGAAAACTATCTTAAGAAAATCTAAAGACAGGGTCCAAAATCATGGGTAGTTCTGAGTCCACCACTCTATTCATAGTCTAGTTAGAGTTCAGAACAAAAATGTTCCATTTCATGAAATGAGATGATTCATCATGTGGATCATGTTTGAAGAAAATCCTTCTCAATTATTTATTTTCCATTCTAGTAGGCTTACTCCAACTAACACACGACATCAATCAAACCAAATTGTGCTTCTAAACATGAACCAAAACTATAAAATTAAAAATAATGGAAAAAACCAATGTCCTAAACTTTCCAAAATGAAATGCACCCAGAATTAATCACATATCTTCTTTTATTTAAAACCACTAATTCTCAATATGGGACAAAATTTCATTTTTTAAATATTTTACTCTTAAAAAACAACCTCTATTTGAATGATCTAGCCATTGTTTACATTCCTCATATCATTTTGAAAATTACACAAAATAGTTTCAATATTTTATTTTAATTTTTTAAAATATTTCCAATTGAAATAAGACCATTTAAAGATATCTATATAAAATATAATTTATATTTTCAAAATGTTATAAAATTGAAAATTTTAAAAAATGTTTCAAGAAAACATAAGGATTATTTTTAAAAATACATTCCAAATTTAGTTTTAAAAATAAATGATTTTTTAAAGTTATATCACTTTCCATTTCGAAACTAATGCACTTTTTAAACAGAAATATGATGTCAACTATATCTAAAAATTGTTTCATAAGACTAAAACATTTTAAAAACAATCCATAAGGCTTCATTTCAAATAAAAACTAGTTTTCATAAAAAATACATATTTCACACACCCTAAAATAAAACTTTTATAGAAACCTCAAGAAAAACATATACTATTCTCAATAAAAGCCCAATCAAACTAGTTCAACATATCAAAAGGCCCTACTGAATTCTTTTTACCCTTCCAACGAAAAATTCTAGAATCAAGAGGTCTAAATAACAATACTCATAATATAAGGATTATGAATGTATTCTCCCCATAGTTTAGGGTTATGTGAAAATCATGAAATTGCCTTTGAAATGATTCTAGAACAAAGTGTTTGGTCAATGTGTGGTCTTTAAGGCCATGAAAGTCATCCGTACACTCTAATTCCCACCATATTTTCATCCCAAATACGTTAACAATTTTTGAGTCAAATCTATAAATGTCGATGAGGATCGAACCCCATAATCATAAATCTCAATCCATAAGAAAAACCAAATCCAAATCCAAATCGATACCACACCTAGTAACTCAAGGCTTAGGGATAGAAAGAGCTAGCTAGGATCTCTCCACCCATACCTCTAGAGTCTGAAAAAACCTTTACTACATTCTTCTAAATTCCTTGATAATAATAGAGCGCTCTAGAAACTATTACCTTATTAGAACCTAGAATTTGATTTGTAACAAACTGGCCTGATCTGGTTTAATAAAAAAATTATTTCCATACATATATTCCATACCAAAATATATGTTTAAATCCCAAAATAAATTTATCCTCCATGATAAAATTTTCAATTAGAATTAACTATGTGTTAAATTTATAATAAACCTTTAATTACACTTTTAATCCCACCTAAATATTTATTTTCTAACAATATCACACTTAGGAAACATGTGTAAACAAAAAATGTGTACATCCTTATACGCTAAAAAATTATGGTATCAGAGAACATTTCAAAAAATAAATTTGATAAAAAATCCAATAAGTGTATGTTATCTAGAAATTCCACTATAATCGGAGTATATAGATTTCATAACAATAGAAATGATGTTGTGGAATGATAAATGGATGATACATTTGATGAAGCTACTCCTTAAAGTCATGAAAATACATATTTGTTGATTATTTAGATGAAAGAGTACAATGAATGAATCTCAATGATCAAATATTAACGAATCACCACATTTATTATAGAAACACTCAAAATATCATATCATATACTAGCCATGAACCACTTAAAAACTATCAGCATACTCAACATGAAGAAAATAAAAGAATGGTCAAGAAGTAGAAGAAAAATGTGTAAAGATACAGCAAAGTGAGGGTGAAATATCAACCTTATGACCAAATCAATGATGAAGTCTCAAAAAGTTTACAAATTAGAAGAAATGTTAACAAAAAATTTGAACATCATTTATCATCTCTTACATTGATCCAAAAAATTTTAAATATGAACCAAGAGCTAAAAATTATATAATTGTATTGGAAGAATATTTAAATTAATTTGAAAGAAAAAATATCATATTTGGGTGAAATACTCTATAATATACCAGTAATTAGTACAAAATTATTTTTTTGAAACAAACCAGATTAAACTAGCATAGTGACAATTAATAAAGAAAGACTTGTTTTTAATCACTATAATCAAGAAGTTGTAGATTATGATGAAACCTTTTCATCGATCACTATAATTGAAACCATAGATATATTTATATTATTGGAATTTTATATGGATTTTATGTTTTAGAAAATGGATTTCAATAGTTTTCCATAAATTATTTAATTGAAGAGGTTAATTTAAACCACCAGCGATATTTGAAGATAAATTCTTTCCAAACAATATATATAAACTCAAAAAAGTTTTATATAGTCTAAAAAAATAATCTGGGCTTGGTATAATAGGTTTATTTTATTTTTTAACTCATAGTTGTCACTATGGATGAAAAAATATTTAAAAATGTAATTTTAAACATAAAAAATATAGTATGAATTTTTTTAAAAACATCCATTCCAACCATTGGTTCACTGGTCTAATCCATCGATGCACTAGTGTATCAATAATTCAATAACAATTAAAATACTAGATCATAGTGCCTGATTTCTTAGTTCAAAAATCCAACCGATGATTCTGGTTCTATTAAATATGTATTCTAAGGTATTTCTTAGTTTTCCTCACATTTTAGGACATTATCTATTATATGATAAGTCATTAATGTAAAATATATTTATTGGAGGTAGTGTTTTTGTAGATATATATAATAATTTCTATGAAACATTGATTCTTATGTGTTGGTTATGAGGTGAATGGATAAGTTCTTTTATTTTTGAAAACCTTGAATTAATTTCAAAAGTAGATAATCGTTCTTCAAGATTATGAAAACAGAAAGAATAAAACAAATAAAGTACACAAATATATAATGTGCCTCAAATATTTTTTATTCTATGTGCATAGTTATAAAACCACATTAAGTAACAATTTATTATTATGAAAAAAAAGAAAGAATTACATAATTGGAAATAGAAGAAGATGGACCCTACAAAAAATCTAAGGAGACTGACCATACTGAACTAGATGAAAGCCACAAACCCCATCATGAGGACTAAACATAATCCACTCCTAGACAAAATCATTCTTGCATGTGAAAAATATACAATATATAAAATGGCATGATAAAAGAAAGGATACACTTATAGAGATAGGTTTCTTGACTGAAACTTGGTTATGATAAAAGAAGCCTAATCTAGTGCCTTTGAAGTGTCATGTCTTCATCCAACACCCATGATCTAGGTGTCTATCGGAGTTGGTAACTTAGAACCAACTTCTCTGTACATTATGATAACCTATAATATTTTTTGAATATTTATAAACTCTTTATCATATAATTATGGTTCTTCTGCCTGAAATAGTATGTGATAATGTCCTAAGAGTATCTATCATTCTAAAAGGTCAATTCAATTCCATGTTATGATGAGATCCAAAAAAGTTTCCTAAAAGTATTCTTATATATATGATCTATATAAGGATGAAATAATTTGAGGGATACAAGTGATATATGCTATTAGGGGTGGATACTCTTAGGACATTGGGGTACCTTTTTATGGTGTACACTCTTGGTAATATCCAGTATAGGATATTATGAGAATGATACAAGCCTGTAGTAAATCCACATTTACCTGTTTCATTGGATGTTCATATTTTTTATGTGTGTATTGATCTTTAGAATTTATGATTATTATTAATGAGTATTATATTTCATGTAATTTGATGTATTGATAAAAACCGTGATGGAATATGTTCATAGTGAGGTAGGATATATTGGGTGCCTCATAAGAAATATTTCATAAATGAATAACATGATAAAGTATTTTCTCTTTCTGTTCTTTAACAAAAGTTGTAATCTCAGTCCACATGATTGAAATGTTATAGCCTAAATAAATCCATTAACATGGTGTTCTATAGGGAAGTTGTATTTTTAAAAAGTCATAAAAAGAGACATCGAGCGTATAGGTTTATGGTGTCAACATGTAACCTATTTGATTAGAGATATCAGGAAAAAATTTATTATATAACACATTAAGAACTTATATGTGGTATTTTGTCAATGTTGTAATAAATTCTTTCTCTATGGGTGCCTTGTATTTCTGATAAATTAAAACCTTGAACATTAGGCTACTTCACCTAATTCCACTGAGAAAGAGGCTTAGAGGGTCACACACTAAGTTTATGGAGAATCAAAGTAAATTAATATATTATTATTTATTATTTAACAAGTTGAATAAATATTATTCCAATACATATTTTAATAATTATTCATGTTTTATTGATCACATATATTCTGTCACTAGTTATTCTAAAGAATATTATTTGAACAGAATTTTTAATAAATATTTATTTTCTATTTAGTGAATATAATATTTATTTGTTAATTGAAGAATAATGAAGTGATATTTATTTATTAAATAAATAGTAATTATTCAAGGTCTGATAAATATTATGGGGGAATAGAATATCGAGTTTAATGGGCTGATGATAAATAATATATATTGAATATTATTTGAATAAATAATATTTAATTTAATTCAAAAGTTTGGCGCATGTTAAGAAATAATATTATTATTATTATTGTTATAGACAGGTAGTTCCACAAGGATTATAAAAATATTAAGGGTGAATGTTCAATTATTATTTTCTAACCCTAGTGGTCTATAAACCAAATTATATTATTTTATTTTTGAGATCCAATTCATTTATTGTGCACAACAAGATTTGGAGAGAATCCTATAAAATCCTTTTAAAGCTCCCTCTCCAAGAACCAAGAGAAATCATTCTCCACCACCATTATCAATTCTAGAGAGATCGAAAAGAAACCTTCCTTGAAGTGATTCTTGGGGAGATTAAAGGTGAGTAATGCAAGAATTATGATCCTCAATCCCAACACCTAAAAATTATTATAGTGATGATTGGAGGTTCAGGTAACACATGTGGATCACCACGAGGGGTAATATATTTTTTATTCATACAATTCAATAATGGTAAGACATATTTTTTTTTATATCCATAAATAATGAAATAATTTTTCACAAGTTAATTTTTTAATTTCTTAAATTATTTTTCAGTAGAATTTGATGATTGTGTGCTTAGGTTCAATAATTTTTTTTTATTTTCTATATTATTTTATTTAATTATATAATAATGTGATTTATCATCATGTAAATCTTAGATTAATCATAAATCATGAAAAAATGTAAAATTTGGGCATGCCTTATCCAATACTTCCTTTGTGCTTAGAACCTACAAGTGGTATTATAGTGGTCACATACCCATTTATAATTATTTAAATATTATTGATTGATTTATAAATTTGTATTTAGTTTTTTGATTCATATTCAATCTTTCTTTAATCTGAATCATGAGATGAAATATTCTTTCTCTTCATTCCCCCAAATATAAAATAATTGATTAATTTTGTGAATGAAATAAATTCAAAGCTCTCATCTGAAGGTTCCATGGAGTCTTTCCAGAAGACACAAGAGTACACACTGTGTTACTCTTAGGTACATGTTTTGTACCCATGTTTAATGCACTGCGGATTAATTCATAAAAGTTTGAGCTATGTGAATTTATTAAATACAGTGAATTTAATTACAAACCACATGTTGATCGATCCATCCAAGTGCATGGTTAGTCAGAGTACATGTTTTCTAACATCCATACACAACATGTTGTCCTTTAGTGATAGACAGTTCATGTATCATATTAAATGAACTACCTGACTAGTGACCTTGTAACTCAGAGAACACATGTGTTGTATCACATATAAATTCCATTTACTCCAATATTTTCCATGGAATAGTTACACGTCGAGTCCAAAGTCATGTTCCATAGATAGATGGTGTTAATAATACACAATGTGTAGCTGGAATCAACACATAGTTTTCTTTTACTAAATTACATAGAATTTAAAATTAATTAATTATATTCTTCAATCCATATCATAAATTTTCCACATGTAGTAATTAATTTGATAGTAAATTCCAAGTTATGGTTTTATATATATATATATATATATTTCTAATTAATTTCTATATAATGTTTGGATCTTTATATCATGTATAAGTCATATTAAAGTCATTAATCTACGTGCATTTAAGCAAAACATGCTGTCTAAATACCATATATTCTTTGTTTTCATTAAGTTTATAGTAAACTCCTTGAAATTATGTAATAATTCATGTATTCCACATGTCCCAACATTAAATAGTATATAATCATAATACACATTGGGTGATTCGGACGAGTACTCACCATATTTCCTTTAAGGTATTTTTTTTCTACATTGTCAATTTTAAATAAATTTATGTAATTTTTTTAATATTATTATTGATGAAAATATCAAGAAAATTTAGATGTTAATTAAGATAAAAAAATTAATTAAATAAGTAAGATAATTAATTGATTTGAGCATGATTAATATTAAATAAGAAAGCTTATAATTGAATAACAATTTTATTAAATGTGTAATTTGTTGAATGTTTGTGGATTCTCATAAGCCTATACTAGACCTTTGTATGTGATTGGTTTATTTTTATTTATTATTAATTTAAATTTTTTGCATGTGTGTCATCCCTCATCCCATTGTGTAATGGCCTTTGTGCCCATGATTTCTTTTATTTAAACAACTTATATAATACTTTCGTTCCCCTCACCTTAGTGTGAGTTAAATAATATGTAATGGATAGAGTTCCCAAGATAGTCGAGGTAGTTCAAGTTTGGATCTGAGGTGATTCCAATCTAAGAGAGATATATAGTTGGATAGGTGAAAAGATGCAACAAAAACCATAGATGATTCAAGGTGTTTCCCCCGATATTTATGGTTAGTTTATCATATTATAGATATACTAACTATTAGTAAAATATAAATATCATACAATTTTATAATTTTATGTATGTCAACTGTCGTGGTTATTTCATTATGGATGTTTTGTTGAAATCACATGAATTAATGAACAAACAAGGTCACAAGGCAGAACTAAAATAAACTAAATAATGTGTCATAATTATCTAAGACATAGTGAATCGCCTAAGTAAACTCAATTAATACTAAAAAAATGTAATAAAGATAATAATTGGAGATTCACACATAAAATATGTAGGTTTCGGGCGCATCTTAAGCACGGTTAGGCTAGCACCCAACCTTAATTTTTCTAAAATTGATGATTAATCTGGGATCAAAATGATGATGAATGCTAGTATCCATGGATTATATCAATGAAAATAGAAAAATAATATTAGATCCTAAAACCCAAATAGAGGATCGACATATTTTGTTTATAATTAATTTAATTAAATTAAAGAAATACCTTTATGTTTTTCTTTCTTCATTGATGTGTCTAACCACAAATCTATAGTGCAGATTCCGTGAATTATAGAGATCAAGTTTAGGTCTCCTATAGCGGTGATACACACGTGCTCTAAGAATATTTAGATGTTGCCTAATGAGTCTCTGGGTGCTAGCATGAATGATCCTTGCACCTGTGTCATCTTCCTTTGATCTCCTTGAGAGCCATTTCCAATGAATTCTCTGATCTGATGGAGGATGGACACTCTTGTTCTTAAGAACATTCATGGAGAAAAGATATCTCTTGAGGCCAGAGTAAAATTTCTCCAAACTTTTTTCCAAACCCAATTGTCTAGTATTAGATTTCCATAGTCATATGAGAATAATAATATCAAACTGGGAATTTAATTCACTAGGTAATAATAAATAATTAACACTTGTGTCATTACTTATTTTATTATTCCATGTGAAACTGCCATGTCATGTAATAACAACAATACTATTATTTCTAGGAAATGTTCTTATCTTTCAAGTTATATTTAAATATTATTTTAATCAAATAAAATTTATTATTAGTTCTCACTAGACCCTTAACCTCGGTCAACCCATTCTCATTAAAATTTATTCTGCCTTGAATAATGGCTATTTATTTACTAAATAAGTTAATTAATTTTAATACATTATTTGTCAATAAATAGATTAGGAATACATTAATAATTATTAAACCACAATTGGGAAAATATTTATTCAACTTGTTAAATAATAAATTATTTAAGTGAGATTCTAGATACACTTAGTGTATGACTATCTTGGCCACTTTCTTAGTAGAATTAGGTGATCCTACCTAAAGTACAAGGTTAGCATCTAGTAACACACCAAGGTGACTATAGAGAAAGAAGTAAATGTTGAAATGATATGTCACCTCATACGAACACTTACTATGTAATATAATCCCTTTATCAAAAAATCTACAATCAAATAGGTTGCGTGCCATTGTCTTCAACCTATATGCTCGATATCTTGTTCTTTGACTTTCTGAAAATAGAACATTCCTACAGAAAACCATGTCCATGTATTTGTTTATGCTATATCATTTTCATCAAAGGGCCCTATATATTTACATCCATTAATAAACAGAAGGGATAAATCCATTCTCACAATATACATTAATGCATAATTACTCGTGATGCACCCAATGTATCCTACTTCACTACAAGTATATATCATCATGTTTTTCATCAATACATCAATGTACGGAACTCATAATATCCATTAATAATATTATGAAAGTATAAGGACCATTAAACGTGTCCATAGATAGGAACATCCATTGACACATATAAATGTGGATTTCCTATTATTAGGTCTCATTATTATAATATCATACTGCATATTACCATGTGTGTACCCCATGAGAAGCTACCTTAAATTCATATGAGTCTCCACCCTTTTTATCATGTATCATTTGTGTCTCTTCAAATGATATCATCGACCATACAACATTTATTCAAAAATAGTTTCATGGAACTTTCAGGTTCTCATGATAATGGTGTACTGTTATGACCTTATAGTGTGACATCTACTCTTCGGATATAAACACATGAAATATCATGTAGAAGAACAACCATGACATGATAAATAATTTATTAATATTCAAAAACCATGAAAAAAAGTTTATCATAAAGTACAAAGAAGTTGGTTCTAGGCAACCAACTTTAACAGACTCCCACTTCCACTAGAGCCAACATCCAACAACCTTCAGTATGCTCGCTCTTACATGATAGTCATTCTTCTACTAAGATAGGAATTTAGTAAATGGTTCCACCGCATTCTCTTCCATGGACACTATTATCTCTACAACTTCACCTCTTTTATTAAAATCCCTCAAGAGGTGGTACTTCTAGAGTATGTTCTTTGTCCATTGATGTGACCTTGGCTCCATTTTAAGAGCCACCACTGCTATATTATCACAATACAATGTGATAGGGTCTTTTCAACTAAGCACCACATCAAGAACCTGGAAAAAGTTCCAAATCCAAATGGCTTCCTTGGATGCATTAGAAGCTTCTATATACTTGGACTCTACTATAATATCAGCAACAACTAGCTGCTTTGAACTCTTCCATCTCACATCTCCTCTGTTGAGATAGAAAAAATATCTTGATTATGACTTTTGATCGTTCTGATCAGTCTAAAAACCAGCATCAACATACCCTTTAATGACAACCTCCTATTATACTCCATATACCAGGAACATAACCTTATTTATTATCAGATACTTAATGATATTCTTAAATGTAGTCCAATGATGTTCTCCTGGATCTTCTTGATTTTTTCCTACCATGATTTGTGTATATGAAAAATCAAGTCTAGTATATAAAATGGAATACATGATTGATCCTATTGCTGAAGCACATTAAATCTTACTCATTCTATCTTTCCCCTATTGTTTCTGAGGACACATTTTCTTAGAAAAATATATTCCATGTGCCACTAGAACCAATCCACTCTTGCATTGTTACATACTTAATATATGGAGTATCTGGTTAATATATGTACTTTAACATAGTCCAAGTAGCCACTTGGATTGATCATGGATGTTCTCGATCCCTAGAATATTTGCTTTTTCACCTAATTCCTTCATATAGAAGCACTTGTTCAACCAGTCTTTAACTAACTGTAAGACTGGTATGTCGTTTCCAATAAGTAATATGTAACCAACATATACTACTAGGATAACAACTACATTCCCATTAAACCTTTTGTAAACACATGGATTTCATTCATTTTTAGTGAAACCAAATTCCCTTATGGATTCATCGAATAAAATGTTCTAGGACTTGTATCTTTGATTAATTATATAAATGGATCTCTGAAAGTTTCCAACCCTTTTGACAACACCATCTGTCACAAACCCTTCTGCCCATTTTATATAGACATCTTCCAGAAGGTTCCTGTTAAGGAATTCAGTTTTGACATCCATCTTCCAAATCTCATATTCATGGAAAGATTCTATGTAAAGTTTGATTCTAATGGATTTAAGAAAGGAAACAGGATAAAAGGTTTCATCATAATAAATTTGTTGATGTTATTTAAAAATTTTAACCACTATCCTTGCTTTATAGGTACTAACATTACCTTCCATGTCCAGTTTTATTTGGAATACCCATTTGCACCCAACATGATTTACATCAACTTGCGTATCAACTATAACCCAAACTTGGTTCTAATAAATGGAATCTATCTCATAATTAATAAATTATAAAAATATTGTAGCTTTTGAGCTCTCTGCTGCCTCCTTGTAGGAGAGAGGTTCATTATTTTCGATCAATAATGAGTCGCCATCCTAGGTGATAAGAAAACCATATCCCTCTGGTTCTCTTACCTCCCTAATACTGATATGCAATACTTTTGTTTCAAAAACAAATTCTTCTATGGGGACCTATGGAACTTTTTCTTGTACCAAATCTTGTATATATTTAGCATCAACATTATCGATGTAAATCTTTCTCACACTATCCTTTTTTCGGATGTGCTCCCTCTCCAGAAAGATATCATGTCTGGTAGTGGTAACATTCTTGTCTGAGGGGTTTTATAGGTATTATCCCCTTGTTTCCTTGGGATATCTTATAAATATACACTTCATGCCCCAAGCTTCTAGTTCGTTACCTAGGGAATCCCTAACAAACCCCTCACAACCCCATACACATGTATGTGACAAAACGAGTTTCTTTCCACTCCATATCTCAAAGAGGATTCCATTTTATTCTTTACTTTGTACTCAGTTTAATTTGTATGTCATAGTTTGTAAAGTAGTATAGAAGATTTGAATGGATCATCATCGAAAATTCCATGTCCAACAAGGAATTATTCCCCCATTCACTAACACCAATCCAATATGTTGTATAAGGTGGAGTCAGTTGAGATAGAATCCAAGACTCCCATAGAAAGTTGATGAATTGTGGGTCAAGATATTATCCACCTAGATCAAATCAAATCTTATTTATCTTCTTACCAAGATTATTATCTACCTCATTCTTGAAATAATTAAATTACTAAAGGAAAAAATATTATACCTCATCAAGTAAATATAGTCATATCTACTCAAGTCATTAGTAAAAGTTATGAAGTGAAAATATCCCCCTCTAGATTCTACTAGAAATGGTCCACACTCAACATTGTCTACAAATCCTAGAATCTCTGTGGACCTTTCAATATATCCACTGAATGATGGTTTGGTCATTTTCCCTTATAAACAAGTGTGACAACTATCGAGTGGTTTTAGCTCAGAAGAGTCCAAATAACCATCTTGACATTGACTTTTCAATCACTTCTCATTTACATGAAAAAAATAGTGATTCCACATCTAGGTGCTATATGATTCATTGGAACCTAATTCGTTATCGATTTCAAATGCTGGGTTTTTGAAATTTAATACATGCATACCATTATTTAAATGTTCTATACCATAACATATGTTGTCCTTATAAAATAAAAAACTTTAATTTATAAACTTGAAAGTAAATACTTTTATATCTTAACTTGATATAGAAAATATTTTCTTCGTAACACTAGGTAGATAATAACAATCATGTAAAACCAAAATCATCTAGGTTGGAAATGAATTGTGGTGGTCACCAATTACAAGAGATGGTAGCCTCGAACCATTGGTAGCTCGTAGATCCACCTATCCTCTAGAATGTTTTTTAAATCTACTTGGTTATTACATTTGAATACATATGTGAGCACCACAAGCTATATCTAATACCCAATGTGTTGAAATGGAAATATTTCACTCAATAAATATCACACCATTGGCTTCCCCTTACATCTGGGTGTATTTCCTCTTCTAGTATGCTGACTTACCACATGCAAAATAAATTACCTCCTTTTCCATTCCCTACCTCTAGATCTTATTCTTCTTTATTGGATAGTGCCCTGGGAATTTAGGATATTTTAAAATCTTATAACCCTTTTCCTTGTCCTTACTTTTCATATTCACTATAAGGACTATGAGTTTGTCACTCCACAAGTCCTTATCCACTTTCAAAATAAGGGTCAGATGTTCTGATAGGATCTTCTCAATATTGATAATATTATAATTCACAATAAACCATGAGAAGGCCTTTGTAAATGATGATAGTATGAGATATGTAAGTGACTTATCTAGGAATTTAATCCCTAATATTTCTAGATGCTCAATGTATCCAATAATCTAGACTATGTGTGGCCCAACTGGAACAGACTCTCCAAACATAGTTGTTAACAAAGTATTAGAGATCTCATACCTCTCTTGTATCGCCTTATCATGATAGATATCCCAAAGGTGATACATCGTGATATAAGAATAACTTTCCTCATGTTGATTCAAGAGATAATTGGACATGTATGAAATCAGGAAGAACTGAATATGGAATCTCATCTTTTATTACATAACTTTTCATTAGATTTTATAAATAGAGGATCTTTAAAGTCTAGTGTCTTGGAAATCAGGAAGAATATATGTGAACATATTAAACATTATTCTAATCCACTTGTAAGGATTCATCAGAGTTTCATCCTAAGTACAATTACTTCATCTCATAACCTGGAGACATACATCAAATGAAAGGGTGAGCAGAAGGCCCAGTAAGGAAAGGAAAACAATCAGTTTACTTGTGATATCAATAAGAAATTGATGAAAAATATAAATACATGAGAAATGAAAGTAGAGGAAGATAATAATGAAAAACAACTTGAATCATAACTTGAATATGTGACTAAAACATTTAATTTAGACATTCATGAACATATCACCATGTTTCATCCCCAATGTGTAATAAAAATTACCAAGGTTATTCACCAAGGTATTGTGAAACTGGTCATCTCTAGAGATTAAATTTTTTACTTCATCTCTTAACCTGGAGATATACATCAAAGGAAAGGGTGAGAAGAAGGCCCAGTAAGGAAATCAAGAGAATCAGTTTACTTGTGATATCAATAAGAAATTGATGAAAAACATAAATACCTGAGAAATGAAAGTCGATGATGATAATAATGAAAAAAAACTTGAATCATAACTTTAATATGTGACTAAAACATTTAATTTATACATTCATGAACATATCACCATGTTTCATCCCCAATGTGTAATAAAAATTACCAAGGTTATTCACCAAGGTATCGTGAAATTGGTCATCTCTAGAGATTAAATTTGTTACCCAATGGATTAGAGTTATATCAAAGAGCACCCTTAATATGTATTTATTTTTAGGTGATCCACTTAGATCATAGACAATCATTTCATATATAACCCAAAAAATAGAATAAATGTGTTTCATTTCAAAATCGTGATGTTTTAAAAGTTCTTAAGAAGCATGATCGTTATGTCATTTATAACCCATGGAAAGGGAATGAGGGTTTCATGTATGTCAATTCCAGAATAAAATATATAATTTTAATGTCTTTATGAATAACCTTAGAAAAAAATGGGTTTGGGTATTCATAAAAATAAAATAAGAGAATTTCTTGAGAAAAATAGAGAGAGATTTTGAGACGAATGTTTTGTAGCGTAATGTTTATATAACATGGTTTTAGAAAACATTAAAAAGAGATGGTAATAGGGACACAAACTCATAAATAACTCATATTAAAGTATAGGGAAATAATAATGTCAAAATAATATCATGGTATGAATATTTTAAAGAAAAGCAACATGAAAAGGAAACTTGAATGAAAATAGAAGATGCAATTTCTTTTACGAAAATTTAGCAGTCTAACGACGTCATTTAAAAATTCATCAAATCAGTTGATGGGAGAGGAAAGAGTCTATCATAAATTGGTCATGAAATTTACTGTAATAATGATATATAATAACATACCCCAACATAAGAATATGGAAACTAGAAGACAAAACATAAAGGAAGTCATGACTTAAAAGAGGAGGGTGAAAGGTTCCCTTACCATGAATAGTAACTTAGAAAGCTTGAAGTTTGGGACCTTGAGGGGATTGAGGGCACCTTGGGAGGACTACTTGAGAGTTAAAAGTACCATATCATCATTGATGATGAATATTTAATGAAATTAATGAAGGAATGGGTTGGTAGTTATACCCAAAGTGACGGAGTTTTTATTAATTTCTTCAGGACACCTCATCGTTGGTATTTGTAAAACCTTGGTCTAGCCCATGGTATTTGCCCAAGGTATAGGTCACTTGGGACAAAAAAACATATCTTACTAATCAAAACACGATTAGATTTATTACATCATGATTACATCATTAATGATGTTATTAAACATACCAAAACTCCAAACTGAATTTTCGCTATTCACCAAAAAACAAAACATTTTATTAAAATATAATTAATTCACCCTAACATAATATTGATGATATGAATTCAAAAATTAAATCCATTTTATGAAAATAATTTTATAACTATTTTTAATTTAATTTTTAAATAAAAACATTATTTATTCAAAAAATCAACTCTAAAACAATAACTTGTTTTGTAACACTTTGAGAAAGTAATCAATGTCCTACAAATTTAGTGTATAACCATAAGACAATAACGTAACAATTTATGATTACATTTTATGAAAATAAATTTCCATTTTAAATTATTAAATTAAATATAAAATTGTAAATAAAATATTTATGACATACTATAATACTAAAACTTATACTATGGCCATTTTTTCACTTTAAATATGTCTAAATTATATTTATAATTTCATGGGTGAAGTTCTATTTTTCTGGCCAATTTACTATTCATTATTATTCATAAGAGTAATATTAATATTCATACTTTACTATTCACTAAAAGTTATGTTGATCTTACTAGACTCTAAATTTCATAAGGATCACAACTACAGAAGACCATTTTTTGAAAACCATTTTACATTATTGATTATTTAAATTATACAAAAATATTTTAAAATACCTTTTTTACAAAATTTCATCAATAATATGGAAATTCTATAAATTCATCCTATATTTATCCAGAGATTTGAAATAGACAAATTTTATGATAAGAATAAATAATAATTTTATTTATACAAAAGGATTACACAATGTAACAAAGGCCTTGTTACATAGCCCCTTATAATACTTGTATAGGACCTAATTGTAAAGTGTGTTATGGTGATAGAATCCTGAGGCGGCTCATACAACATTTCTTGAGTGATGATTTTTATAATCTTGAACTTATCCTATAGTTGATTTAGTTCAAGCTTCAAATGTTGAAGCTCAGCTTGGGCTTGGTCTAGAGAAAAGACTAGTGACACAACCTACTTCCCAAGCTCTGATAGATGGGCTTCGTACGGCCTGAGTCTACTAGATGAAGCCATCAACTCCTCTTTCTATATTACTTAACCATGAACACATTTATTTATAAACAATAATGTTAATGTTAATAATTTAGTTTCCAAGGGTCATATTGACCAACGGTCATAAAACAGTCAAAACCCAGTGGTATTATTTTTATTACACTCACTTTATTAAATAAATGATATTGTTTTTTGAGTATAAAATAATAAAAATATTCAAGAAACAAATATTATTCAAAAGTTTGGGTCGTTACATTCTTCCCCCTTAAGAAATTTCATCCCTGAAATTTCAACTCGTACCCTCAGAAGAGAAAAGGTGTGGGTACTTTTGCCTCATAGAGTTCTCAAGTTCCCATGTGGCTTCTTCATATTTTTTGTTCCTCCCTAACACCGTAAAAAGGTGGGTAGTCTTATTGTGTAGAACCTTGTATCTATGATTTAATATCGCCACCAACTGCTCCTCATAAGAGAGGTCATGTTCCAGTTGTACCACCACTAGATTTAGGACATGTGAAGTGTTGGGTATGTACTTCCTCGAGAGGGATACATTGAAGACATCATAAACTTATGCTAGATTTTAAGGAAGTGAAAGCGGATACACCACTACTCTTATGAAATCATGGATTTCATAGGGGCCAATGTACCTAGTGTTGAGCTTCCCTTTATTCCCAAACCCCATGACTCTCTTCCAATGTGAAATTTGAAGAAATAATTTATCTCCAACATCAAACTCTAAGTACCTTCAATAGTTATCAACATAGCTCTTTTTCCGACTCTGAGTAGGCTTAATGTGTTTCTTGATGGAATTGACCTTTTCTATCATCTTTGGATCAAGATCAGGCCCAAGAATATTTCTCTCGCAAGTTTCATCCCAACAAGTAAGAGTTCAACATCACTTCCCATATAGAGCTCCATAGGGTGACAGTTGAATACTCAAGTGGAAGGGTCATTGTAAGAGAACTCAACTAATGGGATATGTTAATCATATCCACCTTTAAATTCCATTGAGCATGTTCTCATCATTTCCTTGAGTGTTTGAATAATCCTTTCTAATTGGTTATCAGTTTGTGGGTGATAAGTCGTACTGAATTTAAATTCGGTACTCAGAGCATATTGAAGACTTCTCCAGAATTTTGATGTGAACCTTGGATCATGATTAGATATGATAGAAATTGGAACTCTATGTAGCCTTACCAATTACATTAGGTAAATCCTAGAATGTTTATCAAGAGAGAAATATTCTTGAATAGAGATAAAATGGGTAGTCTTGGTGAGACAGTCCACAATAACCCATATCACATTGTTTTATTTGGATGTTCTCAGGAGAACAGTGACAAGGTCCATTGTGATATTGTCCCACTTCCATGCAGGTATGGGTAGTGGTTGCAATGCCCCTTTAAGAAGTTGTATCTCTGCCTTCACTAGCTGATGTACCAGGCACCTTGAGGTGTAGTCAGCAATCTCTCTTTTCATATTATCCCACCGGTAATGATCACGAAGGTCTCTATAAATATTTATGCTTCCTGGATGTATAGAGAATGTAGAGATATGAGCTTCATCCATCAGCTCCTTATTTATTTCTAGAATATATGGAACACATAGTCTTGTTGGAAATTTCAATACACCTTCTTGATCAATTTTTAACTCAGGAAACTTCCCATCCTTCGTAGCCTCATACTTCTTCTGTAACAAAGGATCTTCTGTATGATCTTTCTTAATCCTTACTATTAATGATAGTTGATAAATAATTTGGTTTAGTATTGATGACGTACCTTCCCTAATAATTCTCATGTCCAACTTTACTAGTTCATTTATCAAAGGAACTCTTTGAATCCCCATCATGGAATGAACAACTGGATATTTCCTACTTAATAGATCAATGACTTTGTTTGCTCTTCCGAGATGATAATTAATTGAACAATCATAGTCTTTAAGACGTTCCAACCATACCCTTTGTCTCAAGTTCAATTCCTTTTGTGTGAAAATATTCTTCAAATATTGATGGTCAATGTATATATCACATTTTTTCCTATAAAGATAGTGGCTCTATATCTTCAAATAAAACATTTCTGCAGCTAGCTCCAGATCATGTGTAGGATAGTTCTTCTCATGAGTTTTCAACTGTCGAGATGAATAATCAATGACTTTTTCATTTTTCATACGGGCGCACCCAATCCCTTTCAGAGATGCATCGCTAAAAATAACGATTTATTCTCCACTCGAGGGTAGAGTTAACATGGTTGGAGTAACCAATATCTTCTTCAGCTCATGGAAACATTCCTCACACTCCTTTTTTCAGATGAATGTTATCCCTTTCTGAGTTAACTTGGTTAATGGATTAGAAAGTTGTGAATTTTTTTTACAAACCTTCTATAATATACTACTAATCCAAGGAAGCTATGATCCTCAGTTATTGTTTTAGTCTAATTCCACTCCTCTAAAACCATTTTCATTGTAGGGTCAACTATGATTCCTTAATTGGTTACAATGTTCCATAAGAAAGAAACTTGTTGTAACCAAAATTGAAATTTTCTAAACTTTCCAAATAGACTATCATTCCGTAGAGTTTTCCAGATAACCCTTAGATGATCCTCATGATGCATGTGAATTTTGGAATATATTGTAATATCATTAATAAAAACTACCACAAAGTTATCAAGGTAGTCCTTTAAGACTCTATTCATCAAATCCATAAAAATAACAGGTGCGTTATTCAGTCTAAAGGGCGTAACAACAAACTCATAATGCCAATATCTTGATCAGAAGGAAGTTTTTGGAATATCTTATTTCTTTTCCCCCAATTGATGATAACCGCATCAAAGATCAATATTAGAGAAGAATTGAGCCATGAAGTTGTCCAAATAAGTCATCAATTCCGGGAAGAGGGTATTTGTTCTTCAATGTGATCCTAATTAGTTCCCTATAATCAATGCATAGACGCATTGATCTATCCTTCTTCTTCACAAAGAGAATAAGTGATCCCAAAGTAGAGACACTTGGATGGATGAACCACTTCTCAAAAAGATCTTGGAGTTTCTTCTTTAATTCCTCCAACACCACATTTTCCATTCTATATAGGGTCTTTTATATCAGATGAAATCTCGGTACGATTTCAATGGAGAACTCTACCTCTCTTTCTGGGGGAGGTCTGGGTAACTCCTCAGGAAAAACGTCAATGTATTTCAGGATGATGGGACATTTTCTATCCTTATACTCTCATTTACTTATTCTTATTCACAAATGAACTCTATAAAGAAGGTTATGGGAGGTTCTTATAGGCAAGGATCATGTTGAGATATCTCTCCTTGGAAGATAACTATAGGTTTATCATTCAATACTAATGAGATTTCCTTGCTTCTTCATTTGATCTTAGCATTATACTTTGAGAGCCAGTCCATCACAAGTATAATGTCAAATTCCATAATGGGAATTACTACTAGATTTTAAATAATATTTTTCTGACTAAAGTAAATACTAGAGTTTCTAAACACTGATGATTCTTAGATTATCCCACCACGAGTCTTGACTGATAACTCAACTTTCAGAAATTCAGGGGTTTATTCTAATTTTTTTGCAAACCTAGAGGAAATAAAGGAATGCGTAGAACCAGAATCAAATAATGTACTTGCTAACTTTGAGATAACAAAAATAGTACCTACCACCACATAATTTGGTGCTTCTACTTTAGTCTTAGTGATTGAAAAAGTACGACGTTTCTCCCTTGGCCTTTGATGAGGCTGATGATGATTCCCATCCACTGCCCTCTGATTTGGACAATGATTGGAAAAGTGCCCTAGTTGTCCACACTTATAGAATTGGACATCAGTTAGGGTCGGTGCCATCTTCCCCTTTTCATTAGTGTTTGGGAGTTTATTCTTCTCCTCGCTATGAATGTTCTGTGCTATATGGTCATCTCCTCCACACTTATAGCACTTCCCACTCCAAAGGTGGCAGTTCCCTGAATGCTTCTTCCCACATTTATTACAAAAGGAACATTTTACATTCTTGAATCCTCTTCCATAATCGAAATCCTCCATCATCTTGGATATTTTGATCTCTTATTATCAATGGATTTATTATACCATTGCGTCTCACCAAACTCCATTTCTAATTTCATCGTACTTCGTACGATCCCCTCATAACTATCGTAGTCTTAGTTGGCTAGATTCTTCCACAGATGAGGTCTTATTCCACCGAAGAATCTATCAACCTTACCATTAGGATCCATGACAAAGCTTGAGGTGTAATGGGAAAGTCTCATGAAGTTTATATCGTATATTCCAACAGATTCATTCTCCTTCTACTTCAGCTCTATAAACTCTTTCCCCCTTCTTGTTCTCATAGAACAAGGGAAATACTTATTGAAGAAGATCCCTATAAACGTTTCCTACTCCATAGATTCAACCTATGCTCTTGGAATTGTGTTTTTAATCAGTTCCCACTACTAATAAGCTTCCCCCTCTAAGCTATAAATATCCAAGGTGAATTTCTCTTGTTCCAAAGAGAAGAGGATAGAAAAGATCTTCTTGACAGTGTTGATCCACTATTAAAAAATCAATGGGCCGGTTGATCCACTGATGGTTAGTGGTTGTTCACTCATAAAAGACTCAACATAATGTTGTTCCATTCACATTGAGATTGGTCTCTCATATTGATTCAAGTTATTTCCCATAACTTTAGTTAGTTGGTTCATCATTCTCATGAAATTTTCCATTTCGAATTCTATCAGAGGGTCTTCAGTGTGTGGTCCATTGCGGTCACCATTTTCACGGTACCTTCTATTGGCCTCCATTTTATAAAATAATAAAACCTTAGTTATAATATTATTTCATTTATGAATCTTTTAAGTATAAATGATTTTATGTCTTAAAAATTCATTCTTAAACAATTACATTTCTCTATAAATACTTCATACTGATTCATAAAAATTTTGTGACTAACCAAACATATCCCCTGGGAGTGTCAACCCCGGAGTGTAGAAAGGTCATTTTTCATGTACCAGGATACCCCGGGTCAAGCCCAAAACTCCATGTTGGAGTTTTCCCAACTAGTTATATCTATGTCAGAGTCACATCCACTTGTTCGTATCCAGACTTGGATTTACTTTTTCAGAAACCACTTACTTATTATTTCACCAAAATATGAGGTAGTTTTCTTATATTTTAAATTATATATAGGGTTCGTCATAAATATTTCATGGAATAATATCCATAAATAACTATCCTATCCTTTGATACCAATTATGAAATCCTGCCTTTTATTATATAACTTTTCAATACAGTTTACAAAGAAAGGATGTTTAAAATCTAGTGTCTTGGAATTCCAGAACAATATACATGAAAATATTAAAAATTATTTTAATCCACTTTTAAGACTTCATTAAAGATTCATTATAAGTACAATTACTACATCTCAAAACCTGGAGACATACATTAAAGGAAAGGGTGACTAGAAGTCCCAGTAAGGAAAGCAAGGGAATCAGTTTACTTGTTATATCAATAACAACTTGTTAAAAACCATAAAGACATGAGAAATGGAAGTAGAGGAATATAATAATTAAAATAACATGAATATATAGATGAATATGTGGCTACAACATTTAATTTATACATTCATGAACATACCACCAAGGTTCATCACCATGGTGTCATAAAAATTATCAAGGTTATTCACCAACGTATCGTGAAACTTATCATCTCTAGAGATTAAATTATTTACACAATACATTGGAGATAAAAAAGGTTTAACCCTTAATATGTATTTATTTTAATGTGAGACGCATATTTCATAGACAGGAATTTCATAAATAACCCAAAAAGAATAGAGGAAATGGGTTTTATTTCCAAATCATGATATTATAAAAGTTCTCAAAAAACATGATCGTCATGTCATTTGTAACCGATGGAAAAGGAATGAGTGTTTAATGTATGTCAATTTTAGAATAAAATATATCATTTTTATTTATTTATTCATAGCCCTATAAACGAAATGGGTTTTGGTGTTCATATAAATTAAATAAGAGAATTTCTTGAGAAAAAGATAGACATATTTTTAGATGAAATTTCTACAGCATAACGGCAATATAACATGGTTTTAGAAAAAAATAAAAAGAGAGGGGGAAAGGGTAAAACACTCATAAATAACTCATAATAATTTATAGGGAAAGAATAAAATTTTAATAAGATCATGGTATGTATTTCTGAATGACATAACACATTTAAAAGAAAACTTGAAAGAGAAGAGAAGATGAAATTTCTTTTACGAAAATTCGGTAGCCTAACAACGTCATTTAAAAATTCAAAAAATCAGATGATGATAGAAAAATGGTATCTCATAAATTGTTAATTAAATGGACATTAATAATTATATATAATAACATAACCCAACATAATAATATGGAAACTAGAAGACATAACCTAAAGGCAGTCATTACATAAAAGAGGAGGGTGAAAGGATACCTTACCATGAAGACTAACTTCAAATGCTTGAAGGTTGGGACCTTCGGGGGATTGATGGAACCTTGGGATTACTCCTTGAGAGTTAAAAGGACCATAGCTTCTTTTATGTTGATTTTTAATGAAATTAATGAAGTAATGGGTTGGTATTTATATCAAAAGTGAGGTAATGTTTTATTAATTTTCAAGCGACACCTCATTGGTGGTATTTGCAAAACCATCTTCCTTCCCATGCTATTTTTCCATGGTATTGGCCACTTGGGACACCTCATAACATATCTTAATATCCACAATTCTACATGATTTATTAAATCATTATTACATCATTAATGATTTTATTAAACACACCAAACCTCAAAACTATATTTTCGCTATTCACCAAAAAAACAAAAAATTTATAAAAATCTCATTAATTCACCCTAACCTAATATCGATGCTTTGAATTAAAAAATGAACTCCATTTTATAAAAATAATTTTATAAATGTTTTTAATTTATTTTTTAATTAAAATAAATATTTATTAAAAAAAATCAACTATAAAACTATAACTCATTTTGTAACACTATGAGAAAGTAATCAAGGTCCCCTAGAATTATCATATATCCATAAGACAATAATGTAACAATTTATGATTAAATTTTATGAAAACAATTATCATTTTAAATTATAAAATTAAATATAAAATTGTAAATAAAATATTTATGACATACAAAAATACCAAAACTTATACTACGACCATTTTTTCACTTTTAAGATGTCTAATTCATGGGTGAAGTTTCTATTTTTTTGCCGATTTACTATTAATTCCTATTCATAAGGGTAATATTACTATTCATACTTTATTATTCACTAAAAGTTAAGTTGATCTTACTAGATGCTAAATTTTTTACTGTTCACAACTATAGAAGACTGTTTTTTGAAAATAATTTTACATTATTAATTATTTAAAGTATACAAAAATATTTTAAAACAACCTTTTTTCCAAAATTTCATCAATAATATGAAACATCTATAACATCATCCTATATTTATCCAGACATTTTAAATTCACAAATTTTACCATATGAATAAATAACATTTTTATTTATACAAAAGGATTACACAAGGTAACTAAGGCCTTGTTACATAGCCCCTTATAACACCCGCATAGGACCTAAGTGTATGGTGTACTATGGTGATAGAATCTTGGGGCAGCTCGAACAACATTTCCCAAGTGGTGATTTTTGTCATCTTGAACTTCTATCGTGGGTGATTCCGATCAAGCTTCACATGTTGAATTTCATCTTGGGATTGGTCTAGAGAAAGGCCTAGTGGCTAAACCTCCTTACCAAGCTCAGTTAAATGGGATTCATACGGCCTGAGTCTACTAGATGAGTCCATCGACTCCTCTTTCTATATTAATTAACCATGGTAACTTGTATTAATAAACAATTATCATAACATTGAGAATTTAGTTTTCAACGGTCATATTGACCTACAATCATATAACAATCAATACCTAGTGGTATTATTTTAATTATACTCACTTAATTAATTAAATGATATACTTTTGTTGAGTATAAAATAATACTCAAATTCAAGAAACATATATTATTCAAAAGTTTGGGTCATTACACTGAACATATGTAGCATCATTTAGATGTTTCTTGTACATACATAGTTTCTTATCACTCACCTTATTTCCCAGCACACCTGGTAAAGGTTCCTCCAACACATATAAATTCCTTTCGTGGTGAATGATGATGCATAGACACCTTTTCCATTCCTAGAAATTTGGGCATGTGAGAAGGTTTTCCATCTCGAGTATGGATCATAATGATATGTTTGGTGTTATTTTTGATTGATGTTTCTACAAATTAAATGACAAGAATTTTAGTCCTTCATCTTGATAAAATAGAAAAATAAATTAATTAATATTTATTATTCTTCTATTCAATTGTTGAAACCCAATATCCCTCACCATTCTCTTCAGAATATCATGTTACTTGGATATTCTAGTGGTAATGATCCACATTCCATTCTCATTAACCCATATTGGGATGGTCAAGAAACTTGAATGGTTTTAGGTATGCATTCCAAGTTTCAACTACATTAAGTCACAACTTTTTGATCCCTTGAGTGGAATTCCAAATCCAAAGATCATTAATTTTGATTTCCTTAACCCTTGAATCTCAGTTACACCGAGTCCTGCTTGGGCAGTAAACCCTTGATGTAAACTAGGTTAAGTCAACTGAAAACCTAAAATTTTAATTCCCTGATAATTGAAGGAACGCCAACTTGGTTTTGTCAAGAACTCTGAACTATTGGTTTGATTCTAACTGAAGTAATTGAAGGTTATACCAACATTATATTTTGTTGAGGGATATTATCCTTTATGCATAAATTTCCTCTCATTATCTTTTCATAGGAATCGTAATATTAAGTGGAAAATACTTAAGTGATTAACCATGTCTGTATATTATTTATTCATAAAAAATACTATTTTAGTTCCATATTTCATTTTTTTTAATTCATTAATTATGTAATAGCATCAATACATCCATAATGAATAACTATGAAACTGACATAAATAAAATAAATGGTATGATCAAGGTATTTTCTATTTGTTAGTTTATCTAGTGGTTGATAAACTAACCCTAACCTCGGGGAGAAGAACATTGAACCTTTTAAGGTCCGTGTTTACATCTTTTTACTTATCCACCTTTATATCTTCTTGAATTCGTTACTCCTCGACTCCAAACATGAACTGCCTCTACTAGCTTGGGATCTTGATCCATTACATATGATTTTAACCAACATACTGGTAGGGGTAAAGGGGGTTTACATGAAAGAAACCATGGGCATGCATGCCCTTTATATTAATGACGACAGGCTCACATGACAAAAATTTTAATTTAATAAATAAATTAAAAGGAAACCAATCACATACGAAGGTCTGGTATACCTCATGATCATCAACATACATTAAATGCATTATGCATTTAATAAAACTAGCATTAAATTTTTTAATCATTCTTATTAAGATAAATCAAACTCAAATCAATTAATTATTATCTTTAATTAATCAATACTTTTTATCTTAATCCTTTTCAAAATTTCCATGAGATTATCATCCACATAATTTTAAAAAAACTCATTTTAAATTAACATTGTATATAAATGTACCTTGGAGTATACATGGTGAATACTCATCCAAATCTACCCAACATGTATTATCTTTGTATATTTTTTTACTCTTGTGACATATGAAATACATGATTTAATGACTACTATCACAACATGTACTTCATGATTTATTACACAAATCACATGAATATTTGGCCACATGTTATGATTCAATTCACAAATTAACAAACTATAATAGGATTTATACATGATATGTAGTTTTGGACATTACATAAATATTGAAGTTTTAATTTTGTGTAATTCAGTAAAGTGTACGGGGTGTAGTGTCTCCTACACAGCGTGTACTACCTTTCACTAACTTATCCAAAGTACACTCTTTGGGACACTGTGAGTGAAGTGTACTTCCCAAATCTTGGAGTAAAAAGAATTTCTAGTGGGCCACATGTCGTGTTGTCTCAAGGTTACACAGTTACCGGTTGGTTGAGCTATGTATGGGATACAAAGTTTAGACCAGACCCAAGTAGGACTACACGGTGTGTCTAGTAGGCCACATGGCATGTAGTTTGGTAACAATGTGCTTATCTATCCTGGTCAACATGTAGTGTAAGAATTAACTACACTACATGTAATAAAAGGCACACAACTTGGGTATTTCCCAAATTACTCTCGATGAACTGAACACAACTACACGATGTTTGATATAGAATGCATGGCTTGCATGGTAGATTAAACTGCATGTAATTATGATTACATGGAGTGTACTATCATGTTACCTAGAATTAATCCTCAGTGCCTATTGATGAGATCCTCGATTTAATTTTAATCATAAAATTATATGTTTCTGGTAGATCTTTGAGAAACAATAAAAGTGGAATACATCTCTAAATTCATATTACAAGAATGATTAAACAATAGTTTATAAACTAAATTATTAATGCTTAAAACCAAAAAAAATTATTTAAATGATTATAAATGAAAATATACCCTGGTCTGATACCACTTATAGGTTTTAGGCGTTGCAAAATCAAGGTTGGGCGGGTGCCCAACTTTAATTTTGCTGTAATTAATGATTAATCTGAGATCAATAAGATGATGAATGACAACATCCATGTATTAAATCAACAAAAATAGACAAATACGAATATGCCCTGAAACCCATAGAGAGGATTGGAATATTTTGTTTGTAATTAATTTAATTTAATTAAAGAAATACCTCTGAGGGTTTCTTTCTTTGTTGATGTGTCTAACCACAAATCTACGGGGCACCTTTGTTTCATTATAGAGATCAAGGAATGATCTCCTCTAGTGGTGAACCACACATGCTCCTCAAATATCTGGATGTTTCCGAATGAGTCTGTCATTGCTAGAATGGAATATCCTTGTGCGTGCATCATCTGCCTTCAATTTACTTTAGTGTTGCATCCAAAGCATTCTCTGATCCGGTGGAGGATGATTGCTCTCATTCTTGAGAGTGTTCTTGGAGAAAAGGGAGCTCTCAGGGATTGAGATATTTTCTCTCAAGAATTTATTTCATAACCAATTTGCTAGATTTATATTTCCCTAGGAATATGAGAATAATAATATATAAATAAGAATTTAATTCAACAGGTAATAATAAATAAATAGTACTAGTATCATTAGTTAGTTTGTTATTCCATGTAAAACCCCATTGTGAAATAATAATAGCAATACTAATACTTCTATGACATGAGAAAATCCTAAAATTTATATTTAAATAATATTTTAATCAAACAATATTTAATATTATTTCTCACTCAACCTTTAAACATAATCTTCCCATCCTCCATAATATATATCAGGCCTTGTATAATGACTATTTATTTATTAAATAAATAATTAAATTTACCTGAATTACTCACTGATAAATAAAATGTGATTAGATATACCAAAATAATTATTAAACCATAACAGAGATAATATTTATTGAACTTGTTAAATAATAAGTTATTTAACAAAGATTCTATATACAATTTGTGTGTGACCCTCAAGGCCTATTTCTCAGTGGCATTAGGTGAGCATGCCTAAAGTCCAAGGTTATCATCTATAAACACGCTAAGGAATCCATAGAGAAATAATTCAATGCTGCAATGACATGTCACCTATAAAGAATACTTAATGTGTAATATAGTCTCGTTATCAAAATATCTCTAATCGAATAGGTTGCATGCCAGTTTCATCCACATATATGACTAATATATCATTCTTTGGATTTCTAGAAATAAAACTTTATAGAGAACTCTATGGTCATGAATTTATTTAGGCTATGTCATTTCCATCAAAGGAAAAATATATTTACTTCTGTTAATAAATAGTCATGATAAATCCTTTCTCACATTGTTCATTAATGAAATATTACTCGTGACACGCCCAATGTATCTTACTTCTTCATGAGCATATGGTGTCATGGGTTTCATCCATACATTAAAGTACACAAATCATAATATCCATTAATAATAATCCTAAAGTCTAAGGACCATTACACACGTCCGCATATAGGAACATCCAATGAAACTTGAAAATGTGGATTTCCTATTATCAGGTATCATATTCATAATATCCTAGAATATATCACCAAGGGCGTACACCATGAGAAGGTGCCTCAAAGTCCTATGAGTCTTCACCCTTAATATCCTATATCATTTTTATCCTTTCAGATGATATCATCTATCCATAAAACATTTATACAAGAATAGTGTCATGGAACTTCTAGGTTCTCATCATAGTAGGGAACTACTATGACCTTTTAGTGTGATATCTACTCTTGGGATATTATCCCATGTTATATCACCAGGAAGAACAACCATGCTGGGATAAAGAATTTATTAATATTAAAAATCTATGAATACAAGTTTATAATAAAGTACAAAGAAGTTGCTTCTAGGAAGAAAACTCCCACGAAATATAAAATCCCTCAATTATATATATTAATTCAGTATAGCCTTCTGTTGTTTCAGTTAAAATTGAACCGTAGTTGAAAGTTATTTATCGGCTAAAGTCGTGATGCTTTCAATTATTGGTGAGTTCTATCTTAATGTTTTTGGGTTGACTTATAAAGGAGGAATTGGTGTAATTGAGATAAAAAGTTTGAGGAAATCCAATATAAGGATTTGAGGATTGGGGAGTATACTTAACAGACTAAGGAATTGTGAGCTAATGCAGTTGGAATTTGAATTTCCTTTATAAAACACTTCTAATTACTTAACTGACCAAAGTTGTAACGCCCCACCCCAGTTACCCAGAGTCAGTGCAATATTACATAACATTTTCATGATCATAAGAAAGATCAAATCTTGAAAGACCGATTAGTTTAGTAGGCTTGGAAACACTAGATATATTCATAAAGTTTTACATTACATCATAAAAATGAAAACTACAACAATATAGTCTCAATAGTCCACAATCTTATCCCCTCATACTATCATTGCAAGTCATTCATAAATTACTTCTTCACATCCTGGGAAAAATAAAACATAGAAAATCGGTGAGATGAAATGCCCAGTAAGGATAACAATATAGCGGAAACTATCATAAATAAGAATAAACATTTAAGGAAATGTATAACTAAATCAAAATCCTTTAAAACATGAACTTCAACATATTATGGAACAAATAAAATGAAATAATTCCATTTACTTATTCACATGGATATTCTACTAATCGAATATTCACATGCAATATCAATAACCACTTTCATAATGATGGAATGCATAATGCCAGACTATCATAACCACATAGCAAAGTCCTCGTTCCAAGACTACAAAATAAGATTTGGTAAAGGCCTTGTGCCAAGACAATAGTATGTCTCATGAGACCTACCGATGCATCGAGGAGCTATAGCGGGCTCCACCAATCACATATTAAGTCCAATGCATTCCTATATGAAAAGGTTTAAACATAACATAAACATTCGTATTAAAAATAGCATACGAAATGTAAATAATTCATCCATAAACCATAAATGGTATAAAAATAACTCATCCACAGTCAAACATATAACAAAACCATCAATACAATATAAAATTTTTGTGTCATAATAAATCAACTTCAAATAAGCATACAATCCATCAAAGGATGTTGATATAGAGGAAATCAAAACTCTTTTTAGAGAAATATCTCTTTCTATTTTGAAATCATTTAAGAGTCATATATCTATAAAATACAACATTTTCTTTGAAAATATTCTTATAATATTGTAAGGTAAGCTTCGACGATTTTATAATAGTGGAAAATAGCCGCACCCGCCGTATAAGTTAAAAAAAGCATTCTTACCTTAATTCTTGTCGAAAAGGTTAAAAAGAACCATGTTTAAAAAACGACAGAAATATTCCTTTATAAACCTCTTATAAAAAGTCAAACAAGGGTATAAATGACATTAACACATATTCTTGTAAATAGTAAAAATGTTTTGAAATAATTTTTTTAAAAAAATCGATGTGGATGATAAAGAGATCCCAGTAGATTATTACGTATAAACAACCTCGGATAATGAAGATATCACAAAATAAACCCTTACCTTGTACTTTTCATTGGATGGAGTAGGTTAACCTCCTGTATAATGGTGAAATAATTGTTATTAAATTATACAAGAATCATATACAGTAATATGATATCATATATGATCCTTTAGCATTGATTTGTTAATAATATCTTAGTATTATCTTTGTTTTGGTTGTTAACTTACTCGTTTTATTTTATATGTTTTGTTACATAAGCCATGTTTTTCATGGATAGGTTGTATCTTAATCATATCCAGAATGATATCAAGTCCTTATATACTATTATTAATCATCAAATGAGAATTAGACTTGAATGGATATGATGGAGACTGAATCTCATCGCGTTCGTGGAGATGGTAGTCCGTACGTACGCACAAGCAACAATATCATTATTTTGATATTAAAATAATATATAATTTGATGGTATATCATATATACAGAATCATTATCATGTTATATTTATTATTTACATGAATTACACATCATTATTATACCCATCCAAATAATAATTTATTAAATAACAGTTACACCATGACGTGGAGACGGTAAGTCGTACGTATGCACGTATGGTGACATGTTATTCAAAGGATGGATAGAATACTGAATATGATTGTACCATATTTATAATAACATCATAGTATATATAAGATACTAGAGTTATTATTTTCTAATTGGAAATAAATAATAAGTTGAATAAGAAAGGAACTTGAAAAAGGGTGGTGAAATCATTACCTCTTCTTCAGGTTCTTCCTTTTGATTTGATCAGAATGGCTCCTTAGGTTGGCTTTCTGACTAAAGGAAGGCCTCTAGGATGAATTGATGGATGTTGATAGAGTATTTGGGCAGATTTGGGCTGTGAAAAATGTCTTTGAATGCGTGAATTAATGAGAAGGGGGAGTTCCCTTTTATAAGAGGGGTGAGGGGCACCTTTGGAAAAGCTAGAAATATTGATTTATAATAAATTCATATTCGGTTTATAATGGATCCAAAGTAGATTATTTAAATTTTAAGGTCTATATGGGTCTAAAAACACTCAACCAATAGAATTTAGATAGGTTTGGGTCATTATATTAACCTTATCTTTTAGTTTTAACTCTTAGTTAATTAGTTTGACACTTACCATGTCACTTTGTATTTTTATATTATATAGTTAATAAACATACTATATACCTCCAAGAGACCCCCAAGTGGTCCATTAATTATACAACTATCATAATATAAGTCTCTTGGACGAACCTTATATTTTTAGGAATTGAATATCAATTAATAATTTAATATTTGTTTTAAAAACTCTTTTATGTCAATTTTGACAATATTCGGAAAATTGATTTTTGTGAAAATTATAACAGAATGATTACTTCTAAAAAAGTTAATTAAATCATTCATAACATGTCATATTAACCTATAATATCATTTTAATTCATACAAATTCTCATATTACATTTATTTGGGTATTTATAATATCAATTATTTTAATTTTTCACTATTATGGTAATTACTGCATCATCATTGTGTCATAAATAAATTAAATTATTTAATGTCTAAAAATTATAAATAAAATATCATTATATATAAAATACTTTTATATTTCTAATGAATATTTACAATCAAATTTACCTAACTAATAACCCTATATGACAAATGTTTTAGTAAATAAACGTTGATTTTAACTCTTTCAACTCTTCTTTGAATTAAATAATAATAAATGGCCTAATCTAATACAAGTGGACCTAAATGATAATAATTTTTTCCTAAGGATGTTTTTGGTCGATATACACTTTTCCAATAGAATTAGGACATGTTTTAGGGTAATATTAATATCATTTTTAACCCTAATTACCATATTTACTTTTAACCATGGTAAATAAAATAAAAAAAGTTACTATTCACCAAAAATTATTTTCATCTCATTGAACCACATTTTACTCCTTGATATTAACCATGTCTCTTGGATTTTTGAAATTCCACTCACAGAATCGGTAAAATTATGTTTTATGAATAATTTAGTTTTTTAACTATTACTTAGTGGTTTCACTATTCATCAAAAAATGATGTTTTTCAGAAAAATACCAAAAATTCACCCTAGGCTAATTTCGATATTCTGAATCCAAAAATTATGTCCATTTTGAAAAATAAAATTTATAAATTTCAAAAAGGGGTATTACTATTCATAACGGCTAGTTTGATTGGTTGTGGTGTGTTAGAACTCGATGTTGCGTACAACACACGATATTGCATTATTCAAAGAGAAGCGTACTGTAGAAGCTTGGGGTGTTACATTATCCCCTTCTTCAAATAATTTCATCCTCGAAATTTCTGGAATACTACCACATGAAAAGACTCGGGTGGTTCTTCATCACAAGTTCCTTTAAGACTTTTACCAGATGACTCGTCTAGTTTCTCAGTACTTGTTCTCTCCTATCAAGAATCATGACAGGATCTTCGCAATAAGACAGATCGGGTTCCAGTTATAATTCCTCATAGATGAGTACATGTGTTGGGTCAGGCATGTATTTCCTCAACAAAGATACATGGAACACATCGTGAACTTTGGAGAGACTTGGCGGAATTGCCAATCGGTAAGCTACAGCCCCAATTCGTTCTAGAATTTCGAAAGGTCCGATGTACCTGGGACTCAATTTACCTTTCTTACCAAAAAGTATGACTCCCTTCCATGGAGATACCTTCAGGAAAACATGATCACCGACATGAAATTCCAAATCCTTCCTTCGATTATCAGCATAGCTCTTCTGCCTACTTTGAGCTGTTTTGATATGGTTTTGGATTACCTTCACCTTTTCCATTGTTTCCTCCACCAGTTCTAGTCCTACAAGTTTTCTTTCACCAACGTCATCCCAACAGGTTGGTGTGTGACATCTCTTTCCATATAACGCTTCATATGGTGCCATATAAATACTCGAATGGAAGCTATTGTTATAGGAAAATTCTACTAGAGGTAGATATTGATCCCACATACCCTGAAATTCAAGTGAGAAGGATCTCAACATTTCTTGTAAGGTTTGAATAGTTCGTTCTGATTGTCCATCTGTTTGAGGGTGGTAGGCAGTGCTCAAATGAAGTTCAGTATCCAAGTATTTCTGAAGAATTTTCCAGAATCTTGAAGTAAAACGGGGATCACGATCAGAAACAATCAATAGGGGTACTCCATGAAGTCTCACAACATAATTAATATATATTCTTTCTAGTCGTTCAAGTGGTAAATCTTCCCTTATAGCAATAAAATGTGCTGACTTGATAAGACGATCAACAATGACCCATATTGCATCATTCCTTCTAGGAGTCTTTGGTAGCCCCATGACAAAGTTCATCGTAATATTGTCCCATTTCCACTCCGGTATAGGAAGAGGTTGCATGACCTTTCCAGGCTGTTGCCTTCCAGCTTTCACTTGTTGATAAACCATACATCATGACACAAAATCAGCAATCTCCCTCTTCATGTTGTCCCACAAAAGTGTTCCTTCAAATCTCTATACATTTTGGTGCTCCCAGGGTGTATAGAGAAATTGGAACAGTGAGCATCATCCAGCAACTCCCTTTTTAGATCAGGTATATCAAGAACACAAATCTCTTCCCAAATTTCAAAATTCCATCTTCATACACAAAGTCCCTCAATCTCCCATCATTCATAGCTTTAATCTTCTTTTGAAGTTTTTCATCATCGGTTTGAGAACTCTTAATCCTTTCTTGTAAATATGGTTTGGAAACCATTTGAAAAATCATTGATGTTTCACCTTCCCTGGTTATTCCCATGTCCATCTTCACTAGATCCATGAAAATTGGATCACTTTCAAATCTCTTATTATTCAAAACTCCATGATATTTTTTCCTCAAAGCATCTGCCACCTTGTTTTCCTTCCCCGGGTGGTAGTGTATCGTGCAATCATAATCCTTGAATAATTCAAGCCATCTCCTTTGCCTCGTGTTGAGTTCTATTTGTGAGAAAATATACTTCAAACTCTTGTGATCAGTATAAATCTCACATTTTTCACCATAGAGGTAGTGCCTCCATATCTTCAAAGAAAAGATCACAGCTTCTAACTTGAGATCATGAGTAGGATAGTTTTGTTCCTGAATTTTCAACTGTTGTGATGCATAGGCAATAACCCTATCATTCTGCATAAGGACACAACCAAGTCCTTTCTTCGATGCATCACTATAAATAACGAACCCATCATTCCTCGATGGTAGAGTCAATATTGGAGCATTGACTAATCTTCTCTTTAGTTCTTCAAAATGTTCTTCACACTCTTTTGTACAAACAAATTTAACCCCTTTACGTGTGAGCTTCGTTAATGGGTTAGCCAATCGGGCAAAATTCTGGAAGAAACGTCGATAATAACCTGCCAAACCAATAAAACTGCGGACCTCAGTTATACTTGTAGGTGCTGGACTTTCTTGGATTTCCTTGGTCTTAGAAGGATCAACATAGATTCCATCTTTAGAGACAATATGGCCAAGAAAAGAAATCTCCTTAATCCAGAATTCCCACTTTCTAAACATCCCATATAATTCATGTCTTCTCAGTGTCTTCAGGATAATGTGCAATTGATTTTCATGATCTTCGTAGCTTTTTGATTATACCAAGATATCATCAATAAATACCACCAAAAATTAATTGAGATATTCCTTGAAAACTCTATTCATCAGATCCATCAATACATAGGGTGCATTAGTCAATCCAAAAGGCATTACTGTAAACTTGTAATGCTCGTACCTGGTTCGAAATGTTGTCTTCCGAATGTCTTCCTTTTTCACACACAACTGATGGTATCCAGATCGATGGTCAATATTTGAAAAGTATTGAGCTCCATGCAGTTGGTCAAATAAATCATCAATGCGAGGTAAGGGATACTTGTTCTTTATTGTTATAGCATTGATCTCCCTGTAGTCGATACATAACCTCATAGATCCATCATTCTTTTTAACAAAAAGAACAGGGGCTCCCCATGGAGAAACACTAAGGCGAATAAATCCCTTATTACTCAATTCCTCTAGTTGTTTGTTTAGTTCAACTAATTCTACAGTGGCCATTCTATAAGGGGTCTTCGATATAGGCCTTGATCCAGGAATTAATTCAATGGAAAACTCAACTTCTCATTCTGGAGGATGTCCAGGTAAATCTTCTGGAAACACATCTACATATTCTTTCACAATAGGTACATCCTCGATTTGAACATTCCTTTCCTCACCCATAGTCATTTCATTCTCTTCCTCCCCAATAATTGAATTTAGTTGAGCTACTGGGGGTGGATCTAGATAAGAATTAGGTGGTGACGATTCTACTCTAAAGATAAGGTATTCCTTATCATCATCATAAAAAATCATAACTTCCTTCTTATTAAAAAAAATATTCGCAACATGGTCCGAAATCCAATCCATACCGAGGATTATATCAAACTCAATCATAGGTATGACGATGAGATCAGCAGATAAATAAAATTTATGTTCCTTAATGGCGACTGATTCACAAATCTTTTTTGCAATGATACTTCCCTTAGGAGTTTTAACTGACAACTCCCTTGTAAAATCAAATTGGAAATATCTAATTTTCTTAGAAAAATGGGAAGATATGAAACAATGCGATGATCCAGAATCAAATAATGCATTTTATAAACTTGAGGAAACCATTAAATTACCTGCCACCATGTCTTTCGGAGCTTCTACCTCAGCAGTAGTGATAGCATAAGCTTGGCCTTGATCCCTTATCCTTTTCTGAGGTAAGTTCCCTTGACACATAGGATATTCATTTGCATAATTTCCCATCTCCCTTCAATTGTAGCACTGAACATCAGTATCTTCCTTCTTCCCCTTGCAATCACGAGCTTGGTGGACTTTTTCACCACACTTGTAACAGACTCCCATTCCATTTAAGCAAGTAACGAGGTGTCTCTTCCCACATTTACTACAGGATGGATATTCAACTTTTCCCTTGTTCCCATTATTTCCATTCCCAGATTGATCAGCGGATATATTCTCCTCTTGATTTTTTTTAAAGTCATATGACTTAGAGAATTCTTTTTCTGTCTTGATAGCAGATGAGACAATGTCTTTGAACGATGAGAAGGATTGTGAGACTAATGCTCGACGGAGAAATGGTTTTAACCCACCAATGAAACGATCAATATTACTTCTTGGGTTATGTATATAATCTCTAGCATACCTTTCTAACCTTGTAAAGTTATCCTCATACTTTGTGACATTATCATCCTCCTTTTGTCTCAGACTCATAAATTGCCTTTCCATATCTACTCGATGGTCACAAGGAAAGTATTTTTCTAAAAATAGATATTTGAACTCCCTCCATTCCATATTTGATACTTAATCATCTTCCTTCGTGTTTTGAATCAATGACCACCTTTGATCATCATCTCCAGTGAGGCGGTGAACTGCCATGATAACTTTTTCCCTTTCACTACTCCCCAAAGCGTGAAATATTTTCTCTAGGGAATTTATCCATTTCTCGTATACTAAGGTATTTGTACTCCCATTGAACGTTGGTGGTTGTTGCCTCATGAAGCAATCTAACATTAATCCTCCACACTGTGGATCTGGGTGCTCCACACGAGTAAGGTTATTATTCATAACCTGAGTGAGTTGTCCCAGTATGGTGATTAGCTGATCGGCACCAGTTTCATCACCAGCTCCACTATAATTATCTTGATCAGGAGGGAAATCCCTACATGGAGTGCGTGCATTGATACGGTTTCCATTTCTTCCACTAAGCGCCATTTCTAAACAATGGCATATACTAGATCAGTTTACGAATCAAAATAAAAAATTCCATACTTATAAAACACTTAACATAAATTGAACTATTTATGTTTATAATCCATAATCATAAAAATGTTTTCTTTGAGGAAGTATATACTCATATACCATTCATAATTATTTGTAAATAAAATGAGAGTTATCCTAAGCATATCCCCCGGGAGTGTCGTAACCAAAAGTGTAGTAAGGCCCATTGTCATGCACCAGTTCCCATTCGAGTCTAGCTCAAAGCGGTGTTTTTGGGTTTTACCCCTAGGTATATATGTTCCAGAGCTGCCTTTACCATCTCATATCCAGACAGGGATGTATTGTTCGGAAAACTCACAAAATCTCTACAATACCAAAATTCTAGGAAGTTCTTCTATACTTATCCTCAAAGTCCATCTTAAATATATGTGATCTAATCAGAGTTTATCTTAATCTAGCTCCAAGGTCTGTACTAAACTTTATCTGATACCAACTTTAACGCCCCGACCCCAGTTACCCAGAGTCGGTGCATTATTACATAACATTGGCATGAACACAAGAAAGATCAAATCTCGAAAGACCGATTAGTTTAGTAGCCTTGGAAACACTAGATATATTCATAGCATTTTACATTACATCATAAAAATGAAAACTTCAACAATATAGTCTCCATAGTCCGCACTCTTATCCCCTCATACTATCCCTGCAGGTCATTCATAAATTACTTCTTCACATCCTGGTAAAAATAAAACATAGAAAAGGGGTGAGCTCAAAACCACATAGCCAAGGCCTCGTTCCAAGACTACAAATACGATTTTTTCAAGGCATTATGCCAAGAAACTAGTTTTTCTCATGATACCTACCGATGCATCGAGGAGCTATAGCGGGCTCCACCCGTCACATATTAAGTCCAATGCATTCCCATATGAAAAGGTTTAAACATAACATAAACATTTGTATTAAAACTAGTAATGAAATGTAAATACTACATCTATAAACCATGAATGGTATAAAAATAACACATCCACAGTCGAACATATCACAAAACCTTCAATAAAATATATAATTTTTGTATCATAATAAATAAACTTCAAATAAGCATAAAATCCATCAAAGGATGCTGACATAGATGAAATCAAAACTCTTTTTAGAGAAATATCTCTTTCTATTTTCAAATCATTTAAGAGTCATATATCTATAAAATAAAACATTTTCTTTGAAAATATTCTTATAATCTTGTAAGGGAAGCTTCAACAATTTTATAACGGCCAAAAATAGCTGCACCAGCCATATAAGTTCAAAAAACATTCTTACCTTAATTCTGTCGAAAAGGTTAAAAAGCACCTTGTTTGGAAAACGACGGAAATATTCCTTTATAAACCTCTTATAAAAAGTAAAACAAGGGTATAAATGACTTTAACCCATATTCTTGTAAATAGTAAAAATGCTTTGAAATACATTTTTAAGAAACATGGATGTGGATGATAAAGAGATCTGAGTAGATTATTACGTATAAACAACCTCAGATAATGAAGATATTGCGAAATAAACCCTTACCTTGTACTTTTACTTGGTTGTGGTAGGTTAACCTATTGTATAACTGTGAAATAATTGTTATTAAATTATACAAGAATCATATACATTAATATGATATCATATATGATCTTTTAACATTGATTTGTTAATAATATCTTAGTATTATCGTTGTTTCTGGTGTTAACTTACTCGTTTTATTTTATATGTTTTGTTATGTAAAACATGTTTGTCAGGAATATGTTGTATGTTAATCATATCCAGAATGATATCATGTCCTTAGATACTATTATTAATCATCAAATAAGAATTATACCTGAATGGATACGATGGAGAATGAATCTCATCGCGTTCGTGGAGACGGTAGTCGGTATGTACGAATGAGCGACAATATCATTCTTTGGTTATTAAAATAATATATAATTGGGTGGTATATCATATATACAGAATAATTATCATGTTATATTTATTATTTACATGAATTACACATCATTATTATACCCATCCAAATAATAATCTATTAAATAACAATTACACCACGACATGGAGACGGTAAGTCGTACGTACGCACGTATGGTGACATGTTATTCAAAGGATAGATAGAATACTGAATATGGTTGTAAAATATTTATAATAACATCACAGTATATATTAAATACTGGAGTTATTATTTTAGAATGGTAAATAAAGAAGAAGTTGAAGAAGAAAGGAACTTGAAAAAGAGTGGTGAAATCATTACCTCTTCTTCGGGTTCTTTTTTTTGATTTGATCAAAAGGGATCCTTAGGTTGGCTTTCTGACTAAAGTAAGGCCTCTAGGATGAATTGATGGAATTTGAGAGAGTATATGGGCAGAGTTTGGCAGAGAAAAATGGATTTTAAGGTGTGAATTAATGAGAAGGGAGAGTGCCCTTTTATAAGAGGGGTGAGCGACACCTTTGGAAAAGCTAGAAATATTATTTTATAATAAATTAAAATTCTGTTTATAATGGCTCAAAAGTGTATTATTTAAAGTTTAAGGTGGGGATGGGTCGAAAACCACTCAACCAATAAAATTTAGATAGGTTTGGGTCATTATATTAACCTTATCTTTTAGTTTTAACTCTTAGTTAATTAGTTTGACACTTACCATGTCACTTTGTATTTTTATATTATATAGTTAATAAGCTTACTATATACCTCCAAGAGACCCCCCAAGTGGTCCATTAATGATACACCTATCATGATATAAGTCTCTCGGCCGAACCTTGGAATTTTAGGAATTGAATATCAATTCAGAATATAATATTTGTTTTAAAAACACTTTTATGTCAATTTTGACACTATTTGGAAAATTGATTGTTTTTTGAAACTCATAACAGAATTATTACTTTGAAAAATGTTAATTACATCATTCCTAACATGTCATATTAACCTTGAAAATTATTTTAATTCCTAAAAAGTCTGAAATTAAATTTATTTGGGTATTTATAATATCAATTATTTTAATTATTCACTATTATGGTAATTACTTCATCTGCATTGTGTCATAAATAAATTAAATTATTTAATGTCTAAAAATTATAAATAAAATATAATTATATAGGAAATCGTTTTATCTTTCTAATGAATATTTGCAGTCTAATTTAAATTATGTATAACCTAATATTAAAAATGTTTTATTAAATAAACTTTGATTTTAACTCTTTTAACTCTTCTTTGAATTGAATAATAATAAATGTCCTAATCTAATCCAAGTGGACCTAAATGATAATATTTTATTTCTAAGGATGTTTTTGTTCAATATACACTTGTACAATAGAATTAGGACATGTGTTAGGGTAATATTAATATCATTTTTACGCTTAATTACCCTATTTACTTTTAACCGTGGTAAATAAAAGTAAAAAGTTACTATTCACCAAAAAATATTTTCATCTCATTGAACCAAATTTTACTCCATGATATTAACTATGTCTCTCGGAGTTTTGAAATTCCACTCACAGAAGTGGTAAAATTATGTTTTATGAAAAATTCAGTTTTTTAACTACCACTTAGTGGTTTCACTATTCATCAAAAAATAAAGTTTTTCAGAAAAATAACAAAAAATCACCCTAGGCTAATTTCGATATTCCGAATCCAAAAATGAAGTCCATTCTTAAAAATAAAATTTATAAATTTCAAAAAGTGGGTATTACTATTAATAACGGCTAGTTTGATTGGTTGTGGTGTGTTAGAACTCGATGTTGCATACAACACACACTATTGCTTTATTCAAAGAGAATCGTACAGTAGAAGCTTGGGGTGTTACAAAAGTCATGGTGATGAAAAGGGGAATATGGATCCATTCAGCTTGAATTTCAATGAAATTGGATATTTTATGTCCATCAGTGAGGGATATTGAATTTCAATAAAATAGTTGGAGATTAATAAATATAATATTTATTTATTTGCCTAATTTTATAAGTTAAAGTACTAAAATTATTTTTATCTTATTTTATTAAAATGAAATAAATTTTAAATAAAACATTTCACTGTAATAAAAAATTGATAATGATAACCTTCTCATCATCACAAATTTCCAAGGGTGTAAAATTCACTTACATGTTATCTTATTCCATGAAAGAAGATTATATGTTTTGGAAGAACCTATTCTTAAAGCACCTGTTAAAGAGGATAGTGGAAAAGATTTGTCTCTCTATGAGAAACATTTGAAAAATTCCATCGATGGTCAATGTTTCATGTTATCATCCATGAAAAATGATATTCTAAATCAACATGAAGACAAGGATATATATAAAGTGATATTAGATCTATAATGCTCTATTTACAACAATGCTAGGTGATTCAACACCATCTGTACCACATGTATTCAATCTAATGGGACAAATTGAAAGAATATACATATTTGTGATTAAATTCTGAGATTATTTACACATATATATCATACATTAGTCACTACACAAGTCCTTCCCTAGTTTTGTTGTTAATTATAACACGAGTAATAATGAGAAGAGTCTTTCGGAACTTTTCACACTGATTCTTCTAGTGGAAATGGACATGGGATAGGATAAATATGTTGTACTTATAATAAATATGAAAAGGATGAACGATGATAAGTGGACCGAGACTCATAATAAGTCTAAATCTACCAATCATTTTCCTTCCAAGAAGAGAAATATCCATAGACATGTTAAGTAAATGTAATCATTATGTTTATCATGTGTCAAGCAAGGCCACTGGAAGAGTAACTACAACCAGAAGTAATGGGAAGCTAAAGTTGTGTTCGTTATAAAGTAAAATCATTCAATATCTACACATTTGTTATTAGATACAACTTGTGGTGATCACATATGTATCCAAATATATAAACCAAGGATATTTTGAAATATTTATTGAGGAGAGATAGATGTGTGAGTTATTAATGGTGTGATGCTAGATTATCTAGCCGTTAGAGACTACAACATTTCATTTCCAAAAAGAATGTTATTGGTTTTAAGGTATTTTATTATGTATTAACATTTAACAAGAAAAACATTTCTTAATCCTTTCTAGATATATATGGTTTTATTTTCATTTTTTTAAATAAAAGTGGTTTATTTTATAAGGACATCATATGTTATGGTATGTTGCACTTAAATGAAGGTATTTATGAATTAAATTAAAAAAACAATGTATTAGATGTAGATAAAAAGCATGTTCACATGACTCATATAAAACTTATTAATGTCACCACCATCTCAATCACATAAATGACAAGCATGTGAAAAATATTTGTCAAGATAGTTATTTAGACTCATTTGTTCTGAAACCACTTGAAATATTTCATTCTAGTTTACAAGGAAAAATTACAAAACTTCCATTCAGTGGATAGGTTGAAAGGGACACAAAAATTTTATGATTGGTACACGCTAATTTGTTGGTACCATTTCTAGCAGAATCTTGAGGTGAGTATTATTTCCCCATAACTTTTACCAATGACTTGAGTAGATATGGTTATGTTTACTTAATAACGTACAAGTATGAGTCCTTTGATAAATTCAATAAATTCATGAATAAATTATAAAATGAACTTGGACAGAATATAAATATTCTTTCATCAAATCGAGGTGGCAAATATCATAACCAATAGTTTATCAACCTTATTTGGGATTTTGAGATTATATATCAACTCACTCCACCTTATACACCACAATAAAATTATGTTAGTGAAAGGAAGAATTGCACCTTGTTAGACATGGTAAATTAGAATATGAGTCATGTGGATCTTCCACTATCCTTTTCAGGATTTGCATTACAAACTGTGACATGCACACTAAACCAAGTGCCAAATAAAGTGGAAAATGGAATTACCTTTGAGTTAAGGACTGTAAAGAAACATGTTTTGTCTTATACACATGTACGAGGTTTCCAAGCATTTTTTAAGGCCTTCTCATGAAACATACTAGCACCCTGAGCACAAAGTGTATCATTATAGTGTATAATAAAGAAACAAAGGGACACAACATATACAGTAGTTAAACTAGAAAGTGAATATAACTTGAAAAGTTGACTTTACTTAGTATGGGCACATCCTCAAAAAGGATATCAGGAGAAAGATTGACTTTGATGAATTTGATGCTCAAGATTTACATGATTTGATATAGGAACTGACTCCTAAGGTCCCCATGGAATAAGTAGTTTCTAAAAGGAATGTACTATGTTAGAGTACAAGATATGTAAGTGAACCAAAGATATATATTTTTCTAGTCACTGAATATGGTGAATTTTTTTTACAATGATAAACCTATATACTAAAAAAAGGATGTATAGATATTAGAACCTTCATGATGGAAAGAAGACATGAATTCCCAAATAGATTCAATGTATCAAAACCAATTTTGGGTTTTGGTCAATGAACCAGTTAATTTAAATTCCATAGGGTATAAATGGGTATTCAACATAAAAATGTAAATTAAAGTAAAATAAATACCTATAAATAAAGTCTAGTGCCTAAAGGGTTTAAACAACATCAAGGAATTGACTGTGATGAAACCTTTTCACTCATTTTCATGTTTAAATACATCATAATTATACATTATATTATAGCTTCTAATGACTTTGAAAATTGTAATATGGATGTAAAAATAGTTTTCTATAATGGGAACCTTCAGGTAGATGTCTATATTAAAATATATTGAAGGGTTTGTGACTCCATTTCATTCCAAATGGATATTCAAGTTTCAAAGACCCATTTATGGATTAAAGAAAGCATCTAGATCATGGAACATTCAATTCGATGAAGATATGAAATAATTTGGTTTTGTAAATAATGAATTCGAGACATGTGTTTACAAGAGGTTTAGTGAGAATGTGGTCTTTACCGTAGTAGTATATTTGATGACATATTACTTATTGGAAATGACTTACTAGGCTTATAGTCTAGTAAGGATAGCTTAAACATGTATTTCTCCATGAAGGACTTAGGTAAAGAAGAATATATTATAGGGATCAAGATCATTATTGATAGATAGAAGAGTCTCCTTGGAAAAATTCAAAGTATATATATTGAATAGATACTAATGATATTTTGAATGAAGGGGATTGGTTCCAGTGTTGCATGTTATACGTCTTTTGATGAAAATGTTCCCTCAAACACAATAGGAGAAAGAGAGAGTGATTAATGTCCCATACAATTCATTGATAGGATCAATCATGTATGTAATGTTATATACTAGACATGATGTTTCCTATACATTGAGCATGGTAGGAAGATATCAAGATGATTTGAGAGAATAACATTGGTCTTTTGTGAAGGATATCTTTAAGTGTCTGAGAAGAACTGGGGATATGTTTCATGTGTATGGAGGACATGAGAAGCTAACCATCATGGGTTATACTAATGATAGTTTTCAAATAGATCATAATGATATAATTTCATAGTTAGGATATGTTTTCTATCTCAACATATGGGTTGTAAGCTATATGAGTTCAAAGCGGATAGTTATCGATGATTCTACAATGGATTCTTAGTATATAGAGGCTTCTATTATAGATAATGAATCAATTTGTATACAATTTGTTTTCTAGTATATTGATGTGGTACCTAGTAGTAAATACCATATCACATTGTATTGTAATAATGATATAGTGTTGTCTCTTGGAAAAGAGCCAATGTCGCACAAACTGATAAAGAACATACTCCGAAAGTATCACCTCTTGAAAGATGTTTCTCAAAGGGGTGAATTTGTAGTAATTAGAGTTCTCATAGAATAAAAAATGGCGTTTCCCTTGACTAAAGACCTGTCTTAGATGAAGAATGAGTATCATAATAGATCTAGAGGACCGACAGTTGTTAGCAGTTGGATCTAGTAAAAGTGAGTCTGTTGGAGTTGGTGCCCAAGAACCAACTTCTCTATACATTGTGATAACCCATATTCATTTTTTATAATATTTATAAACTTTTATTTAATTAATGATTATTATTATGAATTACATGGTATGTGATAATGTCCTAAGGTCAACTGTCACGCTAAAAGGTCATAAAAGTTTCTTTTTGTGATGAGAACCAAAAGGTTCTATGATAGTATTCTTAAATATATGTTATATAGATAGATGAAATCATTTGATGGACACAAATTATATAGGAAATCATGGGTGGAGACTCGTAGGACGTTGGGGATCCTCCTCATGATGTATAACCTTGGTAATATCATGTGAATGATATTATGAGAAAGAGACATGTTATTAGGAAATCAACATTTGTATGTGTCATTGGATGTTCCGATATATAGATGAGTCTATTAATCCTTATTATTTCAGATTATTTTAAATGAACATTATAATTTTGTTACTTTTATGTATTGGTGAACACTGTAATGACATATGTTCATGATGAGGTAGGATATGCTGGGTGTGTCATGAGTAATATCTCATTAATGAATAACGACAGAAAAGACACCTCCCTTTGGTTATTTAACAGAATATGACATCTTAAGCCTTTTATGGAAATGATATGGCCTAAATAAAACCACGACCATATTTTTCTATAGGAAATTTCAATTTATAGAATTTCAAAGAAGGAGACTTCAAGAATATAGGTTGATGAAACCAACATGCAACCTGTTTAATTATAGATATCCCAATAAAGTGATTATATTACATAGTAAGAGTCATAATGAGGTATTATTTCATTTTGGAATTAATTTATTTCTCTATAATGAAAAGACCCGTAAAATTCAAGGGAAATTTTTTCTTAATTTTCTTTGGAATTTTACAGGAGAGCGGTTTCTGACGGCACCTGATTCCGAGGCCCGGAGTGCCCGGAATCATTTTCCGAAGTTTGGCTCGGGTACGTTCAGTAAACGAACGAGCGAGAATTTCTAACTTTTGAACCGGCGCCCGGAATCAAATTCCGAGGGCACCGATGAACTCGCAGTGCCGATTTTCCCATAAGGAGACCTTTTCCGAGGTTGCGTCTATTGCGGGTTGAGAGTTAGTTTTTGGGTTTTTTAAATACAGTTGAATAAAATGTGGAAACATATTTTATTTCTTTTTTAGTTTGTTATAACCTCCCAAAGGGAGTTAGGGGTGGGACCCACATCCACTTAACCTCCCTTGGGAGGATTAAGTGTGGTGGGGCCCACACGAACCCCAACTCCTCATCTTCTCTCAAAACTTCCCTATAACCCCCTTTAATTAATGTTTGACAACTTGATTTATTTAATTAAGGTGGGTTGGTTTGAATTTCAAACCTTTGAAATTCAAGTTGTTATTTGTGTAAATAAAATAAGCCTTAGAATATTTTATTTTGGTTAGCCATCTTGAGAGGATTTGAGAGCTCCTTCTTCTTCTTCTTCAAACTTTGACGAAGAACACGAAGAACACTCAAGCTCCGACGAAGAACGTCGCTCCTCTCTTCTTCGTAGCCGGTTTGTTTCCGAAGATCGACGACGCCTTTCGTGTCAACGAAAGGGAACGCCGCTTCCTCCTCGGACTTCCTTCGACGACTTACGAAGATTCACCAACGACGTACCTCTTCGGACATACCTCTTCGTCAACGGAATTGACGAACGATTACCGCGACGCCCGACCTCTGCGACGTTGTCTTCTGCGGGTCGTTGACGAACATCGTACTTGAAACCGAGGTAGGGTTTTGTTGTTGCTTATTTATTTATTCTCGTTCTTGGTTCTAGCATGAAAAACTTGAGGATAAATGTTTATGTGATATCTTCTAATGAGAGGGGGGGCGGACCGCACAAACACGGCCAAATCCCCCCTCCTTTGTTCTTGAAAATTATTATTTTTCTTGCGGATGAACGAGATGGCGTGGTGCCGTCGAACCACGCGGGAATCGCAAGGCTATAATTGCGCGGTGCCGTCGCGCCGCGCCATAGAAAGTTTATCATGAACGCGACGCCGTTGCACCGCGTCGAAGGAAACCAAAGGCGCCGCGGCCGGAGCGGGGCCGCGGCGGAGGGGCGCGGTGCCGTCGCACCGCGCCGGACGATGAAGGCCGCGGCCGGTTCCGGGCCGCGGTGGAACGAGAAGACCGGCGGCTAGCCGGGCCGCCAGTGTCGGAAGCCGGAAAGGGGACCGGCCTTGCCAGTCCCGTTGAGAAAGGACCGGCCGGCCAGGTCGGGCCGGCCGGAAGGGAGGAGAACCGGGGGAATTAATTCCCCCGGCTGGCCAAAACCGGCCCCCCATAATGGGGGGGCGCGGTTACACCAAGGGGGGGAAGCGCCCCCCCCCCCCCCCCCCCGTTTTTTTTTTCAAAGGAAGGCCCCCACGTGAGGGGGGCCGGTTTCTCCAAGGCGCGGCAACCAGCCGTGCCGCCAGCTGAAGGAAAGCGGGGGCTTTGCCCCCCGCGTGTGGCACCTGAGCGGCGCCCAGGTCGCGCCGCCGCCGGCCGGGCCGCGCCACCATGCCGGACCGCGCCGCCGCGCCGGGCTGCGCCGCCGGCCGGGCCGGGTCGGTTCGCCCCGGTTCGGGCCGACCCAGGGTGGTCGGGCCGGGTCGGCCCGGACCCGGACCCCCCGTTTTCGAATCGACTTCGGTCTTTTTCTCATAACATGAGCTAAAGACCTCCGATTGACGAACCGTCAGTGGCGATGCGATCCTTGGATCGAGACGGTCGTTTCGGTATATTGCACTTAAAGTTTCGGAATACTTTGAGTTTGGCCGGTTTGGTTCGTACACAAAACCAACCGGGCCCTCGGAGCGGAAGCGCTCATATCTTGAGCTACGGACATCCGATTGACGTTCCGTCAGCTTTATTGAGTTCCTCTTAGTGAGACGGATCTTTTGGCATACTCGGCCTGAGGTTTGGACGTAGGTGGAGTACGGTCGGGTCAGTTTTTCCTTAAAAACCAACCGGGCCCCTGAGACGAAAAAGCCAATAACTCTCAGACCGGGCGTCCGATCGACGCGCCGTCTGTTGCGTTGAGTTCCAGTTGACGATACGGAACTTTTGGATACATCAACTCTAGACTAATTGATAGTTGATGTATCAGCCTCTCGGCTCGTGGAGCGGACCCTCCCGAATAAGCTTGCTGTGTGCGGGAACCCTAGTACTGGCTGCGACTGCGACTGCTACTGCTACTACTACTGCTACTGTGACTGCGACGACGACAGTACAGTGATCCTTGGTGGATTCGACGACGACTACAGCACTCAGCGATCCTACGTGGATCAGTGCTACAGGTCCTGTGTGGGCCCGATCCTGTGTGGGTCATTGCGCTCAGTGGTCCTGTGTGAACCAGCGCCTACAGGTCCTGTGTGGGCCCGATCCTGTGTGGGTCTTTGCGGGGTTAGTTACCTATCGATCTTTCGTGAGTCCGACGACTTAGATGGATCAGAGATCATCTTTATCTTCCTTTGAACAAGTATACCTGTGTGAGCTGAATCCTGTTGCTTTCTTGTGTGGATTGAGTTGTGCTATCCTGTGTGGATTTCGTTTTGTTGTCCTGTGTGGAATATGTTTACTTTCCTGTGTGGACTGAGTTGTACTTGGGCTCGGAGGTTGGAGCGTATTGGAATTGATGACTTAGGTATATGTATGGGCATATACCTAAGCAGTGTCGGTTGTTACTTCGTGTTTGTATCTTCCTTTGTGGTTTATCCTTTGTGGATTTTGTGAGACCTTCAGGGGTCTCGGGGTCCCTACTGAGTAGCTTATACTCACCCCTGCACGGTCTATGCCCGCACTTCGTTGTGTTGGATGCAGACGACGGACAACGTTGATCGTGGCTGAGGCTTGCAGAGCAGAACGATACCTAGAGGTGGACCACTGGGCGGGACGTGCCCGGAGCGGACGACCGGACCTGAGGAGCAGTGGAGCTATCTGTATCCACCCTTCAGGTGGGATCTCCAGTGGACAGCTCGGTGTAGCGGCTTTTACTTTACAGTTGTTGTTTTCCCTTTTGAGTTGTACTTTACTTTCAGTTTGGGTTTTTATACTAGCCCATTTACTTTTCCTCACTTTCAGTTGTACTCTGTTTTCACTTAGTGTTTACTTTCCGCTTGCTTACTCTGTGGTGCTTGTTTACATTACAAAGGCAATGCCTTCCCTTTTTACCGGGATTTACGCCTTGGTGCTAGTCGCCAGCCCCTGGCCTATGGAAGGCGGGCTTGGGGTAGTCACGGCACGGGCCCCGAGGACGGGTCGTGACAAATTGGTATCAGAGGAGTTCAGTTCTACCGCGAACTCTGATCTTTTCTATGTGAAGCAATAATGTTTAGCGTATTGAGTGTGGTTATCAGTCCAGGGAGTCCAGTGTTGGTGCGGCGGCCGACGTATCCGTACACCAGGACCCTGACTACTGATTTCCGACTTAATGCACAAAAACATTGATTGCGTGTGTGTTTCAATGTTTTCTTTGTGATTACTTTATATCAGCTCACCAGGTATACTGTTCTGACCATGGCACACCTGTTTCCTTTTCAGGATGGCCCCACGACGGCAGCCAGCTAGGGTTCCGAGAGTCGAGCGTGACGACAGCCCACCGAGCGACGAGGCCTCGGTGCAGGGCCCTTTGTCAGCTGTGGCACCGGCGGTAGGACTACCCGTCAAGCCACCGATGCTTCCAGCACCAGCCGCTGACGATGCACATTGCCTCAGCGCACTGCATGAGTTTCAGCGCCAGCGACCGCCCAGGTTTCATGGGGAGACGGACCCCCAGGCAGCCGAGGACTGGCTAGAGGCAGTCGTACGTGTGTTTAGGCTAGTGAGGACACCAGCAGACCTCATGGTGATCCTCGCTGCGAGCCTACTACACGCAGCAGCAGGGCGATGGTGGAGCTTGATGCTCCAGGTGCACGATGAGGTATCTCTACTTTGGACGGACTTTGAGAGCCTCTTCCGCTCGGAGTTTGGCCCAGCCACCCTTCGTGCGGTGCGTATCCAGGAGCTTCTTCAGCTGCGGCAGGGCAGCATGACAGTCACTCAGTACTCGGCGAGATTTACTGATCCCTCGCGCTACTCGACCGACATGGTACGTGACCCATTCTTCCGGGCCAGGACCTTTGAGTAGGGTTTGAGACACGAGATCAGGGCATCGCTGATCTCCCTCAGCATACCGACTCAGACAGGAGTACTGGAGCGGGCCCTTTTGATCGAGAGTTTCCTTGCTGAGTTTACACCAGCACAGCGACCCACCGCAGGGCGGCACTTGGCAGAGTCATCTGCAGCAGGCAGTCGACGGATGACTCAGGGGTCCAGGCAGACCAGACCTTCAGGCAGACGACCTGAGGACACTGGCTCAGCAGTGCGGGGCACACAGTGTGGAGCCAGTCTTTCGAGAGGCAGTCAGTGCTACTCGTGCGGCGGGTAGGGCCACATGGCTCGTGACTGCCCAACCCACCGTGGCGAGGAGCAGCAGATGGTTGAGGGACCACAGAGGCAGAGGCAGAGGGTCGACCATGGCGGTCCGTAGGGAGGAGGCGGACGAGGCAGAGGAGATGGCCGAGCAGCAGGTGGTGGGCGACGCTTTGAGGCTCTGCCACCACCACCACCAGGAGGTCCACCCCGACCACAGGGAGCTGGCGGGCAGAGACAAGCACAACTCCAGGCAGCAGAGGCCTACGACCACGGCACACCAGAGATGATTCGAGGTACTATCTGTGTCTATTCCACCATTGTTGCAGTACTTATAGACACAGGAGTGAGTCACTCTTTCATAGCCGCTGCACTTGTTCGGAGCTCGGAAATTCCGACAGAGCCATTGGCTCGATCCTTACGGCTATAGACTCCTACGGGAGAAGACTCGACGATTACGCACTGGTGCCGGCAGTGTGAGCTTACTCTAGGAGGCGAGAGCTTCGGCTGGGATCTTTTTGTAGCAGCGTCGAGGCCTTACGACGTCATCTTGGGCATGGATTGGCTATCTACGGTCCATGCAAAGATTGACTGTTTTAGGCGCAAGGTGCGATGTGTATGCACCGACGGGAGCAGGTTCACCTTCACCGGTGAGAAGGGAGCCTTTGCAGCACAGGATGGACTTCCACGGAGGAGAGGACAGCCCATCACTCATCAGTTGGCTATCCTCATCCTAGGAGCAGTTGACGTGCGGAGTCCTGGTTTTCCTGCAGTGGTGGATCAGTTTGCAGACGTTTTTCCTGACGACGTCCTAGGGCTACCTGCTCGCAGAGAGGTAGACTTTTATATTGACTTGTACCCCGGGACAGCCCCGATATCCACTCCAGCATATTGGATGGCCCCTGCCGAGCTTCGAGAGCTACGGGTACAGTTGGAGGACTTGCAGGGCAAGGGGTTCATCCGACCGAGTGTTTCACCCTGGGCTTCCCCGATATTTTTCGCCAAGAAGGCGGACGGGAGCTTGCGACTTTGTGTTGACTATCGTCGCCTAAACCAGGTCACGGTGAGGAACAAGTATCCGCTACCGAGGATTGATGACCTCTTTGATCAGCTCAAGGGAGCAAGGTGGTTCTCGAAGATAGACCTCAAGTCAGGCTATCATCAGCTCAGAGTCAGAGATGAGGACGTGCAGAAGACGGCCTTCAGATGTCGGTATGGCCACTATGAGTTATTGGTTATGAATTTCGGCATAACCAATGCTCCATCAGTGTTCATGGCCCTCATGAATAGGAACTTTCATCCATACCTCGATCGGTTTGTCGTGGTCTTCATTGACGACATACTGATTTACTCGACGACTGAGGAGGAGCACGCCTACCACTTGCGAGTTGTACTGGACACACTCCGAGAGCACCAGCTTTATGGTAAGCTCTCGAAGTGCCAGTTCTGGATACGTGAGTTCCACTTCTTGGGACACGTCATCTCTGAGGCGGGAGTTGCAGTGGATCCCGCGAAGATCGAGGCAGTGCTAGCTTGGAAGCCACTCAGGAGCGTGACGGAGGTTCGGAGTTTCTTGGGACTAGATGGATACTATCGGAGATTCATGCCAGACTTCTCTAGAGTTTCAGCACCACTCACAGCTTTGACGAAGAAGGGGAAACCCTTCGTATGGTCAGAGAGTTGTCAGCAGAGCTTCCAGGAGCTGAGACAGAGATTGACCAGCGCACCTATCTTGAGGTAGCCTAAGGAGGGAGTAGGGTACGAAGTCTACTACGATGCATCAGGGACCGGACTCGGATGTGTTCTGATGCAGGAGCGGGCAGTGATCGCCTATAGATCACGTCAGTTGAGGCTGCATGAGCAGAACTACGCTATCCATGACCTGGAGTTAGCAGCAGTGGTCTTCTCTCTGAAGACATGGCGACACTACCTGATGGGCGAGCGCTTTACAGTCTTTTCTGATCATCAGAGTCTCAGGTATATCTTCTCGCAGAAGGACCTGAACCTGAGACAGCGGCGATGGCTCGAGTTCCTCTAGGACTATGACATTGAGAGAGACTATACTCCTGGGAAGGGGAACGTAGTAGCCGATGCCCTCAGCAGGAGGACGGGCATTCAGCTACTTGAGGAGGCGACGGAGCAGCTAGCCTCTTTGCAGATATCCTTCATGGATAGAGATGGAGCAGCCTTCCTCCAGTCTTTCACAGTCACCCCTCCTCTACTACAGCAGGTCAGAGAGGCACAGCGTGAGGACGCTGACTGTGAGACACGGCGTGCACAGATATCCTCAGGGCAGGCACCTGATGGTTTCTCCCTTGGAGCAGAGCACGACATCCTTTTCAGAGAACATACCATGGTACCAGTCGCTTTGCGAGAGGAGGTGCTGAGGGAGTTTCACACTTCTCCTTTGGCGGTACATCCAGGAGTGGCAAAGATGTACTAGGATCTCAGACGACAGCACTGGTGGTCGGGCATGAAGAAGGCTGTAGCAGAGTTCGTTTCTCGATGCCTCACCTGCCAGCAGATGAAGGCAGAGCATCAGGTACCAGCAGGCTTGGTACTACCCTTGGAGGTTCCGGAGTGGAAGTGGGATGGCATATCTATGGACTTCGTTACTGGACTTCCACGCACTTCCAGAGGTCACGGCTCCATTTGGGTGATTGATGACCGACTCACCAAGTCGGCTCACTTCTTACCCATCAGAGAGTAGGTCTCAGTGGAGAGCTTGGGATGTCTCTACGTTCAGGAGATTGTGCGGCTCCACGGCGTGCCATCATCTATCGTCTCCGATCGAGATGCTCGCTTTACTTCTCGGCTTTGGAAGGGGTTACAGGAGGCATTCGGGACGTAGCTTCATCTGAGCACAGCCTTTCACCCTCAGACGGATGGTCAGACGGAGAGGACCATTCAGACTCTTGAGGACATGCTCCGCGCATGTGTCCTCGACTTTGGTCGTAGCTGGGAGGACCACCTACCCTTGGTGGAGTTTGCGTACAACAACAACTACCACTCCACCATCGGGATGGAACCGTACGAGGCGTTGTACGACCGACCTTGTAGATCTCTTTTGTGCTGGACAGACCCTGGGGAATCAGCACTTGTGGGACCGGAGATGGTCCAGGCCACGACAGAGAAGGTCCAGGTCATCCAGGAGTAGATGAGAACAGCTCAGAGCCGGCAGAAGTCATACACTGACATGAGGCAGAGGCCACTAGAGTTCGAGGATGGCGACCAAAACTTCTTGCGTGTCTCACCTCGACGTGGTATTTGGAGATTTGGCCGAGGCGGCAAGTTATCTCCGCGCTTCATTGGACCCTTCCAGGTCCTCTACAGGATTGGCGAGGTGTCTTATCGCCTGGCTCTACCACCTCAGTTGCACCGGGTGCACGACGTCTTCCACGTATCTCAGCCGAGGAGATACGTGCACGACCCGACGCACATCATTGACCATGGGGAGCTTGACGTTGACGATGGGGCGACTTTTACGGAGGTCCCGGTGGAGATAGAGGATCGACAGGAGCGGGTCCTACGTGGGTGATCGATTCCCCTTGTGCGCATCAGAGGGCAGCACGGGAACCTCCAAGAGAGCACATGGGAGCGGGAGGCTCAGATGTGTGCTCATTACCCTCATTTGTTTCCCTAGTTTTTGATGTATCTTTAAGGGGACGTAAAGCCCTGAGGTGGGAGTAATGAAAAGACCCGTAAAATTCAAGGGAAATTTTTTCTTAATTTTCATTGGAATTTTACAAGAGCGTGGTTTCTGACGGCACCTGATTCCGAGGCCCGGAGTGCCCAGAATCATTTTCCGAAGTTTGGCTCGGGTATGTTCAGTAAACGAACGAGCGGGAATTTCTAACTTTTGAACCGATGCCCAGAATCAAATTCTGAGGGCACCGATGAACTCGCAGCGCCAATTTTCGCTTAAGGAGACCTTTTCCGAGGTTGCGTTAATTGCGGGTTGAGAGTTAGTTTTTGGGTTTTTTAAATAAAGTTGAATAAAATGTGGAAACATATTTTATTTCTTTTTTAGTTAGTTATAACCTCCCAAAGGGAGTTTGGGGTGGGACCCACATCCACTTAACCTCCCTTGGAAGGATTAAGTGTGGTGGGGCCCACACGAACCCCAACTCCTCATCTTCTCTCAAAACTTCCCTATAACCCCCTTTAATTAATGTTTGACAACTTGATTTATTTAAATAAGGTGGGTTGGTTTGAATTTCAAACCTTTGAAATTCAAGTTGTTATTTGTGTAAATAAAATAAGCCTTAGCTTATTTTATTTTGGTTAGCCATCTTGAGAGGATTTGAGAGCTCCTTCTTCTTCTTCTTCAAACTTTGATGAAGAACACGAAGAACACTCAAGCTCCGACGAAGAATGCCGCTCCTCTCTTCTTCGTAGCCGGTTTGTTTCCGAAGATCGACGATGCCTTCCGTGTCAATGAAATGGAACGTCGCTTCCTCCTTGGACTTCCTTCGACGGCTTACGAAGATTCACCAACGACGTACCTCTTCGGACATACCTCTTCGTCAACGGAATTGACGAACGATTACCGCGACGCCCGACCTCCGCGACGTTGTCTTCCGCGGGTCGTTGACGAACATCGTAATTGAAACCGAGGTAGGGGTTTGTTGTTGATTATTTATTTATTCTCGTTCTTGGTTCTAGAATGACAAACTTGAGGATAAATGTTTATGTGATATCTTCTAACGAGAGGGGGGGCCGGACCGCACAAACACGGCCGAATACCCCCTCCTTTGTTCTTGAAAATTATTTTGTTTCTTGCGGATGGACGAGATGGCGTGGTGCCGTCGCACCACGCGGGAATCGCAAGGCTATAATTGCGCGGCGCCGTCGCGCCGCGCCACAGAAAGTTTATCATGAACGCGACGCCGTCGCGCCGCGTCGAAGGAAACCAAAGGCGCCGCAGTCGGAGCGGGGCAGCGGCGGAGGGGCGCGGTGTCGTCGCACCACGCCGGACGACGAAGGCCTCGGCCGGTTCCAGGCCGCGGCGGAACGAGAAGACCGGCGGCTAGCCGGGCCGCCGGTGTTGGAAGTCGGAAAGGGGACCGGCCTTGCCAGTCCCATTAAGAAAGTACCGGCCGGCCAGGTCGGGCCGGCCGGAAGGGAGGAGAACCGGGGGAATTAATTCCCCCGGCTGGCCAAAACCGGCCCCCATAATGGGAGGGCCGCGGTTACACCAAGGGGGGGCAGCACCCCCCCCCCTGTTTTTTTTTCAAAGTAAGGCCCCCACGTGAGGGGGGCCAGTTTCTCCAAGGTGCGGCAACCAGCCGCGCCGCCAACTGAAGGAAAGCGGGGACTTTGCCCCCCGCGCGTGGCACCCGAGCGGTGCCCAGGCCATGCCGCCTCCGGTCGGGCCGCGCCGCCGTCCCGGACCGCGCCGCCAACCAGGCCGGGTCGGACCCGGGTCGGGCCGCCCCGGTTCGGGCCGACCCAGGGGGGTCGGGCCGGGTCGGCCCGGACCCGGACCCCCCGTTTTCGAATCGACTTCGGTCTTTGGCTCATAACATGAGCTACGGACCTCCGATGGACGAACCATCAGTGACGATGCGATCCTTGGATCGAGACGGTCGTTTCAGTATATCGCACTCAAAGATTCGAAATACTTTGAGTTCGGCCGGTTTGGTTCGTACACGAAACCAACCGGGCCCTCGGAGCAGAAACGCTCATATCTTGAGCTACGGACGTCCGATTGATGTGCCGTCAGCTTTGTTGAGTTCCTCTTAGTGAGACGGATCTTTTGGCATACTCCGCCCGAGGTTTAGACGCAGGTGGAGTACGGTCGGGTCGGTTTTGCCTTAAAAACCAACCGGGCCCCTGGGACGAAAAGGCCAATAACTCTCAGACCGGGCGTCCGATCGACGCGCCGTCTGTTGCGTTGAGTTCCTGTTGACGATACGGAACTTTTGGATACATCAACTCTGGACTAAGTGACAGTTGATGTATCAGCCTCTCGGCTCGTGGAGCGGACCCTCCCGAACAAGCTTGCTGTGTGCGGGAACCCTAGTGCTGGCTGCGACTGCGACTGCTACTGCTACTACTACTGCTACAGTGACTGCGACGACGACAGTACAGAGATCCTTGGTGGATTCGACAACGACTACAGCACTCAGCGATCCTACGTGGATCAGTGCTACAGGTCCTTTGTGGGCCCGATCCTGTGTGGGTCCGATCCTGTGTGGGTCATTGCCCTCAGCGGTCCTGTGTGGACCAGCACCTACAGGTCCTGTGTGGGCCCGATCCTATGTGGGTCTTTGCGGGGGTTAGTTACCTATCGATCCTTCATGGGTCCGACGACTTAGATGGATCAGAGATCATCTTTATCTTCCTTTGAAGAAGTATACCTATGTGAGCTGAATCCTGTTGCTTTCCTGTGTGGATTGAGTTGTGATATCCTGTGTGGATTTCGTTTTGCTTTCCGGTGTGGAATACGTTTACTTTCCTGTGTGGACTGAGTTGTACTTGGGCTCGGAGGTTGGAGCGTATTGGAATTGATAACTTAGGTATATGTATGGGCATATACCTAAGTAGTGTCGGTTGTTACTTCGTGTTTGAATCTTCCTTTGTGGTTTATCCTTTGTGGATTTTTTGAGACCTTCAGGGGTCTCGTGGTCCCTACTGAGTAGCTTATACTCACCCCTACACGGGCTATGCCCGCACTACGTTGTGTTGGTTGCAGACAACGGACAGCGTTGATCGTGGCTGAGGCTTGCAGAGCAGAACGGTACCTGGAGGTGGACCACTGGGCGGGACGTGCCCGGAGCGGACGACGGGTCCCGAGGAGCAGTGGAGCTATCTGTATCCACCCTTAGGGTGGGATCTCCAGTGGACAGCTCGGTGTAGCGGCTTTTACTTTACAGTTGTTGTTTTCCCTTTAGAGTTGTACTTTACTTTCACTTTGGGTTTGTATACTAGCCCATTTACTTTTCCGCACCTTCAGTTGTACTCTGTTTTCACTTAGTGTTTACTTTCCGCTTTCTTACTCTGTGGTGATTGTTTACTTTACAAAGGCAATGCCTTCACTTTTTACCGGGATTTATGCCTCGGTGCTAGTCGCCAGCCCCTGGCCTATGGAAGGCGGGCTTGGTGTAGTCACGGCACGGACCCCGAGGACGGGTCGTGACAATGGGTGTCTTGGCGTGTTGCAAGATGCTAACCTAATTCTTTTGGATGTTTTCTTAATTCCATTGAGAAAGAGGCATAGTGGGTTACACAATAAGTGTATACATAATCAAAGTTAAATAATATATATTTGTTATTTATTTAACTAGTTGAATAAATATTATTATCACATGTTGTTTAATAATTAGTCCTATTTTTTATCTTATATATTTAATGACCAATTATTATAGAGATCATTATGTGAGCATAATATTTAATAAATTTTTATTTTCTATTTAGTGAATGTAATATATATTTATTTATTAGTGAATAATGTGACGAAATTTATTTATTAAAGAAATTATTATTATTTATGGTCTGATAAATATTATGGAGGAATGCAGGCTAGAGATTAATGGTCTAGTGAGAAATAATATATATTGAATATTATTTGAATAAAAAATATGTAATTTAATTCATGAGTGTGGAACATGTCAAGAAATAATAATAATAATAATAATAATAATAATAATAATATAGACATGGGGTTCTACCAGGATTATAGAAAAAATAAGGGTGCATGTATAATTATTATTTTCTAACCCTAGTGTAATATAAACTCAATTATATTATTTTATTATGAGATAAAATTCATTTTTTGTATATAATGAGATCCGAAGTGAATCATATAAAATCCCTTGATATCCTCCTCTCTAAAAAACAAACTAAAAAACATAGAGATATCCTTTTTGACCACCACTATCAATTCTAGAGAGAACGAAGAGAACCCTTCCTTGAAGCGATTCTCAAGGTAATGAATGGGAAGTGATGCAAGCATCAGGATCTGTTATTCTAGCACATGTAGATTCCTACAACAACATTTGAAGGTTCATGTAGCACATTTGGACCACCATAGGAGGGATATTATTCTTCATTCCTATAATGAAATGATACTATGATGTAGATAGGTTTTTAGATACATTAATTAAGAATTATTTTCTCACATTGTAATTATTTAATTGGTAAAATTAATTTTAAATAATATATGATGATCCTGTGATTTGGTTCTAGAATTATTTCTATTTTCTAGGTAATTTGATTCGATTTCATTGATCATGCAATATATTGTAATGTAAATACTCTACTAATCATATATCATGAAAAAAATAAAATCTATTCATTACCCATATGCCACTTCCACTGTGCACGAAGCCTAAAATTTCTCCAATAAAAATCCACCAAAAAATGAAAAGTTATAGGAGGTTAGTTTTTTGAGCATATAAGGGAACAACAGAGATGGAAAGCCTCATTTTCCATCTTCTTATTTGAGATCTCATCAAGAATTTGAAGTTTTATCATCCATCTATCTCAAGAATAATCAGGGTTGAATAAAGTATTCTAACCGAATGAGAGAGATAACGTCACGAGTGAAATCATAACACGCATGTTAAATTTTCATTTGTATTAATATATTAAAATTCAAATTCCATTTTTGATTTTTATGGGAAACATGGTACAGTGTATGTTCATATTGGAATTTTAATTTTTTATTTTTTAGCATTATTGTATATTTATATTCTATACCGATTTTCTTTATTAGTAGAATCACTCTAGGATTTTGAACATGCTTGATCCGGTGACTATGTGGGATCATTGGTGTCCTTCATTATAGTGTGTTTGATCTTTTTTATTACTTTTCCTCCAATGGGGTTCTTCTGAATATCCCTACTAGCATTCCACTCATGGTTACTTGAACAAAATCTTTGATCCTAGTCATCTATGTGTCACCATTATTATGCATCATCTTTACCACCTAATGCCTTTACTGGGGTTCCTGATTTATCCCCACCTTGTTTTTTATACTGAAATTTGTTCATTAATTTTTTCTAGTGTTCTCTAAGCTCTAGGATGAAAAACCACTAGTTTTGGAAAGATCTAGAAGAGGAAGAGAGTGGTTGTCTCAATCCCTGCTCCTTATCCCTTAGTTTTCGGAGTTCCATTCTTCTACAACATGACATCTCATATGGTGGAGATTTGGAGGTTTCTTTGATTGGGAACTAGATATAGTCGACCTCACATGAATTAGGGTTATTTTGGATTTATATCTGCCATCATAACCAAATTTTGGTCCAGAAATCAGGAATTGCAAGAGATTTATTTCTGATTTCCACTATAGTATCCTTTATGATGGGTGTCTGTGTGTGTCCATCTAGGAGTGGATAGTGATAACATCACATGATAGATCAAATCACCACCACCTATTTTATCAAGTCAAAACTCCTCAGATATCTTCTATAGTCTTTTAATTCTTTAGTTTCAAGTCTTTGTTTTCTTATTTCCAGTTCTTTAATAATAATCTTTATTGGGTGGTATTTTCACCACACACATAGTATCACATCGATCTGAGTCATGTTATATCTAGGTGTTCTTTCCAATTTTTATTTTATGATCCAACGTGATCATTCATCATGTTAAAAGATTCATTTTTTTGAAATAAAAATATTTCTTTAATCACTCTATGACCATATAAAACATCTCACTGGATCTTGGCCATTATTAAGGACCACCACGTCAAAAATTCCCTAAACAATTAGTTTCATAGTCAGTATGAATCATTTTTAATGGGTTCTATAATGGTTTAAATAGAAAACTTTTATGGGGAAATTTATTTTAATTTGTGAAGAAATAAAAATAATTCTTTATTAAATCACAATGAATTAATTGATGATCTCTGTGGTTCCAGGAAGAAGGTTACTACTCTGTCCCCTGATAAACATACCGCTACTACATATTTTTATGTATTTGATGATGTTTTTTAGAAAATATTATAGACTTATTTTTATGTATTCAGTTTATAAGTTTATCATGGATGTAGATTTTGAATATTTTTCCACTGGTATCTGGTTCAAATTAGAAGCCTTATACATGAATAAATCTTTAGTTGGAAGGTTGTAAAAAAGGATGAGACTTTATACTTTAAAAATGAACCTTTTAAATGAATTTAGGACACATATTGATGATATTAATGAAATTATATTATAAATTTCCAATATAGTTATTGAAATAGTGTATTAGTATCAAGAAATATTAATTTTAACTTCATTGGGTTTGTCTTATACTTAAGAACTCAATGATGTTTTGTATGGATTCTTTAGCTCTTCAAGAGTTTATAGAAACTTTTTTAACCAAAGAAATTAAAAAAGGCAATGTTAAGAATGAGGATGAGGGTTTAAACATAAGAGGATAAAATGAACATAGATATATGATTTGAGAGAGGATTATATCTATAAAATAGGGGTCTATGTCCAAGAATATAGATTCCAATAATAAGATGATTAATTTTTTCATTGTAAATAACCTATACAAATGAAAAGAAATTATTCCAATAGAAATAATGACTATAATGAAAATAATAGTGATAAATATTTATTAATTGAACAAGAATTTGGAACAAATGATGTGTAGAATATAAGTGATTATCCTACCACTATGGAATGTATCTTTGATTCAGGATGTTTATTTTATATGTGTATAAATAGGGATTCTTTCACTAAATTAAGAGTGTTTGAATTGAGTGATGTAAACCTATGGAATAATAATAGTTGTTTCATTAATGGTAAATAATGTTTCTCTTTATAACTTATTTATGGGATGGTTAAAACTCATGAGGAGATCAGGTTGGTACCCAAACTAAAAATAAACCTTGTTCCCTAAGGGATTTTTGACCAGAAGGTTTATACATTGAAGTCTGGCTCTGGTTGTCTCATTATTTTCCATGGATCATTCCCTATTATGAAAGTAACCCTTAGGATTAGAATGCATGTCTTAGATGGTAGGACTCACATGAAACAATTAAGTGTTTTAAATGTTACAGTGTTAGAAAATACAACATTATGGCCCAAATGACTGGGGCATGTTAGTGACAAGGGTCATGATGAACTTGGAAAATAAGGTCTGTTAACTTGTGTTAATCCTAGTAGTTTACCATTCTATGAGGACTATGTGTATAGTAAGTAAAATTGGGTATGTTTTAGTAATTTATCCTAAAAAATAAATAAACACTTTGTAATGTGGTCATTCTTCTCTTTGGCATCCTTATAGGACTCCTTCCTGTGGTGCAGGCTATTATATTGTGAGTTTTATATATGAGTACTCCCTAAAAGTTTGTATTTACATACTAAAACACAAATATGATACATTTCAAAACATTTATAATTGGAAGTCTTGTTTATAAACTAAATATGGTAAGAAATGGAATGATTTAAATAATTGATAATATTTTGAAATATCTATCCATTGAGTTTGTTGAGTTTTGTAGCTCTGAGGGTGTGCACAGGTATGGAACTATTGTGGAGACCCCACAATGAAATGGGTTAGCCATGAGAATGAATAGAACCATCCTATAAAGTGTTTGGTGTATTCTATCATTTTCCTCTCTTCCCAAGTCTTTTTGGTATGAGTATATTACTAAAATTATATACTTGATAAATCAATTCTTATCCTCTACTAATGACTTTAAAAGACCAATAATACTCTCGATATGAAATCCACCTAGTCTTGATCATGTTAGACAATCTGGATCCAGGACATATGAAAATTATAAGAATGATAATTTGGAACAAACGGATGAAACATGAATATTTTGTAGTCATATATAGGGTGTTAAGGGGTACAAATTTTGGGTAGAAAAACTGGGATAAAAAAAGATGAATCCTCAGTCATGATATTATGTTATGAGAGTCATGTCTTCTCAATAACAAGACTGTCAAGTCCATAGAGGCTAGTACACCCAAACACTTGGGTTTTAAAGTTGATTATGAACCTAATTGTTCTTTAGAACCGGATCCCACCCCTTCTATCCACCCCTCACAACCTGAAGGTGAATCAAAATTTGATACCGGTTCAGAACCCGATGTAGAGGAGGGTTACCTTTGAGAAACCAGTTAACTCGAGACCAATATAAAAGGATATTTACACCCCATGATTGGTTTATCCATGCTGATATGGTTGTGTATGTCATTAATATTTCTCAATTCATGTACATTTATGAACTAGAAACATTTAGACAAGTCCTAAATTGTGAATAATTCTAACAATGGTTGGATTCTATGAATGATGAAATGAATCCCCTTCTAAAAAAAAGACCAAAACTATTGTAAGAAAAAACCTAAATTAAAATGTGATATGTTTTATATGGACATTTATGAATAATGAGGATAACACTGGGGAATTAAAAAGAAAATATAAAGCCTTATCAGTCACTAAGGGGTACTTTCAATGTGAAGGAGTCAACTATGGTGAGATTTTTTCCCCAATTGTTAAGCATTCTTCCATTCATGTTATGATTTGTTTTGTAGCTAAGAATTATTTCCATGTATAATATTTAGATGTTAAAACTTCTTATTTTCATTGACTATTGGATAAAACCACTTATATGAGACCACCCAGAGGATTCTCAAAGAATTTTTGAATGAATCAGGTATAGATTTTACTAAAGTCTTTGTATGGTTAGAAGCAATATTCAATATAATGGTATAAAGGTTTTGATTCTTTTATGATTGAAAATTATTTCAATATAAGAAAATATGATTCATGATTCTATTAAAATCATGATAAGCATGATATGATTTACATGATTTTGTATGTTGATGAAATTCTAGTTATTTATAAAAAGGCGAAGTTAATTTTCCATATGAAAACCCAATTAAATTATTCTTTAAAAATGATTGATTTGGGAAATTAGAAATAAATATTAGGAATGGAAATATGTAGACATAAAATAGATATAATTGTGTTATTATCTCAACATGATTATATTAAAAAAAGTTTTAAAGTGGTACTTGTTTCATCACATTAAAATAGTATGCCTACCACCCAACAACCACTTTATTTTTTCCCAAAACCAGTCCCCTATATGTGATATTGAGATTGATTTCATGAGAAATATCCCTTCTGCTAATGTAGTTAGGAGTCTTATGTATGAAATGGTTTTTTACTAGTCCTGATGTAATATTTATAGTGTGTACTCAGAGAATGTATAAGAAACCCTCAGAATGACGACTTGAATGCTCTAAAATGGATTCTCAAGTATGTTTTAGTTTTATCTAGTTCATGCATTATTATTTATTAAAAATTCTAGTTATTATTATGACATTATAGGATTTTTAGATTTTGAATATGTTTCTAATGTTGAAACTCTTAAAACAATTACTTATTTTGTTTTCCTTGATTACGGTGGTCCTATTTCCTGGAAATGTAACATGTATTCAGTAGTTTCTCTATCTACCATAGAGTCCAAATATAATTCTTTAACTGAATGCATTAGGGAATCTATTTTATTGAAAGACATTATTTATGAGTTTTATATACCTTCTTCTAGTGTATTTGTACACCGTGATAGTCAATCTACAATACACCTACCTAAAAACATTGTTTTCAATGGTAGATTGAAGAATATAAACATTATATTTCACTTTGTTTGGGATATAATTGAATCAGGAAAAGTTTCTGTCACTAAGATACAAACTGAGGATAATTAAGCTAATAGTTTGAATAAAGTTAAACTACCCAAATGGCCCGATGACCTTCATTTTTATTGATTTTTGATAACCCCCCTTTCAGAGGATGAGGGGGAACCCTTATAAGGCCTGTAGGATCAGAGATTACATGACCCATAGGCTAAGGAGATTATATGACCCAAAGGTCTTAGGAAGTTCAACCAGACTATCTACAAGTAACTACCCCTCCCCAGAATCTGCATCATGATAGTAGCTCTCCAACTTCGCATGTTCATCTGGCTAGGCTTACTGTGCAAGCACAGGCTGGTATTAATGGCATAGTTATACCCTCTCATTCTGATAAATCCATTTGGATCTGCTCTGGTGAGTGAACCTACTCTGAATCCTCTTTAAGTGCTACTCCTTTTTTGTAGATTCTGCCTGGGGAAACTACATGTGGCCCGAAGTCCTTGAGGTTGCCAAAAATCCCTACTAACCCGAAGGCCTGGGTGGCCTGAAATCCTTAAGGACTCCAAGCCCAAACCAGTGGCCCAAGTTGAATAGTTCCAGCTGCTACGGTACTAAACAGTACCTGCTATAGTAACTGCTACAGTGCATGCACGGTACCCACACAGTGTATAGTTCTTCTACAGTACCTATACAGTGTACAGTCTGCTACAGTACCTATATAGTGTATAGTTCTGCTACAATGCATGTATAGTGTACAATACTACTACAGTGTATAGTTCTACTACAGTACCTGCTACAGTCTGCTACAGTGTACAGTTCCTGCTACAGTTTCGCACAGTGTGCCTACTTTATTTTTCACATTGCTTAGATTTTATGAATCTTGTCCCAGTTCAATGAAAATGGTTTTATTAACACCGTAAATTGAATGAACCATTTAAATTCCAAGGTGGAGATTTGTTAAATGGTCATTTACATTGATATATTTCTATTCTAATTCTATTTTGAATTTGCAAGGGTTGCATGGTACTATGTACACCACTATATCTTTCTTCTCAATTTGGGTTGCTACCTATTTCCCCTCGTATAGGCCCTAATATGAAAATAATCCCATTAAAAATAAATATAATGACATATCCAATTTTTTTAACCACCTGATAAAGTACTTGTTATTAGAAATTCATGCACATCCAATTCTTCATTAATGTAACACATGTGTTTTCCACTGTATAATGACATGATTTCAATGTGATGTGTGAAAATCAATTTGGTTTCCTAATTATTAAATTGACTAAATTTAAAATTGATATGAAAAAACGAAATTTATATCCCTTTATCATCCCTAAATTTTGGTTTTTTAGACCTTTTAAGTCATTCTAGAGCCGCATCCCACACATTTAGAGGTTTTCTTTTTAGATATTTTCTAACTGTTACTATAGTCTATAGATAACATTTACACCATTTTTTAGTTTCAATTGAAATATATATCCTGGGAGATTTATCAGCTTTATTAGAAATGGAACTTAAATAATTCACATGCTTCATGTTCAGATAATTCATTTAGTGCAATCATTCTTTAACACCCCATGTATGTATATAAAATTTGATTACATGTAGCTAAACGAATTTTGTAGCCCATGTAATCTTCACATATTTGGATGCCTATATCATTAAATTAAATCTTGTTCCAAATTTCACCTATGATTATAAGTATATTCTTTTCACTTTTCACTATTTTCCATCGATTACTAGCTCTCTCATATTTAATACATTCATTCAATGAAAGACCCAATTTTGACCAATTACTTTCACTCTTCCATATTACATTCACTTTTTTCAATAGATGAATATATCTCCCATTCATTCATACTTCTATTTCTAAGGTAGTTTTACCCACTACACTCACACCATACAACCCAAAAATACTGACATTATTATCTTTTAAGGATTTCATTATATGTTCAAAAGATAATTTTGTTGAAGAAAAATCCCTAAAATCCTTAGTAGGTAAAAAATCCAAGGCTTGAGGTTGATTATAATAAGAGAATTTTGGGAATCCTATGGCACCCATACGTTTAAAAATATTACATTTCAATCATTCACATTTATCCAATCCTCCAAAACAATAAAAAAAATAGAGTTGTTCATGTATTCTAGCCATCATTCACATATTTTATAATTCATTCAGTATTTACTTTGGCTACATTGAAATCTACTTACACTCTATTATTTTCCATTGGTAATTAATATTTCTTTTCCCCAAGGAAGATAAATATATATATATATTAATTTATTTATGCAATTTTAAAAATTAGAAATCAAAAATCAATTGATTAATATAATTATACCCTATTTTAATTTCTGGAAATTTCATCCTCAAAATAAACAAAACATTAAATGAGTAAATAATTAAATGAAAAAAATATATCAAATTAGTAAATCATTTAAAAGCATAGATCACATTGAAATTTCCATACAGTCAGATCTAGTAAAATAAAATAAAATTTGTTTTTCACATATATATAGAAAAATGAACTATCTCTTCTTATAGTAAATGTAAAAAAGAAAATTGAATGAGCCAGATTATTTGAACCATAAAACAGGGACCTAATAGTTAATATTTAATACAATAAACAAATAGAAATTTAAAATGAGAAATATAATGAATTATTCAAATAAATAGTTAATTACTAGTAGAAAAATATACTATTAGTTCTTAGTTTTTGACAGAGTCATTTTGTGTACATATTATTTATTAAATTTCAATTATTTTTAATTATTTTTCAATGATAATACCCATGGTTTTCAATTCTTTATTAGATAATAGCTAATCAACGCTATAAAGTGAAAATGGTTTTATTAGGATAAAATAAAGTTGACTTTTATTTCAATCTTATTTTAGTATTTTTTTTTATGATTAGATTGATTGATATTTGATAATTTTTTAACTCTTTTACAAGTGTTTATCTAGAAAATTAGGTTGAGACCATGAAATCCCATCAACCGAGCTACCCATCCCATAAGGGGCAGTTAACCAGGCCAGCCTGGGTGGGTCCACTCATGCCAGCAGATGCACATGGGTGATGAAGCCCTGTGCGAGTGGGATGTGGGTGGTGAACCCCACAACGAGTGGTGGTAGGACAAAGCATGGGTGGGCCGCATGTGTTGCATCCTGGTGTGTGTGAATGTTGAATGTTGGAGCCCATCCCTAGAGATTATGATATGAAACATGCTCCTATATCAAACATTATAATGGAGCACCTTTATGATGAGCATTTTTATGTGTGATGTAAGCTCTACTGCAGCTCTGAAACCCTCCACCATACTCTGCCACTTTGCCTCCACTCTCTCTCATGCTCAAACAATCTATGTCCATACCCACACTTCATCACCAACCAGACCACCACTAGAAAAACATGGGACTACCTCTACCCCACAACCCTACTCCACTATGGAGATCATCCACCACCACTTTGAACCACCTCAGATTACTCCCCTCTGGACACTTCAATGGTTGGATGAAAGGGTGGGGGAACCATCGCTTCCATGCATGTGTTTCCACACCTTACTACTACCACCTCTCCACTGTGGTTTCTCTTTCTCCATAGCATGACGTCGACAAACATCCTAACTCACTAGAAAAATACATAACCACCACCATGAATTTTGGATCAATCTCTGCTTCCACCACCAAGGCTAATCACCACCCTCACCTCCTGCACCACTTACTAACCACCATGAATCCTCATATAGCCACTTATAATTCCACATAAGATTAATGATCTATCCGCCAATACTCTTCATCAAACATTTATTCTCTCCACCACCACTGCCACTCTCGAGCATCGGTTTCACCACCTTGCTACATCCTGATCCCATGCTTTCCATTGCCACAACACTATGACATGCTCAAATTATGTTCAAATATCATGACAGCCACTGAAAGTTCCGCTTATCCCATTGATCGTATCCACATACATAATTTACACACCCAGACAATATAGGTGTTTCATATTTTAGACCCTGAGTCTCTGGGTTCCTTGATGGAAGAGGAGGAAATAGACTCCCACCTTTTTTACAGCCAATAAAAGAGGTTACTACATGATTTCGAAAATTATATAGAGCTCCCATAGAGGGAATCCACCAAGGAGGAGGCTTGTCCTCTATACTACTACCCCTCCTTTATTCTTTATCTTCCTCTTTATTTTTCTTCCATTTATTTAATTTCCTTTTAAGTTTTATTCAAATTGTAGATTGAATTATTCATTAATTAAATTAAATTAAATTAAAAGATTATTTTTATAATTGTTTTTCTACCCAATTCACATATTCCTATTCTTCTTATTCGTCTTCTAATTATTATTATTATTATTATTATTATTATTATTTATTTATTTATTTTTTTATTTATTTTCATATTATTCATTCTCTATTTAAATTCTTTCTTTATCTCACACTCTCATCCCATTTCTCTTTATTTTCTTCTTGATATTTTATCCCCATTCACCATCATTTTTTTTATTCTCATTATTCTTTCAATTTTATTTTATTTTTTTTCTTCTCTCTCATTCCACGAAGTGATCTCTTACTCCTAACAATGGGAGGATCACGCGAGGCTTGGCACGGGGTAAGGTAATGTTGTTCTTGAATTTTTCTTAATGTTTATTTTATATTTTTGGTTGATTTTATTCGCATTAGTGAGTGATCCAAAATACCATAGTATGGTGATTGATCCCTAATGACATGAAACTCAATATATTTCAATTATTATATTTAATCTCATTTTCCCCTCTCCGTTGGTTTACTCTTCATATGATAGAGTTTTACTAATCAATGGATGAAATGGAATCAATATAGTTGGGTCCTGGAAGATGGAAAACCAAAGACTAAGGGGTTTCATCAACATTGATTACAGGAGGATGTGAAATTTATATTTCTTAGGCTTTAAATGATTCCAAAATTTCTTAATAAAAATTATAGTAATTAAACATGTGATTTCATGTTGGAATTATCAGACTAAAATAAACCATATAACGGAGAATAACTCAAAATTGAATGAAAAAACAAGTTCTCTCTCCCTTAATTCATTCTAATTATATTTTCATGTTAGTTTAAGATAGAATTTCCACATTTCAAGTCATTTCAATATTTAAAAAAGTATAAAAAACCCCAAAATATCTATCATTGATTTCATAAAATAATAAAAACAATAAAAAGAAATAGTTTAGGTGATTTAGATAATGTTTTTGAACAAACTAAGAAGCTCCTCAGGTGAGAAAACCGTAGTCATCCACCATGTTGCACTAGGAAAATAATTTTCTTTTTTCCATTCCCTATGATAGGCATTCATTGAAACTGACGCCTTTACTAGGGATCTAATCAGTAGTTTAATTTACCTTTTCTATTTTCACATTTTATATAGTTTTTAATTACATTAAAAAAATATAAAAACTCATTTTTCCCTGATGAAATCAAATTAATATTATTCTTCATGGGCTGAATATTACTCATAGGTGCAAGAACCCATATTTGAACAAACATGGTCCATAGAAGAAAGTTTTTCCTTATTTCTTAGAAATATCTTGGGATACATAAGACAAATAATCATAGAAGAGAAATTCAAGAACCACATCTATGATCTTAAAGAGAACCTTGAGAAACAAGTGGTTGAAGTATTGTCTATATAATTACTTGAATTATAGGAGTACATCCTATAATTTTATCAAGAAGTGGAAAAGACACAGAAGGTCCATCCTTTATTTCTCACAAAACTTTTGAATAAATTCCCCTAGAGAAATTTCAGGAGAAAAGGATTATAAAAAACTCAGATTTTATGTTTAATATCTAAAAGAGATATTGAAATATCTGTAGGGAACAATGGATTGGATAATTGATAACTTCAACGTATCCCTTGAGCAACTAGAACCTGAATTAGAGGATGATATTCTTGTCCTTCCTAAATTCTCTTAGGACATCTATAAAAATTATGATAAGATTAAGGACTATCCCTAGACCAACAATTTGAATAACTAGATCCAATAGTACTATAATGAGTAAGACTTTACTGCTAAGCTATATGTGGGAGATCAACAAGAACTGGATGACTTTTGTTATAAATGTGAGGAACTGCTTGATCTCCCTAAACCATGCAAAGAAAAAGAGCCATCACCATTGAATGTAGACACCACCCAAGTTTTATAACATAAAATAAATATGGATAAGCCTAACTACCTGCATCTATAAATTGATATCCAACCCCAAGAGGCACTCACCACTGAGACAAGGATTAATCCAGAAACAATTCAGGGAGATGATCTTTCCATGAACTATTTTTTTCTGGTTTTATTTAATCTGATTTGAGTATCACCCTTTATTATTTTTAATTTATAAATTTTTTCAATTATTTCAATACCTTTGAGGAATCATAATAAACTGAACAGGGACCAACTAAGTAACACATAGAGCTCCTTGATTTTTATGAACACATATTTGGGGATCCCCATCAAGAGATCCAAGTATCTGAGCCTAAGGATATCAGAATAAAGGTTGATCATAAATAAGGGAAAATTTTAATTATTAAAAATACATATGTAAATTTTTTCAATTAAATATATATGTTTAATTCCCCTTAAAACATTCGATTATTGGATCCCCTATTGAGCCAATTGGAAGAGGAAGAAAAGGTTTCACAAGTAGCAACCAAGAGGGGGGGGGGGTGATTCATTCTTCATCCTACCCCCGCCATGAAAGCCATACCTATTTGTAAAGGGGAATTATATAGCAGACTCTATCCATGGATCATTCCTCAACAAAAATGAAGAAGCACAAGATGGGAAAATCCACACGTTGTGGTTCAAATTAAAGAAGCTCTATCCACCACTAGACTTTGGATAACAACTGGTACAACCCTTTGGAGGTAGAAAGAATGTAGGTCCCACTTGTGGAATCATACCAAGAATTATCTCTTTTATTTTCTTTCTAGAATTTTAGATTTCTATTTCATTATTAAGAAGTATTCAACTATGTATCCCACTTCCTCATATATATTTTTGAGCTTTAATGACATGATCGTAGTGATTAATTGTGAAATTTCCTTTATAGGTTCGTAATGGAATAAGGAAGCACCAAAAAAGGAGGAAAGAGGACTAAGATTCATGGGAAAGGGGGTTAAAATTTATTTATTTTTATCTTTTAAACTCTTTGAATTTTTTCAACAGATTCAGTTTTTGAGCTTTAAACTGGAATTTCATTCCCATCCTTGAATTATGCTTTAATTGACTTATCTAGGATACATGATTTTCTTAGAAATCTTGTGATTAATTGTTTTATATTTAAATGTTAATGAAATTGAATGAGTAAAATGGATAATATGATGATTAAATTAATGCATGGATATTAAAATGAGGACTCCAAATTTGAGGGAATTTTTTGGTTCATGTAAATGAAATTTTCCAACCATTTTTCATGCTTTGAATTTCTAAAATTCATGTGAATTAATTTGTTATTATTAATCATTCCAAGAGTGATTTTCCAATATCATATGGTTCATTCCTGGTATTATTTCTAGACCAAGAACTTTTTATTTATTCTTGATCATATTTCTCAACTGATCTTGGTACATTCCACCTACTAGAACCTTCATTTGAACTTATCAAATCTTTGATTGTGCAAAAACACATTTAAAAAAACTTATTCCTCTTTTCATAGACCATTTATACAAAAATAATAACTTACATAAATCCTTGTTTAATCCCACAAAAAACCACGAATGACCTTGTTAGGAATTCACCACATTTGAAGACATATTTATATATTCTTACCCTCCTCTAAATAATTGCATGATATTTTAAAGATGAAGTTTTGTGTGAAGGGAATCAGGGTGAAAGGGATTATTTTTATTACATGTATTAAGTGTGGGAGTGATTATTTTGGGAATAAAGTATGTTTTTTTTCATTCATGGTATTCTGTTATTTTTATTCTCTTCTGGTAAAAAAGAGAAAATGACCAAAAAGACCAAAAATTCAAAAAATTGGGTTGTGATTTTGGAAAACAAAAACTCATCATTATAAGGCCTATGATTTCTATCATATATGTTTAGGTGTTGAATGCGAGGTTTATTCAAAGCATAACATTCGAAAAAGAATAAAATAAAAGGTTTCTTTGAAAAAGAAAAAAAATTAGTGTAAAAGTAATGAAAATTTCAAGATGGCGAACAAATCATTCATTATGATTAAATTTTATCACGATATTTACATTGAGAATTAGGGGAAATTAGAATTGATTCAATTTTAAGGGGTCAATTTTATAACACTTTCAATTTTAATATCATGCTTCATTCCTTAAGAGATAAGCCTCCTCCTTGAGATTTCATCTTAAAAATCAATTCCTACTAACCTTAAGTCTTAGAGGTATTTGAACCATAACTAAAAGAACATCTGATTTTAAGTGTTTTTGTCTTTAAAAATTGGAGAATTTAGTTACATTAAAAGCCTGTTGATAAGGATCATATTCTCATGATATGAGCAAAAATCTACTTACATATTATCATGATTAATGAGTGAAAAGATTCCTAAGAGAGGAAAATCATGATTTGGAAATTTGAATAATAATGAATTGAGGAACTCTAATGAATGAGAATATAATTTATATAATTTAAAAAATGGGGAACATTAAAATTCAGTATTTAGTTTTTTCTTTGAAAATTGAGAAATATAATTGATATTTTATGTGGATTTTTTAAAATTTGATTTAACATTAGAAATAGTTTAATTTTATTACCTTGAAATATGAATATTGATAACACTTGTATCCTATTTAATTTAATTTTGAGATTTTATGCTTATGGAAAATCGTGGTTTATGTGTGGGGGTATTTTTCATATTTAGTTTTTGTGCATATTGTTATTCCAATTATAATTATTTTTTAAAAAAACACCAAAGATAATACCCATGATTTTCAATGCTTTAATAAATAATGGGTAATTTTAATTATTGAATAAAAATGGTTTTAGAAGGATAAAAGAAAGTTTTTTTTTATTTTAATATTTTTATGTATATTTTATGATTATTTTGATTTCGATTTGAAAATTTTCTAACCATTTTTTAGTTATTTATGTAAATTTTTTTGTTGAGACCATGTATGCCCATCAACCAAGCCAGTCCTCCAATAAGCCATCCCATAAGGGGTAGGTGGCTTGGCCATCCTAAGAGGGCCCACTTGAGCTAGCGGATGCACATGGGTGATGAAGCCCTATGCGAGTGGGCCGCAGGTGGTGATCCCCATAGTGAGTAGTAGTGGGTGGAAGATTGGATGGGTTGTGTGTGTCGCAGCCTAGTGTGTGTGTGTGTGTGTGTTTGTCTGTAGAATATATAATCTCGTCTCTATAGTAGGTGATATGAATGGTGATCCTACATCAAGCCTTATAAGGGATAACCCCCCCCCCATGCTCTACATTTCAATGTGAGATGAAGACTCCATCATAGCTATGCCATGCTTGAACACTCTGCCTCCACTACCACACTTCATCACCCAACGAATCACCACAAGCGAATCACGGGACCGTTGTTGCCCCACTTCCCTTCTCTACTTCTCAATCTCATCCACCAACACTTTGGAATGCCTCAAAAGACTCCCATGTAGACACTTTTAAGGTAAAATTAAAGGAATACTTCAACAACCATATATGTTCCACTGTACCCCACAGATGCCATCTCTCCAGCACAACTCCACTCATTTTGCTACCTAACATCTACAAACGTAACCACTCACTGAAAAAATTCATAACCACAACCATAATGCTATAATTAATCTATTCTTTTACTATTGAGGACTTTTATCACCACAATCACCTCCTCCGCCACTATCCATCCATCATAAATCCCACATTTCCCCTTCGAAGGCTGGATGAGAAGAAGGAGCCATCTGCCTCTACTTTCCATCACACATGCATGATCTCCACTACCACTACCACTCCTAAGAACTAGTTCCACCTCCTTTATATGTCTCAAACTCATCCATTCCACTTCGACTATTCCATGCCATACTCAAATGAAGTTTGAAGCTTGGTATTTCCACCAAAAGTGTTGTTTCCCTCACTAATTCTATCCATCTGCATCATTTCAAAACCTGAACAATAGAGGTGTTTTATATTTTACACCCTGGGTCTCGGGGTGCCTTGATGGGAGAGGATGTAGTAGGATTCCTCCTCTACTGATGGATATAAAAGAGGTTTCTGCCTCATTGCAAAAAAATCTATCAATATCCCATAGAGGGAAGCTACCAAAGAGGAGGTTAGGCTGCTGCAATGCTCCCCCTTTATTATTATTCTTGTTTATTTTTTCCCTTTTATTTAATTTTTGTTTTCATTTTCATTAAATTTTAATTTTAATTTTTCATTTAGTTAATTAAATAAAATTATAGGCCTGTTTTTCTAATTATGTGTTCCACTCAATTCAACCATTCATCATCATCATCATCGTCGTCTTCTTCTATATCTTATTATTATTATTATTATTATTATTTTAACATGTTTATTTCCTTTATTTATTTTCTTATTCATTTTTTAAATTTAAATTTATTTCTCTCTATCTCTGTCAACCCAATTCTCTCTATTTTCTTCTTTTTATTTTATTTTCCCCATCCACTATTCTTCTTTTGTTTATTTTTATTCTCATTCTTCTTTCTATTTTATTTTATTTCTTCTCTTCTCTCTCATTCCACCAAGTAATATCTAACTCACAATAATGGGAGGATAACCTTAGTCATTCATTAGGGGAGGTCAAGGTTTTCTTGATTTTTTTTCTTAAATTTTATTTTATTTTTGTCATAGATTTGAGTATCATGCATGGGTGAGATGAATGTCCCTAGTATGAAGGTTCCCCCTATTGAGATGCAACGAAATATATTTATATTCTTTTATTTAATTTCTTTTCCCTCTCTCTATTGGTTAAATCTTCATATTATGGAGTTGAGATAATCAATGGATGAAACGATATCGATAGAACTAGGTCCTAGAATATGGTATACCCTAGAGCAAGGTGTGTCATTAACCTTGATTATAAGAGGTGTTTGAATTGATATATCTCATGCTTTCAAATATTCCACAATTTATAAATAAAATTAATATTAATTAAACATGATATTTCATGTTTGATTTAACAAGAACAAAAAGGAGAATAATTATTGAACCCAAAACTAAACCAAAATCCAAGTTCTTTCTTCCTTAATTCATACTGTTCATATTTTCATGTTCGTTTACAATAGAATTCACACATTTCATTTCATTTCTCTATTTTTAAAATTAATCAAAAACCTGAAAATATTTTTCATTAATTACATAAAATAATAAAAACAATAAAAAAAGAAATAGTTTAGGTTATTTTGATAAAGTAGGTGGACAAACAGAGAAGCTCCTCAAGTGAGATGACCCTTGTCGGCCACTATGTTACATTATGAAAATAATTTTCTTTTATCCTGCCCTATGACAGGCATGCATCAGGTTTGGATATTATTTGGTACATTTCATGTAGTTTTTCATATTAACTACATAAATGAAACACTAAATATTTTAATATTAGTAATTATATATGTTTTTTATTGGCCAAACAGGTCGTTCCTGAGTAGTAATGCCCCCTACATGACAACCAAGAAGTTGGGGGTTCAACCTCTAATGGCCCTATGTTTGGGGTATTTATGTAAGGTATTGCAACATGTACAATAGAAAGAGTGGTATATGTAGAAGAAATATTATTCACTGAAAAATATTATGAGTCAAATAATAATCCTTTGGCCTAAGAAAATTCCCTTTCAAGTCACATGACCTTTGGACTATCAAATTGTAAGTTCTACAGGTCATCCAGGTTACATGACCTTTATGCATATGAATTTGGGTCATATAATGTCAGGATCTATCTTCTATATAAACATTCTCTCCTAACCTAGTCTAAAAGTTTTATATTTATGTAATTAAAGGGGTTTGATATCAACTTGTTTCAATATATGTTTGTTAATTTTGAGCTACATTGAAAAACATATAATAAGTGAAAAAAATAGTACAAATTATATACTAAGTAAAAAAATTTAATTGATATAACATAGATTAATATTTCATAAAATTAATATTAAAACAATGATTAAAATCGGAAAAATGTGTTATCAAAATACGAAATTTTATTTTCAAGAAATCATGGGAGAAATATCCCAATTAAATATACAATTGAATAATTAATATTTTTTTTGAATATTTGTTATTAAATTAGTGAAGGTCTATTTATATATGATTTTCATTTCAAATTTTTAATTCTATTTTACTTAAAAATATGTTCTAATTAAATTTTACTTATTTTTAAACTTATAAAAGTAATATATCTGTAAACTAATCTTTTTAAATAATCTAAATATATTTTTTTATTAATAAGTAAAAAATAATTCAATTTGTGCATAATTTATCATATAATATTAAAAAATAATTGTGTTTTAAAAAAAATATGTCAACAATATTATTTATAGAGTAAAAAATATAATTACATTTCAGTGATACTTTTACTCTAAATAACTTATTTTCAATTAAAATTGATTGTAGAATATATTTTTTTGTTGTAGATGCAGTAATAAATATGTGGTAAGGAAAAAAATGTTAATAAATAAATTTAGATTAAAAAGTTAATTGGCAATACTCCTGAGGAATTAATCCCCCCTTTCAATATTTTCTCATTTATTCCTTCTTCAAAATTAAATAAATTAAAAATACAAAGATTCAGGATTGGTGAGTGTGTGTTTGTATTCAGCATAACAAATTATATTCTATTATTCAAAATATATATTTGAAAAAATTTATTGGTTTATTTTATAGGTGATTCTAGTTTGAATATTCAATAAAGAAATAAATTTTAAAATTCCTTACATCTCAATCCATACTCAAACAAAAATTTTATTTTCATTTTTGAATCTAAAAAATGGCCTTTTAAGGTTAAATTAATAAAATGTAAAAATTTTCAAACCATTTAAATTTACCCAAATCCAATAAATATAATATACTTATTCAATCTATATAAATATTCTACATAAAACAAACATAACTATTATTATTTTATTTCAAGAAGCATAATCTATTTTTTATTTTTAGTGACCCATAATATAAGTCTGTTTTCATATTTATAATAACCCATTTCTAGATGGGTTATGAAATTAAATGAGAATTTGAATTTTTATTTTAGTGGTAGATTAATTTTTATAACTAGGATTTGGAATGATATTTATAGATTTTATACATCCTTAAATGTCATTTTTGGAAATGTTTAGCGGCTCGTAGGTTTTATGGGTCCTCAAAAGGAAGTTAGATAATGTTCGATTGTCTCAGGTGAGATGTCCACAACCTGAAATTTTAGGGTGTAAACTTCATGTTCACATCTTGAATGTCCCATGTGTTTGTTTTTTTTGGGGGGGGGGGGGTAGTTTAGTCTTTGTATTATTGGTCTGGGGGGTTTGGGGGGGGAGTCATCTAATGGTATGAGTCCATTCTTCTGAGTTCTCTCCCCCCTTCCCTTTTTCATCCCTCCTTGGTTCTAGGAGATTTCATGTGTTTTTCAATGGAGGTTCAAGGAAAAAAATTTCATTCTTTCCTTACTCAGTTTTTTCCCTTTCAACCCTGCTGATTTTTATTTTCCTCAGCCATAATTTCTTTTAGATTTCCATGGGAGCATTTTGTAATGACTCAAACATTTATATAGTTACCCTAGCCTTTTTCACATAACATTACATGATTTTAAGCGTAAATAAACTTTAAATTATAATCCAAGGATCATAAAGTCTTGTGTCTTGGAAGATTAAGTACACAAAACTGAAAACACGGGACTAAAAGAAACATTTCATTATTTAATATTCATAAAGATATCCTAACTTCCATTATTCTAATACATCTTCATAGGATATCATGGGTATAACATGAACAAAGGGATGAGCTAAAAATCCCAGTAAAGGAATAAACATATGAATAAATCTTAGCATTTGGGCAGAAGGCATGACATAATGATATAAAAAGGAATGGAACATGATTGAACATATGGAATCATAAAACATAGAACATGGGATCATATAATCATGGAATAATAAAAATGTATCAGTAACATAAAACATGAACTTATAATGAGTCGAGGTTCGTTGCACAAAAAGTAGCTCGCGTCATGGTTAACCACCAAGATTGTTGCACATGTAGCATAAGTCAAGGATAAGCGCCAAGACCATTTCATATAAGGTCTCATGAGACTAAAATTTACCGAATACATTGGAATTATACTTGGACACTCCCATGATAACATGTTCATGAATATGATTTCAACATATAGTATCATACATAATCAATCATACATAAACATATGGGTTACCCATGGAAATAATTGGGTATCATAATCATGTAATAATGAATATCAAATGGGAGTATCATAAAAGTTTCCATAAAGGAAAGGAATTAGATCATGAAGGGAAAATACTAAGGTATAATTGTAATATATCATTATAAGTGATTTAAAATTTAAGTGATAACATGTAAAAAGAGTTTTTAAGAAACTTTAGAATTAAAACATTTTAGTGTGGCTTAAGGAAAATATCAAAGATCATTTAAAGAAAAAAGATAATAATATTTTATATAAAACCAAAAGTTAACCAAGAAGGTTTTAATAATAATAATAGTTATTTTATAAAAATATATTTTGATTAAAACATATTATCGAGTGAACTTGAAATTGGGTAAGAATTCAAGAAGTTCCCATAAAACAGGCTTGCTTATCGTGAAGAATTGAGGATGGAACCAATTAAAAAATTGTATATACCATAAATATAATGATGAGTGGATATTTATACATGATTTTGAAACATAGACACAGAATCTATAATATGTACATAAAAAATATAACATCATTTGGGTAAAAAGAAAGATAGAGAAACCCGATGAAATAATAGAGGTTTGGGTAGAATCCCTTACCTTATGTCTGAAAGTGTTCTCCCATTAATCTTAATGTCCTAGATAATAAAATTAGATTTATTAATTAATAATTTCATAACATAATATACATGTAATAGATTTAGTATAACCTTATTATGTTCATTCATGTCCTTTTGGGTGGGTTAAGAGGTTCAATTTCATTGTTTGGTAGTGTTTGTTTCCTTGGAATTCAAGATCAGTTTAATTATATACATGTACGGAAAATCATGTAATATCGGGATGGTTTTACATAATTATGTTTATATTTTATCAGTTAATATCTATAATATTACATCTTTATAACATTCATTTGGTTATTTTGAGTGAGGATGAATCTTTATATAAAACATTAATGATAAATGCTTGGATTAATTTGGCGATTTTTCAATTATAACGAACTCATTTTGCTCTGTAAATTAATACCATTTGTGAAAAAAGATTCCCAAAAATTACATATGATATATTATATATATAATAATGTGGTTCAAATATTAAAAAAATTTCATGGCTATAATTGAATACTGTAATTGAAAACTCATCGTCCGTGAATGTGATAAATTAACACATCATAGATGGTGTTTTCATTTCGAGTATAAAAGAAGGTGAAATGAGAGATGATGGTGAATTATTCCATTAAAATAAAAAAAATTAATGTATATGTATAGTAAATTATTTTTGAGGTATGAGGTGCAGAACACATGGAACATGTCGGCTAAAACTCTTGAATTTCGAAGATAAAGAGTGAAGTGTGATCAAGAACGAGAGACGGCGATACTTAACGAAAAACAAGCATGTGAGCACGACCGCGAAGAAAATATTGCATGATTTTTAAAAGGAAGCATTTTTAATAGCACTCAAACCAACTCTGATGAAGAACATATGAAGTAAACTGGTATCTAGAGAACATCTTCACGTTATCAAAAATCATGAATAACACAAGATGAATCATGACACTCTGTTTTACACACAGCTTCCAAAGAAGGATTCAAAGCTTCATCTTCCTCAATACAAAGAAGTCCAGAGCTGCATTGACATCACACAAGAGCATTCTAACCTCAACTCTATATTCTTGCTTGACTACGATCATCTTTTTATTTACATTATGAGAAGTGTGTGCCCCTGGCTCTTTTGACACAAACTAACTCCTGAGCTGAACTAGAGGATACTGAAATCCTTACATCAAACTCTTTATACTTTTGTTTACCCACGGAAACTATGGAAGAGATCCCTGTGTGGCATGGTTATATTTTTTTACCCACGAAAAATGTGGAAGAGGTCCCTTTGTGACCTAGATTGTATGTGTACTATTTTTAACCCCGATCCAGGGTGTGGATCAATGTTAATTTATATAAACTTTTTGGTGGTAGGTGATCACCAAGTGGAGTGGATTAGGTCTCGGCTTGAGATTGAACAACTTGTTTCATATCCATTGTGCTGTTTAAATTTTGTCTTCTCTGTTTTACTGCTCTATTTCTTAATAGAAAAATCACCAATTTCACTTTGATAGTTAGTCTTGGAAAGAAGTTATAACTGGTTTGTCTTAGTTGGATAACTTCAAAAGTAATATTAATAATAAAAATTAAGATTATTGAGAATTAATAAATCTTCTAAGAAGTTCTTTAAAAAGTCAAAATATTATAATAGTATAACCTTGATTAACTGGGTTGTATCTATTTTTGGGGAAACCATTTATTTTGAAAATAATATTCTATTAACAGAAATTTTTTATAGTTACTCAATGCACACCTCCCCTCTTGAGTAAACTACTCCGACTAATAAAATAGAATTGATTATTGAGCATAAAAATATTAATTATATCATGTGAGTTTGAAAATTGGTTATTAAATCATACATTATATTAGGAATGTTGAATTTAACTTATAATTTATATATATAGTAAATTACCTTATTTTACTATTCATCAAAAATTCAAGTATTTAATAAAAATCCAAAAAATAACCCTAACAATTTTTCAACTTGTAGAATTTAAAACGGAACACCATTTTTCAAAAATAATTTTCTAAATATGAGAAACACAATTTTTAACTGAAATCATAATTTAATTGAAAAATACAAATTTGAAAATTAAAAATTCTTTCCTATCACTTTGAAAAATTAATTAAGGTCTCATCAAATTATATTATAATCATAATACATAAAAAAACCAATTTATGAATGAATTTTATGAAAATAAATTTTCATTAATATTATTAATTTAATCATAAAATTGTAATTTAATATTTATGAATTGAAAAAACAACAAACACTTAGTCAATAATTTTTAAAATATTTATTTACTTATAATATGATATAATTATACCATATTTTCACTTATAAGATAGAGACATTTTATCTATACTTTCATTGATGAGGTTACTATTACATTGGATGCTTTACTATTAATAATGGTCACATTACTATTCCAAAGGTAAAGTTATTCTATAATAAATAATTATAAGAATGTAATTCCAATGATAAATCATTGGGTTGTTACATTATTGCCCCCTTATGAAATTTTACCCTCGAAATTTTGTCTTACATTCTAATCTGAAAATAGGTTTGGATAATTTCCCATTATCAATTCTTTTAGTTCCCATGTTTCCTTTTCATACATATGGTTCCATCATTGTATTTTGAGTAGGTGAGTAGTCTTGTTACGTGGAGCATTAAATCTATGATCTATGATCTTCACTAGATTCTTATCATAAGAAATATCATCCTCCAACTGCACCACCTCTGAAGATGGTACATGTGAAGGATCTAGTATGTACTTCCTTAAGAGGGATACATGGAATACATCATGTACTTTAGACATGGTATGTGGAAGTGATAGTCAATAGGCCATAGCTCTGATATGATTAAGGATCTCAAAGGGGATGATGTATCTGGGACTTAGATTTCATTTCATTCCAAACCTCATGACCTTTATCTATGGAGATATTTGAAGGTATACCATGTCTCCAACTTTGAAGTCAAGGTCTCATTGACAATTGTCTCTATAGCTCCTCTATTGACAATGAGCTACCTTGATGTGCTGCTGAATGGTTTTCACCTTTTCCACCATGTGTTCGACCATTTTAGGCCCTAGTAGCTTACTCTCACTGACTTCATCCTAGAAAGACGATGTTTTCACATTTTCTCATAAAAATCATTATATGGTGATATTCATATTCTTGATGGGAAACTATTATTGTAAGAGAATTCGACCAGTTGAAGATGTTGGTCATATCCTCCTTTAAATTCCATAGAACATTCTATTAATATATCTTCTAGTGTCTAAATAGTTTGATCATATTGGCCATCAGTTTGACGATGATAGGCCATATTGAAGTTCAGCTCAGTTTATATAGCATGTTGGAGGCTTTTCCAAATCATCTAGGTGAATCTTGGATCTCGATCAGAAACAATCTATAGTGTCGCTCCATGAAGCCTTACCTCTTCTCTGATATATATATATATATATATATATATGTTCATGTTTATCTAATGATAAGTCCTCTCAAATTGTGATAAAGTGATTTTTATTTGTAGGATGATCTATAATAACCCATAAAGAATTGTTTCCTCTGGAGGTCCTTAGTAGTCTAGTGACATTTTTCATGTTACTATTCCCCCACTTCCATATTGGTATGGGTATTGGTTGCATCATCCCCTTATGATTTCTCCTTCTAGACTTCACATTCTGACATACCAGGCACTTTGATGAAAACTCAGTGATCTCATTCTTCATATGGTCCAACCAATATTTCACCAGAAGATCTCAATACATCTTTGTTCTTCTTGGGTGAATAGAGAAGGTTGAGCTATGTACAGAATTCAGAAGCTCCTTCTTCTTCTATATATAGGGTGGTACACATATTCGTGATCCAAATCACATAACTCCATCCTCGTCGATCATGAACTCGGAGGATTTCCTATTTCTAATAGCTTCAACCATTTTCTAAATTTCCACATCATTTCTCTGACCATCCTTTATTTTTTCATGAGGGATAGTTGAGTTATAATTTGATAAAGGATTGATGATGTTCCTACCTTAATGATTCCCATGCCCATCCTCTGAAAATATAAGGAGATTGGATCCTTCTCAATTCTCATCATAGATAAACATACAGGATCCTTTCTACATAGAGCACATGCAACCTTATTTGCCTTACCAGGATGGTAGTGTATTGGGAAATCATAATCCTTCGTGATCTTTATCCATATTCACTAGCACATATTAATCTCCTTTGGTGTGAATATATATTTGAGACTATTTTGATTAGTATATATATCACACTTCTCCCCATAGAGGTAACGCCGACATATTTTCAAAGCAAAGATCACGGCTTCCAACTACTGATCATGAGTGGGATATTTTTTCTCATTTATTTTCAATTTACTTGAGACATAGGCTATCAATTTATCATTTTGAATCAGTACAAAACCTAATCCATTTTTTGAATCATTTTTTATATGCCAGAAAAAGTTATCCACTGGTCAGGAGTGTGAGTATTGTCATTTTGATAAGACTATTTTTGAGATCCTTATATCTTTCTTCACATTCTTGAGTCCAGAAAAAATTGTGTCCCTTCTGTGTCATCTTGGTCATTGGGTTTGAAAATCATAAGATGTTCTTTAAAAATCATCAGTATTATCCAGCTAGACCAAAGAATCTTTGGATCTCAATTACAGATGTTGTCTTGGGACACTCTTCGATTGCCACTGTCTTAGAACAGTCCACAGATATCCCTTTTCTAGTGATAACATGACCCATGAATGATACTTCCTCCATCCAGAACTCACATTTACTATACTTTGTATGCATTTTTTACCTTCACAAAGTCTGTGTCATAGTATTCAAATGTTTCTCATGTTCCTCCTTGCTCATAGAGTATATCAGAATATCATTGATAAAGACTATCAAAATATTTTTCGAGGTAATATCTAATGACTCTATTTATTAAATCCATAAAAATTATATTAGCATTAGTGAGTTCAAATTGAATCACTATGAAATCAAAGTGTTTATACCTCATTCAAAAGGTAGTCTTGGGAATATCTTATGTAAGAACCCGATTCTTATTCTTGAGGTACGGGTTTCTTCTTTTCCTTTTACTTAAGTGTTTTTTAGAAAATAAAAAAATGGGGGGGAATCCCAAAATTTGTGGGTACACGCCATGTACGTTTCCACACGTCGTGTACTTTGGCCCTGTGGGATGAGTACACAGGGCGTGTATCATGTCAGCAATGAAGGGTGTAAAACCTAACTAAACGTCGTGTACTTAGTATATACACGTTGTGTAATCAGTCAAAAGGTGAACAATAATTTGGTGGGAGTAGCTTCCCGCGGAATGACAGTACATGTTGTGTACTTAGAAATTCACGTCGTGTAGTCAAGTCAGCTGATGAATAGTGAGGTGGTGGAAAGCGACCGCCAGAGGAACAGTTAAAAATGAAAAGTAAACGCCATGTACATGATAGTACACGCCATGTAGTTGTGTTTTTTTTATAAATGGGAAGTAGCCTCCTCATTCGACATAGAAGGCAGTGGTTTCAGTTGGAGTGCGAGAGAGATGGTCGAATCTTGGAAGAGATCCCGACCGCACACCAGGACTCCGATTTCTTCCTTGACTATCTTGTTTGAACTGTGCGAGTGAGTTTTATCCCCTTATTGAACCTATCCTTCCAATAAATTCCCAAGGGGAAGTTATTTGAGTTTTAATGTGTGAAACTTTATCCCATATATATGTCTTTCTCGGTTGTTTCAGGAGGTGTTGTTCACGTATATCGATCAGTGGAGATCGATGTAGGTGGTCAGGTGTTAATTTCCAACTGTTGAGTTGTTTTTGTGTGCATTTGTGCTACATGCCCATGTTTGGGGTGTCCTATAGCTGAGACCATGACTAATTAAATACCTAGAATTGCATATGTAATTTAATGAATATCTAATAACTATTTTTTGGGATCATTTCCTTGATCCAAGGATACCCCGTGGGTGTATTTCCCTTGTTTAGCCATTTGGCCAGGATAACCAAGGGTATACCATGATTATAGCATGATTTGAGTTTTCTTCAGAGAAAATGTATATATAATTGCTTGCTTATGTGTTGGGCTTAGCCCGATTACTTTCTTAGCCTAAGGGTAGTGTTTTTATTAGCCTGAGGGCAGTGTTTTGATTAGCCTGAGGCCAAGGTACTATCCATCCTGAGGGTAAGGTTCTATTCAGCCAGAGGGAAAGTGTTTGTTTACCCTGAGGGAAACATTTCATATTCTTGAGGGTTGTAGCTTCCATGCCTAAGGTCAATGACATAAGGGTTTTGTTTCTATTTCTCCTGAGGGAAAGGCCTGAGGATAAGGTTCTGTTTCGCCTGAGGGAAAGGCCTAAGGGAAAGGTTCTATTTCTCCTGAGGGCAAGGCCTGGGGGTAAGGTTCTATTTTGCTTGAGGGAAAGGCCTGAGGGCAAGGATTTGATTTTTCTGAGGGAGTGGTTATGATTATCCTGAGGGAAAGGTTCTATTTATCCTGAGGTAAAGATTCTGCTTAGCCTGAGGGAGAGGTTTTATTTAGCCTGAGGGCAACGATTCTTACGTATGAGGACAATTTTTACTTTGAATATTCACTGTGATGATTTCTTACAATATACCTTCCAAGATAAAGCACGGGCTTGGAATCATTAAATAATTATTAAAATCACTATGAAACTGATAGGAGTAGCTGCTTTTGATTACTTCTTAGTTTACTACATTTTCATTACTGTACACTGCTATTGAATAGTTTCACTAACAGTTGGGCACATGCCTTTGTTGGTTATCTACTGGGATTTATTTCTTACACCCTATTTGGGTCATGTCTTGGGCCCAAACATATTATATTACTACAGGTGTTGATAAGGGATAGAGTCCTTATATAGGTACTTGATTATTACAGAGGAGTTGGAGAACATGGGACCAAGCTTAGGTTTGTGATGCTGCTGAGTTCCTGCTACACTGTTTTGTTTTTCTTTGATGTATTAGTCCCTTGTACCATATTTTTTCAGATTGCAGTGTATCCTGTTTTGGCTGCTTTCTTAGACTTAGATACATATTTCATCCTCATATATATATTACTATTGTCTTTTTTACTTCTGTACATTTGTCCATTTTAGGGGAGAGCCTATCTTTCATCCTTATTTGTGAATTCTACCTGCTAGATAGAGTGAGGATGAGAGAGATATCGTATACAGAATGCCTAGTTCTACGGGATTCGGTGGCAAGTGAGGACTCTCCTCCTGGTTGGATGATAGGTGATGATGAGTTACTATGTATCCATAGACGAGTGTGGGTTCTAGGTGATATACATAGGGATATGATGTGGGAGTTTCATGCTTCATCTTCGGTAGTGCATCCCAGAGTTACCAAAATGTACTGTGACTTGAGACGCCAGAATTGTTGGATGGGTTTGAAAAGAGAGGTATCTAGTTTGGTTATGAGATGTTTCACCTGTCATCAGGTGAAGGAGGAGCATCAGAGGCCAGCTAGACTGTTACAATAGTTACCCATTCTGGAGTGGAAATAGGATGATATGTGATGGCTTCATGACCGGGTTGCCGAGGTCACCATGATGTTGTGATTCCATATGGGTTGTTTTGAAAAGACTTACGAAGGTATCTCACTTTTTTACAATCATGTAAACCTTCAGTGTTGACGAGCTCGGGAGGTTGTATATCTGTGAAGTAGAACGCCTTCATGGGGTCCCTTTTTCTATCATTTTAGATAGGGATGCCCAATTTAAGTCTCATTTCTGGAAGAGTTTACAGATCACACTGGGTACACAGGTGCTTCTGAACAGAGCTTACCACCCTCATATTGATGGCCATTCATAGCGTACCATAAAAGTTCTGGAGGACATGTTTCATGCATGCATCCTTGACTTTGGAAGCTCTTGGGAGAAGCACATTCCCCTGGTCGAGTTTCCCTAAAATAACAGTTTTCAGGAAATTATTGAGATGGCACATTATGAGGCTTTATATGGTAGGCCATATCGATCACCCTCGTGCTGGTTGGAGATAGGTGAGTCAGCTTTACTGAGACCATGTCTTGTGCAAGAGACTTCCGAGAAGGTCCAGTTGATTCAGAAGTGTATGGCTACTGCACAATCTCGTCAAAAATCTTATGTTGACCTCCGTAGACAACCCTTAAAGTTTGTGGTTAGGGATCAGGTTTTCTTGCGTGTTTCACCGAGGTTGGGACACAGGCGGATCAAATGACAGATTAATATTTCACCGAGGTATGTGGGGCCGTTTGAGATTCTAGATAGAGTCGGGATGGTTTCCTGTCTGTTGCAGTTACCAGAGAGGTACCGGGCCATTAACGACGTCTTCCATGTATCTCAGTTGTGTCATTATCCCTCAGACTCATCTCACGTTTTTCAGCCCGAGGAGGTTGAACTTCGTGTAGATGCATCCTTTGAGGAGCAACTGATTCGTAATGTTGATTGGAGCATGAAATTTCTCTGAAGCCGATCAGTTCCTATCGTACTGGTGCTATGGAAGCATGGCCGAGTGTAGGACGAAACCTGGGAGTGGGAGATAGACGTACGTGCTCAGTGGCCATAGTTGTTCTCAGCTCTATCTTCACAACCCTTGGAAGGGAAATTCGGGGACAAATTGATTTAAGGGGGGAATTTTGTAAGAACCCAGTTCTTATTCTTGAGGTACAGAGTCCTTCTTTTCCTTTTCCGTAAGTGTTTTTGAGAAAATAAGGAAAATGGGGAAAAATCCCAAAATTTTTGGGTACACGTCATGTACTTTTCCACATGCCATGTAATTTGGCTGTGTGGAATGAGTACACAGGGTGTGTAGGTCTATCGGCGATGAAGGGTATAAAAACTAACTACATGCCATGTACTTAGTGTATACACGTCGTGTAATCATTCGGTAGGTGAATAGTAAGGTGGTGGGAGTAGCTACCAGAAAAATGACAGTACACACCGTGTATATAGAAATACACATCATGAAGTCAAGTTGGCTGATGAACAATGAGGAGGTGTAAAGTGGCCGACAGATGAATAATTAAAAATTAAAAGTACACACCATGTAATTGAGAGTACACGCCGTGTAGTTCTGTTTTTTTGTTATAAACGGGCAGTAGCCTCCTCATTCGGTAGAGCAGGCCATGGGTTCATTTGGAGCACAAGAGAGATGGACGAATCTTGGATGAGCTCCCAACTGCACACCAGGACTCTGATTTCTTTGTTGACAATTTCGTTTAAACCACGCGGGTGAGTTGTTTACTCTTCTTGAACCCCTCCTTTCAATTATTTCCAGAGGGGAAGTTATTTGAGTTTGAATGGGTGAATGTTTATCCCAAATATACTCCATTATCGGTTGTTTCAGGAGGTGATGTTCACTTATATTGATCTGTGGAGATCGAGGTAGGTGGTTTGGTGTCCATTTCCAACTGTCAGGTTGTTTTTCTGAACAGTTGTGCTACGCGCCCATGTTTGCGGTGTCATATAGCTGATACCTTGTCTAATTAAATACCAATAATTGCATAGGTAATTTGATGAAAATGTAATAACTGCTATTTGGGATCGTTGCCTTCATTCAGGGCCACCCTGTGGGCGCGTTTCCCTTGTTTAGCTGTTTAGCCAGGATACCCGAGGGTATGAAATGGTTATAGCATGCTTTGAGTTTTCTTGAGATAAAATGTATATATAATTGCTTTCTTATGTGTTGGTATTGGCCCGATTACAATCTTAGCGTGAGGGTAGTGTTTTTCTTAGCCTGAGGGCAGTTTTTTTATTATCCTGAGGGCAGTGTGTTGATTCGCCTGGGGGAAAGGTACTATTCAGCCTAAGGGAAAGGTTCTATTCAGCTTAATGCAAAGTGTTTGTTTAGCCTGATGGAAATGATTCATATTCCTGAGGGTTGTAGCTTCCATTCCTTATGGAGACCACATGAGGGTTTCTTTTATGTTTCTCCTGAGGGAAATGTTCTGTTTCGCCTGAGGGCAATGCCTGAGGGCAAGGTTCTGTTTCCCCTGAAAATAAGGCCAGAGGAGAAGGTTCTATTTCTCCTGAGGGAAAGGCCAGAAGGCAAGGTTCTGATTAGCCTGAGGGCATGGTTCTGATTAGGCTGAGGGAAAGGTTCTGTTTATCCTAAGGTAAAGGTTCTGATTATCCTGAGGGAAAGGTTTTTTTAGCCTGAGGGAAATGGTTCTTACGTCTGAGGATAATTTTTACTTTGAATATTCACTGTGGTTATTTCTTAAAATGTACCTGCCAAGATAAAGCATAGGATTAAAATGGTTAAATAATTATTAAAATGGAAATAGAACTAGTATGAGAATCTTCTTTTGAATACATCCTAGTTTACTGCATTTTCATTATTGCACACTACTATTGCACAGTTTAACTGATAGTTGGGAACGGGCCTTTTGTGGTTGCCTACTAGGATTTATTTCTCACACCCTTTTTGGGTCATGTGTTGGGCCCAAACAAATTATATTGCGGATGGTGTTGATAAGGGAAAGAGTCCCTATATAGGTACATGATTGTTGTATATGAGTATGAGAACATTGGACCGAGCTTAGGCATGCGATGCTGCTGAGTTCCTGCAGCACTGTTTTGTTTTGCTTTGTTGTATTTGTCCCTTGTACTTTATTATTTCAGATTGCATTGTATCCTATTTTGGATACTTTCTTAGACTTAGTGAGATATTTCATCCTCATATATATATGACTTTTTTCATCTTTTACTTCTGTACTATTGTCCTTTTCTGCTTGGTATTGTTTACTGCTTCTTCTTTTAGTATCTTGGTATTTTCTCTGCTGTTCTACTCTTTGACAAATGAGGGCATAGTATCCCCACTATCAGACCTAGGCCCTCGGTTCTAGTCGGTAGCATCAAGAATTTGTGGAAATTTTCTTGTGGTCATGTGACCAACTGGGTTCAAGGAACCCGTTGAGTGGTCCCCAGATCCGGGACGTTACAAAGTAGTATTAGAGGAGTTTTCTTTTATTAGAGTTATTTTATTATTTTGAAACAACAGAAAGAGATAGATTGCTAAGGGATTTGGTCATAACTGTGCCTGTGAGTAGCTACCCCACATACAGGTAAGGGTTGTATTGCCTCGAATTAAATTGTGATTTTCTATTTATAATTATTACAATTAATATGATTTTCAACGTTGGGTGACACACTTGTGGTGTGCTATTTATATTATTATACCTGGTTTCTATTTAGTTCAAACCTGATGTGATAAGGGTATTCCATCTCACCCATTATTTAGGCACATGTTAGAATCATATTCCATGTAGGTGCATCAGAAATATAATGTTTTTGTGATATATGTGGTGCTAGAAAATGCATGCTGTTGTGATAGATGCCTTGATAATATACATGCTACTTAATAGGGTATTATTATGTATAGATTTTTGAATGAACACCAAAATTTGGTTTTTGAGGAGTATGGGCCCTCATCAACAAGAATTTGGTCGATAATAAACTTTTTTACATTGTTATAACACATATAAGATTCCATGATTTGGTTCGCAAGGAGTATGGGCCCTCGCAGATCAGAATTTGGCACTTTGGTGTTCATTCAGTGGTTTTTCTGGGCTTTGAAGTAATTTCTGAGGCTTACTGCCCAGAAAAACCCAGAATACACACTGTGTAATTTTAATTTCACACCGTTTACTCTTCTGTTCAGGAAGAAATGAAAAAATATTAAGTACACGCCGTGTAGTTTCTAACCGTGTCATTGGTCATGTAGGCACAAACACAGGGTTGGGAAAACTCTAGAGGGACCACTCTATGTACCGATTGTACATGTCGTGTAATGTTAACCATGTCTCCGTCGTGTGACAAACAACATGAACGGAGAAATATTTACTTAAACAAGTCGTGTAGTCCTTATACACACCGTGTAGTGTAATATGGGAATCTGACCGTGTAACTAACAACACGGTTCAGTGATATCCTTTCTAGTACACATCGTGTACCTATAGGACACGCTGTGTAGTCTTGACCGGTGAGAGGCCGTGTGGACTTGGCCATGTGGCTGGGGAAACAGGGTGGTGTACATGTCCTGTACGGGTGTAACACGCCGTGTAGTGTCACTTGAGTAGCCGGCCGTGTCACTAACAACACGGGCAGTTAGAATCTAAGTTGTATACGCCATGACTATCTAGAACAAGCCGTATAGTGTGAGCTATATACCCAGCCATATCTCAAACAACATGGTCGGTGAAGCTTGTCTAGTACATGTCGTGTAGACCTTATACATGAAGTGTAGTCTCATTCAAAAGAGAGACGTGTGGCTAAGCTGTATAGAAGGACTCGGGCAGGGGAAGAAAATTCAAGTACATGTCGTGTGTGTGGGAAACACGCCATGTGTTTGGGGTGTTACACAACCACTTCTGGTAGAAGCACACACCCATCTGAAAACTTAAGGGAACAAGTCATGTAGTTATTATACATGTCGTGTAGTCTTGTTTTGTAAAACTTGAATTCTTATTTCTTCTGTTCCCTTCTTAAGTCTCCAATTCTTAGTCCTTGATAATCATAATCTAAGGCATGTGTTTAGCCTGGTAGATTCATGCCACTGAGACGACCATGATTTTTTTTCAAAGAGTGTAGCAACAATTATACTCCAGAGATAGTAGGCCATGGGCTACTGATGGATCCTCTAGCAGAGCCAGATGTGATACCAGCCATTATACCGGATGCACAGTTCCGTGAAGGCTTCATGCGGTTCATGCAGACCATCATGGGAGCACTGTCGGCTGCCACATCTATAGAAGAACTGAAACTTATATTTCAGCAATATAATATGCCTACGTTTTCAGGGGATGGCAGACCACAGGCTGTGGAGTCTTGGCTGGGTTCTATGCATACTATCTTCGAGTATCTGGAGACACCTCCAGGGAGGAGGATCAAGCTCGCTACATACATGCTGCGTGATTCCGCCAAGAGATGGTGGGATGTTACCACCCAGACCAAGCATCCCCGAGACATGGCGTTGTATGATTTTCATGAAGTCTTCTATGAGTTTTTCGTTCCGGAGATGCTGAGGGCATATCGAGCTCGAGAATTCATGAATCTACAGCAATCCGCCATGTCAGTGATGGATTATTCTACCAACTTCACCGAGATACAATTCTTTGCACCTATTCTGGTGGGAGATGAGATGTTAGCGGGTCGATGCTTTGAGGATGGTTTTCGATATGACATCTGAACACTGTTGAATGTTTTCAGGTTTCCTACAGTGCATGCTATTGTGAACCAGGCACTGATTACTGAGCGGAACCCGCGGGAAGCTACTGGTGCAGGCCAGGGTGGTTCGGCTTCAGTTTCATGGTACAATTTCTACCAGTAAGAGGAAGAGGTAGATGGATTTCTCTCATAGTGGAAGTACTGTACAAAATAATTATTTAGGTGGCCCGATAATGTGCTACGAGTGCGTTAAAGAGGGGAACAAGAGAACTCAATGTCCGTGTGACCTAGTGGAGTTCTGAGCATGCGGTAAGATGGGTCATCTTTAGAATTTTTGCAAGGCGATTCCCCCAGTGGCTAGTGAGAGGGGTTCTATGCAGACCCCATGTGCAGGAGCAGGGCCAACAGCTTCTTACCAGTCATGGAATTGGAATACGTCGGGATGTTCAGGTCGAGGTGGTGGTCGTGTACATGGTAGCTAGACACCAACAGTAGGGCGGGTCAGCTCAGGGTAGCCAGGCTGTTTCGTAGGGCCACGACACTGGGTAGGCATATGCAGTGCAACAGACCCAATAAGAGCATGATCCCAGACCTTCCACCATCAGAGGTACTATTGTAGTGGTTTCTGTTTTTTCTTCAGTACTTTTTGATATTGGTGCTACACATAGCTTTATATCTGTGCCCATTGTGGAGAGCCTTGGGATCTGTTTTTCTTCTTTATTCTAATATCATGACGCTAGAAACTCCATTGGGAATTAGAGCAGCAAGTGTGTGTCAATGCAGGGAGTTACCGCTAGAGCTTGGTGGGTATCACTTTCTATGGGACCTCTATGTCTTCGATATGACGAGCTATGACGTCATTCTTGGGATGGACTAGTTGGTACCCTTTCGAGCCTTTGTAGATTTCTATTGTTGTAGGTTGAGTTTCATGTCACCATAGGGAAAAGAGATTCTATACAATGGAGAATGGGATGTCCAGGCGAGCTGAGCTAGACCCGAGCATCATAGTCAAGGTGGAGTGACAACCCAGATTGAGAGTTTATATCTGGATGACCAGGGAACTTTTCAGAAGGATTTCCCTCCAGTGGTTGATCATTTCAGGGATATATTCCTGAACAACTATTCATGTCTACCTCCGGAGTGAGAGTTGGATTTATCTATTGAGCTTGTGCCAGGAGTGGCACCAGTTTCCATTACTCCTTATAGGATGGCTACACCAGAATTGTAGGAGATCAAGAAGTAGTTGCAGGAGTTGTAGGCAAAGGGTTTCATCGGACCCAGAACTTCCCCTTAGGGTTCACCTTTCCTGTTTGCGATGAAGGTACACAGTACCCTCATACATTGTGTGGATTATCAGAAGATGAACCAGTTGATGGTCAAGAACCAATATCCCTTTCCATGAATTGATGATATTTTTGATCAAATTTAAGGAGCACGAGTGTTCTAGAAGATTGACTTGAGATCCGGATATCATCAGTTTCATGTTATACCATCAGACATACCACTTACAGCTTTTCAGAGAAGATATGGTCTATACCAGTACTTGGTCATGCCATTCAGACTCAAGAATGAGCCAACAGTTTTCATGGCTCTGATGAATCATGTGTTCCACCCATATCGGTTTTCATTTGTGGTAGTATTCATGGATGATATCTTGGTGTCCTATCACACTCGACACGCCCATGATACCCATCTTGAGATCATTTTGATTACACCGATAGAGCATCAGTTATATGCTAAGATCTCAAAGTTCCACTTTTTGATGGACCAGATTCACTTACGGGGTCATATCATCTCTGAGGTAGGAGTTGCGGTAGACCTAGAGAAGGTGAGATCATTAGTTTCCTGGGATCAGCCTAAGAACATGTTTGAAATACGAAGTTTCTTGGGGCTGGTTGGTCACTACAGGCACTTTATACAGGACTTATCCAATTTATCAACATTATTGATGGGTTTGACTAAGAAGGGTGTGAGTTTTTTTTGTCAGAATCTTACGAGACAACCTTTCAGGAGATGAAGGGATGTTTGACATCAGCATCAGTCCTGACACCTCCAGAGCAAGGGAAGATCTATACAGTTTACTGTGATGCATCAGGTATAGGGATGTGAGCAGTGTTTATGCAGGGTGATCAAGTAGTTGCGTATGGGTTTTGGCAGTTGAGACCACATGAGAGGAATTACCCGACGCATGATCTCGAGTAGGCTACAGTCATTCATGTGTTACGCTATTGGAGACATTATCTCTTTGGATAACATTTTTTGGTGTTTACGGACCAAGAAAGTCTTAAATACATCTTTACCCAACCTGACCTGAATTTGAGACAGCGAAGGTGGGTTGAATACCTTCATTCCTTCGACTTTGAGCTTGCACATACACCTTGTAAGGGTAACTCAATAGCTAATGCACTGAGTAAGATGACTCAGATATAGGCAGTGCAGGAGGCCAGGGGTGAGTGGTAGCTCATGGATTTTTTCTCTGAGATGCATTTGGAGGTGAAAAATAGTCAGGGGCGGGCCTATCTTTATTTCTTATCTATGACTTCTACCCTCCTGGATAGAGAGAGGATGAGATATCTATCAGATATAGAAGGTCTAGTTGTACGGGAGTCGGTGGCAAGTCAGGACTGTCCTCCTGGTTGGATGATAGGTGATGATGAGGTACTGCGTATCCATAGACGAGTGTGGGTTCCAAGGGATATATGTGAGGAGTTGATGTGGGACATTCATGATCCAGCTTGGGTAGTGCATCCCAGAGTTACTAAAATGTATCGTGACTTGAGATGCCAGTATTGGTGGCCGGGTATGAAACGATAGGTAGCTAGTTTTGTTATGAAATGTTCCACCTGTCAGCAGGTGAAGGCGAGGCATCAGAGGCCATCTAGACTGTTACAACAGTTATCCATTCTCGAGTAGAAATGTGATGGTGTCATGATGGACTTCGTTACCATGTTTCCAAGGTCACCTCGAGGCAGTGATTCCATATGGGTTTTTGTGGACAGACTTACGAAGGTAGCTCACTTTTTGACGATCAAGGAGACCTTCAGTGTTGACGAGCTCAGGAAGTTATATATCCAAGAGGATGTACGCCTTCATGGGGTCCCTCGTTCTATAATTTTAGATTGGGACGCCCATTTTACATCTCATTTCTGGAAGAGTTTTCATAGGGAACTGGGTACACGGGTGGTTCTGAGCACAGCTTACCACCCTTAGACCAATGGCCAGTCAGAGCGTATGATACAAGTGATGGAGGACATGTTGTGTGCATGCATCAAGGAATTTGGGGGATCTTGGGAAAAGCACATACCCCTGGTTCAGTTTTCCTACAATAACGGTTTTCAGGAAACTATTGAGATGGAACCTTACGAGGCATTATATGGTAGGCCATGCCATCACCCTTGTGCGGGTTGGAGATAGGTGAGGCAACTTTACTGGGACCATGCCTCATGCAGGAGACTTAAGAGAATGTCTAGTTGATTCAGAAGTGGATGGATACTGTATAGTCTCATAAATAATCTTATGTTGATCATCATAGATGGACCTTGGAGTTCGTGTTTCGGGATCAGGTTTTCTTTCATGTTTCACCGAGGTTGGGACAAAGGCAGATCAAGAGACAGGGTAAACTTTCACTGATGTATGTGAGGTCATTTGAGATTCTAGAGAGAGCTGGGCCAGTTGGCTATCCTTTGCGGTTACCATAGAGGTATTGGGCCATGCATGACATCTTCCATGTATCTCAGTTGTGCTGTTATCACTCAGACCTATCTCAAGTTTTTCATCGCGTGGAGGTTGAACTTCAGGCAGATGCATCCTTCTAGAAGCATCTGATTCTTAATGTTGATAGGAGAACGAAGGTTCTCTGAGGCTGTCCAGTTCCTCTCATACTAGTTCTATAGCAGTATGGCCGAGTGCAGGATGAAACTCGGGAGTGGCAGACTAACGTACGTGCTCAGGGGAAAGAGTTGTTCTCAGCTTTATCTTCACCACCTTTGGAAGAGAAATTCAGGGATTAATTCCTTTAAGGGGAGAAGTTTTTAAGAACCCAATTCTTATTCTTGAGGAATGAGTTTCTTCTTTTCCTTTTCCTAAAGTATTTTTGAGAAAATAAGGTAAATGGGGGAAAACCCAAAATTTGTGGGTACACGCCATGTACTTTTCCACACGCTGTGCACTTTGGCCGTGTTTGATGCGTACACAGGGTGTGTAGGTCTTTCGGTGATCAAGGGTGTAAAAACTGACTACACACCATGTACATAGTATATACACGCCGTGTAATCAATTAGTAGGTGAACAGTAAGGTGGTGGTAGTAGCCGCCAGCAGAACGACAGTACACGCCATGTACATAGAAATACACGTCGTGTAGTCATGTCGACTGATGAACAGAGTGGCGGTGTAAAGTGGCCGCCAGAAGAACAGTTAAAAATGAAATGTACACGCCATGTACTTTAGAGTACACACCGTGTAGTTCTGTTTTTTTTATAAATGGGTAGTAGCCTCCTCATTTGGAAGAGGAGGCAGTGGGGTCATTTGGGGCGTGGGAAAGATGGTCGAATCTTGGAAGAGCACCTGACCGTACGCCGGGACTCTGATTTCTTCGTCGATGATCTTGTTTGAACTTTGCAGGTGAGTTGTTCACTCTTCTTGAAACTCTCCTTAAAATTATTTCCTAAGGGTAAGTTATTTGAGTTTAAATGGGTGAACATTTATCCTAGATATACATCAATCTTGGTTGTTTCAGGAGGCGTCGTTCGCGTATATCGACCAGTGCAGATCTGGGTAGGTGGTCTAGTGTTTATTTACAACTGTTGAGTTGTTTTTGTGTACAGTTGTGCTACATGACCATGTTTGGGGTGTCGTATGGCTGAGGCATTGACTAATTAAATACCAAGAATTTCATAGGTAATCTAATGAATATGTAATAACTGCTGTTTGGAATCGTTGCCTTGATCCAGGGCCACCATGTAGGTGCATTTCCCTTGTTTAGCCGTTTGGCCAGGATACCCGAGGGTATGCCATGATTATACCATGCTTTGAGTTTTCCTAAGAGAAAATGTATATATAATTTCTTTCTTATGTGTTGGGCTCGGCCCAGTTACTTTCTTAGCCTGAGGGGAGTGTTTTTCTAAGCCTGAGGGCAATGTTTTGATTATCCTGAGGGCAATGTACTATTCAGCCTGAGGGCAATGTTTCATATGCCTAAGGGTTGTATCTTCCATGCCTGATGGAAATCACTTGAGGGTTTAGTTTCTGTTGTGCCTGAGGGAAATGCCTAAGGGAAAGGTTCTATTTTGCCTAAGGGCATGGCCTAAGGGCAAGGTTCTGTTTCACCTGAGGTTAAGGCCTAAGGGAAAGGTTCTATTTCCCCTGAGGGAAGGGCCTCAGGGAAAGGTTCTGATTATCCTGAGGGCATGGTTCTAATTATCCTAAGTGCAAGGTTCTATTTAGCCTGAGGGATAGGTTTTGATTAGCCTGAGGGAAAGGTTTTGTTTAGCCTGAGGGCAAGGGTTCTTACATATGAGGACAATGTTTACTTTGAATATTCAATGTGGTGATTTCTTACAATGTACCTTCCAAGATAAAGAACATGCTTGGAATGGATAAATAATTATTAAAATGGCAATGAAAATGGTTGGAGTAGCTTCTTTTGAGTACTTCCAAGTTTACTACATTTTCATTACTGCACACTACTGTTGCACAGTTTCACTAATAGTTGGGCATGGGCCTTTGGTGGTTGCCTACTGGGATTTATTTCTCACACCCTGTTTGGGTCATGTCCTGGTCCGAAATAGATTATATTTTTGTAGGTGTTGCTAAGGGAAAGAGTCCCTATAATGGTACTTGATTGTTGTAGAGGAGTAGGAGATCATGGCACCGAGCATAGGCTTGTGATGCTGCTTAGTTCCTGCTGCACTATTTTGTTTTGCTTTGCTATATTAGTCCCTTGTTCTGTATTATTTCAGATTGCAGTGTATCCTATTTTGGCTGCTTTCTTAGACTTAGGGACATATTTCTTCCTCATATATATATGATTGTTGTCATGTTTTACTTTTCTACTATTGTCCATTTTAGCATGGTATTGTTTACTGCTTCTGCTTTTAGTATGTTTGTATTTTCTTCGATGTGCTACACTTTGACAAATGAGGGCATAGTTTCCCCATTATCAAACCTAGGCCCTCGCTACTAGTCGACAGCCTCTGACATTTGTTGAAATGCGCTTGAGGTCATGTGACCCACCTGGTTCAGGGCACCCATTTAGTGGCACCCGGATCCAGGACGTTACATCATCCTTCCTCACCTTCAATTGGTGATATCCCGACCAAAGGTTCACCTTTGAGAAATAAATGGCCCCATGTAGCTGATCAAACAAGTCATCTATCCAAGGAAAGGTATACTTTTTATTTCTCGTTATTTTATTAAGCTCGCATTATTCAACATAGAATCACATTGATCCATCCTTATTCTTGACGAATAGGATCGGTACACCCTACAATGAAGCGCTCGATCATGTAAAACCCTTCTCATAATTCTTCTGTAACTTATTAATTATTTATTCTAGCTCTATGATGGACATTCTATAAGGTGTATTTGATATAAACAGAGATCCAAGAATAATTTCAATTGATAGCTCAACCTCTCAATCAATATTAATACCAAACAACTCTTTAGGGAACACATTAGTGTAATACCTCACGATGAGAATGTATTCATGAACAATTATCTCCTTTGTCTCAATCATTTAAGAAATATATACTTGCTCATAAGGAAACAATATCCAAATTGAGATGATGATTCAGAAGGAGATACCTCTTCCTCTTTACACTTGTACAAGATTAGAGGATTCTCTAGGATGTGAATAGTGATCTCCCTTTCCTGAATGCTGATGCTATATTAGTATAAAGATAGCCAATCCATGATCAAAATAGCATAAAACTCTACCAAAGGGAGTATGAAAATATTTACTAGGAGGTTCAATCCACAAAAATTTATCAGGGAGGAGTTATACACCATGAATTTAATAATTTCCACATTAGTTTTACTCATAGATAACTCATCCTCCATATTTTGAGGTGGTGCTTAAATAGTTATACTAAACTTGAAAGATATGAAATAATGCATAGAAGTAGAATAAAATAAAAAATTTGTTATTCTTGAATGAATAACCAGTGTACCCATCACCACATCATTTTTCATCTTCACCATTGTTGTAGTGAAAGTGTAATTCATTCCTTGTAGCCTTGGAGGTTGTTGTCGATTTCCTCCCATAACCCTTGACTTGAAGAAATTGTTCTCATAATTCCCATGTTCCTTGCATTTGAAACACTGTACTACTATCTAAGAGTTTATATGAAGGTTCCTTTATTCTTCCACATTAGTAGAATTCTTTATAACCCTTCAATAGTTCTTATCCAGATGTCCCATTCTTCAACATTTGAAGCAATTATTGTTTCCCTTTAGATAGTTCTCAAGATACTTCTTCCCATAATTTTTACATTTTGGATGTTCAGTCTTATTTATATCATGGGATTTTTTTGATGAAACACCCATATTAGACTCCATTTTCCAATTTTTTCACCAGCCCCACGAGACCATAGAGTTTCTCTAATATCCATTTAAACCTTGAGGGCACAATGGATAATCTAATCATAATAATCGATGTCGCAAATCTCCAATGCTTTGCATAGAATCAACTTTAGTCTACTAAAGAGGAAATCAAACTTTCTTTTAGTGTTCATACCAAATCTGGAGGTGTATCTTGAATGCATGTTTTCTTCATATTCCCTAATAGACTCATCTTCCTTTTACTTAATTTCAAGAAAATCTTTTTCCATCTTGAGATATAGTGTTTAGGGAAAATATTTATTTAGAAACTTTTCCATGAACTCATCCCAATCCATGGAAACAATTTCGTCTTGGGACTTCATATTATTGATCAGATTCCACCACTGATCATCTTCCCATCACAATGATAGAACTCTAGCACAAATTTCTCTTAATCTGAGAATTGGAGGATAGAGAATATATTTTCAATGGAGTTAATACACAGTTCCATGAAGAGGGGATAAGAATATGTACTAAACATGGGAGGCCTTTTCCTCATGAGGTATTAGATGGAAACTTTATCTTTCTTTTTAGGAGGAGGGTGTTCCACATGATTCATGTTAATATTCATAACTTGAGCCAATTGAGAAAGTACTGTCCAAATGTTTTCAGTGCCTGTTCCCATCATATTTGGAATATCATTAGGGAAATCATTACATTGAATTTTACATTTCTTATTGGAATGTGTTCTTCCATTTCCATCGATTATCTAAAAAATAATGTAAAATTAGGGGGGATTGAATAATTAGCTAATAATCTTAAAATTAAACATTAAGAATAAAAGGGTAAACTCTTAAAGAAAATGTATATCCTAACTTTTGATTCAATAGGTTTCAATCTTGGTTATCCATGATCTATTTCATATAATTTATTCTTATGGGATTTTTTTGTTCCCTTAATAATGGTTCATAATTATCTTATGGATTTACCAAATCATATCCCCAAGAGTGTCAAACTAGTAACACCAAGGCTTGTTTCATGTACCAGGTTACCCTAAGTCAAGCCTGGAACACCTTGTCATAGTTTCTTCTAATAGGTAAATTTGTTCCAAAACCACATCAACTTGTAGTATGTAGATAGGGATATTTTTTTTGATAAGACACTTACTTTAAACAAACTAAAATTTAGGGATGTTTTCTTATAATTAGTCTTATCCATAAGGTTATTACTAAAGTGATATATTCCTAATCTCTAAAAAACTAGACCTTGTTGTGTTACCAACTATAGAGACCCAATCCTTTTATACATAACATTACATGATTTTAAGAATAATTAAACATTAATTTACAATCCAAGCATCCTAAAGTCTAGTGTCTTGGAAGACTAGGTTCATAAAATTGAAAACATGGGACTAAAAGAAACATTACATTATTTAATATTATTAAATAGGTCTTAACATTAACTGTTCTCATATATCCTCTTAGGATAACCTGAGGATAACATGAACCAAGGTATGAGATAAAAATCCTTGTAAGGGAATAAACATAATAATAAATATTAGCAAATGGGTTAGAAGGCATGATGTAATGATATAAAAAGGAATGGAACATAATTAAACATATGGAATAATAACATATAAAACATGGGATCATATAATCATCGAATCATAGAAATGTGGCTGCATCATAAAACATGACTTTTTAATTAGTTTAGACTCACTGTATAAAGATTAGCATGAGTCAATGTTAACAGCCAAGATCGTTGCTCATGTAGCATGAGTCAAGGCTAACCGCCAAGACTATTTCACATAACATCTCAGGAGACTAAACTTTACCCAATTTATTGGAGTGATATCAGGGTGCACTCATCAAAACATGTTCATAAATATTCTATCCACATATAGAATCATACATAATCAATTGTACATAAACATAAGGGTTACCCATTGAAAGAATTGAGTATCATAATAATGTCATAAAGCCTAACAAATGGGAGTATCATAAAAGTTTCCATGAAGGAAAGTAATTAGATCATTAAAAAAATCATAAGGTATAATAGTTAGATATCATGATATGTGATGTCAAATTGAAGTGATAACATGTCAAAAGAGTATTTAAGAAACATTATAATTAAAACATTTTAGTGCGGTTTAAGGAAAATATCAAATATAATTTAAAGAATAAAAAGGAATAATATTTTATATAAAACCAAAATTGAACAAATAATGTTTTAATAATAAAAAAATCAATTTTGTAAAAAAATGGTGGCTTAAAATAGATTATAGAGTGAACTTTAAATTGGGTAAAAATTCAGGAAGTTCCCTAAAATTGTATTTGCTTATCGGGAATAATTGAGGAGGGAACAACAAAAAAACATTAATATTCCCGAAAGAGAATGATCAATGTATCTTGATACTTAAGTTTGTAATATATACATGTAATTTATGAGATATTCATAAAAACGATAAATTCCTTTATGTAAAAATAAAGATATAGCGACCCGAAAGAATAATGGAGGTTCGGGTAGAATTTCTTACCATAAGTTCGAAGGTGTTCTTCCCATGATCATCATGATCTAGATAATAAAATTAGATTCATTAATTAATAACTAATAACCTCTTATACATTCAATTTATTTATTATAACTTTATTTTGTATATTCATGGACTTTTGAATGGGTTAAGATGTTTGATTTCATTGTTTCGGAGCGTTTGTTTCCTTGGTTTTCCTGATCAGTTTACTTATATACATGTACAGATAATAATGTAAGATGAGGATGGTTGTCTAGAATTGAAGTTATATGTTATTAGTGAAAATAAATAAGATTAAAATTTTATAAAATTCATTTGGTTATTTTCATTGAGGATTAATCATTGTATAAAACATTAATGACAAACGCTTGGATTAATTTGGGGATTTTTTCATCACAACGAACTCATTTTGTTTTGTAAATTAATACCATTTGTATAAATAGATCCATGAACATTATATTAAATATATTAAATATATAATAATATATTTCAACACTAAAAATTCTTTCATGTCCAGAATTTAATATGGTAATTGAAAACCTGTCTTCCTTGAATGTGGTAAATTAACACATCTCAGATAGTGTTTTAATTTATAGTATAAAAATGAGGGGAAAAGAGAGATGAAAATGAATTATTCTATTATTATAATAAAATTATATTATATGTATTTTACTATAGTTTTAATTCCTTTTTTATATAAATAGGTGAGGATATAATAGAAAATAATGGAACTTGAAACGAAATTGAAAGAAAACAGAAGATGGTTTTTCCTCTTGAGTCCTTCCTCTTGAGAACCTCCATAGAGGAGAGGTTTTCGTATTTTGATGAGACCAAGAGCTCTGGGAAGTGGGAGAGAGGATAATTTAGATATTTTAGAAGAATTTAGACAATACACAAGGCATGATAATTTTGAAGAGTAGAGTGGGGTGAGGGTGATTTTTATAGTGGAGGAGAGAGGTGATTTTTGAATATCTTATTCATTTGTTTAGTATTTTTCTCAATACAAGAAATAGTGCTGATTCCTAAGACTAAAAATAGTAATTAAATCATGTGAGTTTGAACTAAGGGTGATTACATCATCCATGATGTTAGTAATAGTGAATTTAATTTCTAATGTTTATATATGGTAAATTACTGTATTTTACTATTCACAAAAAACTCAAGTATTTCATAATAATCCCAAAAATTCACTATAACAATTTTTCGACATTTAGATTTCAAAAAAGAACTCCATTTTTAAATAAAACAAAATTTAAGAAATTTAATATTTAATTAAAATCATAATTTACTTGAAAAATTCAAATTTTAAAATAAAACTGTTTTTCTAACAATTTGAAAATTTAATTAAGGTCTCATGAAATTTATCTTATAATCATAAAACATCAAAATAAAAATTTACTATAACATCCCAACCCCAGAAGCATGGTTCTGATGAATTAATCATTAAATATTCATGATTATGAGGAATGAAATCCCAAAGGAATGATTAGTTTATTAGTCTTGCAGAAACTAGATACATACATGTACTCAAATTACAATGGTAAAGGTAACAAAATTAAATACATAACAACAACTAAAAAAACTGAATCAATGAGAACTCAATAAATGGTATCCTCTTCATAAACTATTGAAAGTAAAAAATGAAATGGGTGAGCTCCAATTATCAGTATGGTTTACAAATAGCTGAAGTATGAATCCACAATAACTGAATCATAATAAATTTGCATAGTCAATATGGCATACTGAATAAATGAAAAAAACATGCCATTAATAAACTGAGAATGAAACTACATCCATTGATTTTTTTCATTGGGAAAACCTGATGAATAGTAATAATTGAAAATGAATTAATAGAATTCTTATTAATTGGACGTCATGTATCTGGAACATGGTACCAATATACCATCGAAACGGTTTATGTTTGTGGGTATAAACCTGTCTGATTTTTGGGAACAAACTCAAAGGGTTTGTTGCTAACTAAAATTTCTCATGAGACCTAAAAAAGGAATTTAGGTGCTATAGTGGGCCATTACCATCATTTAAAGTCCAAATCATTCTTTATACACTGACTTAATAAAAGTACAATATGCCTTCTCAATATCCGTATAGAGTAGAGGATACAAATGCATCAGTATTCCCATAGCTAAAACAACATTCCAAACAAGCACTATATGTAAAAGGGTATAAGGCTTAAGAAAATAATAATAAATATGAAAAAATAATATGGATATATAATATACATAAAGTTTAAAATGTAAAATGATCCAAAATTGGTATTAGTTACACGACATAAAAATTATTAGGTTCACAATACCAAGTAAATCACAATGAAATGGAAACTGAAACAAAGTTACATACAACATTGTAATCAATAGAGTTAATAATCATCAAGTTAATACTTTAATACCATGAAAATAAAGATAATAATGATATTTGTTATCAAATTTTAGTAAACACACACCACATACAAGAAATAAGTGGTGAATAATGGAAATATCAAAGAAATAAAAGTGAGATGAGAACACCTTACCTTATTCCTGAATGTGTTCTTAGTTTGATTTTAAATACCTAAATAATATAATTTTGACTCATTAATTAACAATAATAGATCCTCATATACTTTTAATTGATCTATTTTGACCTTATTAGGTTCATTAATGGCCTTTTTGATGGGTTTAAGAGGTTCAATTTTATTATTTTGGAAGCATTTTCTGCATAGGTTTTCATGATCAACTTACATGTATTTATAAATGGAAGATCATTTTAAATGTGTGTAAACATAAATAATTGTTAATATATATTATTATTTAGATTATATATATAAATTATATTATAATATTTTTGGATTATATACCATGAGGATGACTCATTAGTTAAAAGTTATTGACACATGCTTGGATTAACTTGGCAGTTTTGTGCATAATGAACTTGTTTTGTACTATTATTTTATATAATGAGTGTGTAAGGATTAAATAACATTGAATAAGGAAAAATAAATATATTATGATATATTTCAACCACTAAAATGGTTTCATGACTAGTATTGAATATATAAATAGTAATTGAAAACCTCCCATCCTTGAATGTGATAAATCAACAAATCTCGAACGATGATTTCATTTTTACTGTAAGAGGAGGGGGAAAAGAGATATGATGATGAAATATTCAATTAAAATAATAAAATTACAGTCCATTTAATGTTCAGGAATTATCATAGAATTTGGATTTGGAGAGGTTAGGAGATAGATACAAAATAATGGAACTTGAAAAAGAAGTTGAAAGAAAAAGGATGAGAGGTTCACCTCTTGAGTACTCCTCCTTGAGAATATTCTCAAGGCCCTTGTTTTTTGTCATTTGGTGAGGCCATTAGGTCTTGGACGTGTGGTCAGGGATTGGGAAGTGTAATTGGTAGATCTTAGGCAAGTCTCAAAGCTTTAATGGTGTGGGAGGTAGAGGGGGTGAGGGGTGGTTTATATAGTGTTGGAGAGGAGGGTTTTCTTAATATTATAATCATTAATTTATTATTTTTTAAAAGATAATAAATACTAAGTATTTACATGACCTATAATAGTAATAAGTTCATGTGAGTTCAAGATTTGGTTTCTTTCATTACTCATGATGTTAGGAATAGTTAATTTAAATTATAATGTATTTATAAGGTAAATTAATATATTTTATTATTCACCAAAAATTCAAGTATTTCAGAAAAATCCCAAAAATTCACCGTAAACATTTTTTGACATTTAGAATCCAAAAATGAACTCCATTTTTCATAAACAATTTTCTAAATATGGTAAATTAAAATTTTAATTAAAATCATTATTTAATCGAAAAATACAAACACTTAAAATATTCATTTTTATTTTTAAGGTGCCTAAATTTTATTTACACTTTCATGGGTTTGGTTACAATTCATAAGAGTCATATTACTTTTCATAAGAGTAAGTTAATATTCATAAGGGTAAGTTACTATTCATAAGGGTAAGTTACTATTCATAAGGGTAGGTTACTATTTCCCAAAATTTAAGTTTATTCTATTAGACTCCAAATATCACCCTAATTGCAACAGTGTATGTCCAGTTTTCAAAATTCAAAATACATAAGTTGAAAATTTAAGTTTAATGGCTAGTTTAGGACTATATCCTATATATAACCATTTTTTCACATAGACTTAGTGATTCAAGCAATATAGGCTATGAATTGAAAGTATTTAAGAAAAACATACCATAAAATGTTTGGGGTGTTATATTATTCCCACCTTCAGAAATTTATTCCTTGAAATTTTTCATGTATAAAGACCTTCATAAAGATGTGTGTGGTTCTTATTTATAACATCCTCATCTTCCCACATTGATTCTTCCATTTTATGGTTTCTTCAATGAACCTTTACAAGATGAGTTTTCCAATTTCTCAATACCTATTCCCTTGTTTCAATAATCTCGATAGGCTCTTCAAAGTATGAAAAATCATGTTCCAGTTCTATTTCTTCATAGGTGAGTACCTTCCTTGGGTCTGGTATGTATGTCTTTAACAAAAACACATGGAACACATTTTGAACTTTGGGGAGACTTGGTGGAATTACTAAATGGTAAGATACTGCTCCTATTTATTCCATAATTTTAAATGGTCTGATGTACCTAGTGATATTTTCCCTTTATTACTGAACCTTAAGACACCCTTCACTACTACAAAATCGGTCTTTATTAGCACTCAAAATAGGCTTTAACAGTTCTAAAAAAAGTGTTGTAGAGCTCAGTGCTGATAAAGGGGTACTTTATCAGTGCTAAAAAGATGCTGAAAAAGGGGGACTTTATCAGCGCTAAAACGGTGCTGATAAAAAACCCATTTATCCGCGCTAAAAAAGGGATGATAAATGTGTCTTTTATCAGCGCTCCTTTAGCACTGATAAACTGATCCTTTATCAGCTCTTTTTTAGCACTGATAAAGGTGGAGTTTATCAGTGCTTTTTTAGCAATGATAAAGGTGTATTTTATCAATGCTTTTTTAGTGCTAATAAATGTTGCCTTTATCAGCGCTGATAAATTCCCTGTCTATTGCTACAAAAAATTCTATAGCAGCACACCCAAACACCTGCAAAAAAATCGGCATCTCAATAAGTATACCCATAAAAAATTAACACAAAAATCATAAGCTAATTAGACCAAGTATACACATACAAAAAGTATCCTCGTACACCATTAACACATAATTCATAAGTTAATTAAGTACATAAAGAATTCAATTCAAAATCCAGGGGGTTGGAAGGGCTTTTTAGGGGTTTGGGGTGGCTATCCAAGGGGGGGTAGGGGTGTCCGGTGGGATGGGGGTCTCCAGGGGGAAAGTGGTGTCCAGGGGGTGGGGGCGGTCCAGGAGGTTGGGGGCAGTCCAAGGAGGGTGGGGGTGTCCGAGGGGGTAGGCTGGTGTCCAAGGTGTTGAGGGGGCTTTCCAGGGTGTGGGGGTGTCCAGGGGGTGGGGGCGGTTTGGGGGGTGGGTGGGGATATCCAAGGGGGTGGGGTTGTGTCCAGGAGGGTTGGATGGGGGATGTCTTGTGGGATAGGGGTGTCCAAGGGGTGTCTTGGGGGGTGGGGGCGGTCTGGGAGGTTGGGGGTATGTCCAAGGGTGGTGGGGTGGTGTCCAAATTGGGGGGTGTCCAGGTAGGGGGGGCTATCTATGTGGTGTACAGGGGGTGGGATGGTGTCCAGTGTGTCTAGGGGAGGGGGGCTTTCCATGGGTTGGTGGGGTTGTCCAAGGGGGTGGGATGGTGTCCGAGAGGGTGGGGTGGTCGTCCATGGGTGGGGGTGTCCAGGGGTGGGGGTATCCAGGTGGTGGGGTGGTGTCTATGAGGGGTGGGGGTTCCATCCATGGGGTGGTGGTTGGCTAGGGGGGTGGGGGTGTGGGGGTGTCCGGGGGGCGGGGGTTAGTGGGGATGTCTGAGGTGGGGAGCTGTCTATGGGAGTGTCTAAGGGGTTGAGAGGGCTTTCTAGGGTGTGGGGTTGTCCAGAGGGGTGGGGGTTTCCAGGTTGTAGATCAGTTGTTGTTTTCATTTAAGATTTTGTCCATTTAAAATTTTGTCCATTTAAAAAAAAGAGAGACCCTTTGTGTGATACTGGCCACATCGGACCTCGGATTGAGGCGAGGTTTACTTTTACAGGTCGCAAAGTACCCATGGATCATTCTACTAAAAGATCAATACAATCTGAATGCTTTTGGTTGGATTTACGTAGGTCAGTTGTTGTTTTCACTTAAAATTGTGTTCGTTTTAAACAAAAGAGATACACTTTGAGTGATACTGACCACGCCGTGCCTCGGATTGAAGTGGGGTTGACTCGTACATGTCACAAAGTACCATGGATCGTTCTCATATAGGATCAATACAATCCTAATGCATTTGGTCAGATTTCTGTAGGACAGTTGTTGTTTTCACTTAAAATTGTGTCCATTTAAAAAAAAAGAGACACTTTGAGTTATACCGGTTATACCATGCCCTGGAATGAGCTGGGGTTGACTCTCACATGGCTAAAAGGACCCATGGATCGTTCTAATAATGGATCAAGACAATCTGAATGTGTTTTGTTGGATTTCCAAAGGTCATTTGTTGTTTTCACTTAAAATTATGTCCATTTTAAACAAAACAGAGACACTTTGAGTGATACCGACCACACCGTACCTTGGACTGAGGCTGAGATGACTCTTACATGAAAAAAAGGTCCATGGATCTTTATCCTATAGGATCAAGACAATCCTAATGCGTTTGGTCAGATTTCCATAGGTCAGTTGTTGTTTTCACATAAAATTGTGTCCATTTAAAAAAAAAGAGAGACACTTTGAGTGATACCAGCCCCACAGTGCCTCAGATTGAGGCGGGGTTTACTCTTACACGTTTAAAAGGACCCATGGATCATTCTCCTAAAAGATCAATACAATCCAAATGCTTTTGGTTAGATTTCTGTATGTCAGTTGTTGTTTTCACTTAAAATTATGTCTATTTTAAACAAAAGAGAGACACTTTGAGTGATACCGGAAACACCTTGACTCGTATTGAGACAGGGTTAACAGTTAAACATTTCATAGGACCCATGGATTTTTCTCCTAAAGGATCAATACAATCCTAAAGTGTTTGTTCGGATTTCCGTATGTCAGTTGTTATTTTCACTTAAAAATCTGTCCATTTTAAATAAAAGAGGTACCCTTTGAGTGATACAGGCCACACCGGGCCTTTTATTGAGGTGGAGTTTACTCGTACACATTGAAAAGGACCCATGGATCATTATCATAAAATATAAATACAATCCTATTGCATTTGGTCAGATTTTTGTAGGTTAGTTGTTGTTTTTAATTAATGGTGTGTCCATTTTAATCAAAAGAGAGACTTTGAGGGATATTGGCCACACCGTGCCTCATATTGAGATAGGTTTAACTCTTACACATCAAAAAAGACCCATTGATCATTATCCAATAGGATAAAGAAAATATGAATGCATTTAGTCAGATTCTTGTAGGTCAGTTGTTGTTTCCACTTAAAATTCTGTCCATTTAAACAAAAGACAGACCCTTTGAGTGATACCAGCCACACCTGGCCTCAGATTGAGGCGGGGTTAACTTTTACACATCTCAAAGTACCCATGGATCGTTCTCCTAAAATATAAATACATTCCAAATGCATTTGGTCAGATTTCTGTAGGTCATTTGTTGTTTTCACTTAAAATTGTGTCCATTTTAAACAAAAGAGAGACACGTTGAGTGATACCGGCCACAATGTGCCTCAAGATGAGATGGGGTTGACTCGTACACATTGAAAAGGACCCATGGATAATTCTACTATAGGATAAATTCAATCTGAATGTGTTTGGTCAGATTTTTGTAGGTCAGTTGTTGTTTTCACTTAAAATTGTGTCCATTTTAAACCAAAGAGAGACACTTTGAGTGATACCAGAAACATTGTGCCTCGGATTGAGATGGTGTTGACTCTTACACATCAATAATGTCTCATTTATCTTTCTCCTAAAGGATCAATAAGATTAGAAAGCATTTGGTCAGATTTTCGTAGGTCAGTTGTTGTTTTCACTTAAAAAATTGCCCATTTTAAACAACAGATAGACCCTTTGAGTGATACCGTCTACACCGGGCCTTGTATTGAGGTATTTTTGACTCATACACATTTAAAACTACCCATGTATCATTATCCTAAAAGATGAATACAATACAAATTCATTTGGTCATATTTCTGTAGGTCATTTTTTGTTTTGAGTTAAAATTGTGTCCATTTTAAACAAAAGAGAGACACTTTGAGTGATACCGGCCACACCGTGCCTCGGATTGAGGCGAGGTTGACTCATACATATTTAATAGAACCCATGGATATTTCTCCTAATTGTTCAAGAGAATCCAAATGCGTTTTTTTTTGGATTTCATTAGGTCAGTTGTTGTTTTCACTTAAAATTGTGTCTATTTTAAACAAAAGAGAGACACTTTAAGTGATACCGGCAACATCGTGCCACGGATTGAGACGATGTTGACTCATACATGCTAAAAATGACCCATGGATCGTTCTACTAAAAGATCAGTACAATCAAAAAGCATATATTAAGATTTTCGTACATCTGTAGTAGTTTTCACTTAAAATTATGCCCATTTTAAACAAAAGAGAGACCCTTTGAGTGATACCGGCCACACCGGGCCTCGGATTGAGGTTAGTTTGACTTTTACACATCTAAATGGACCCATGTATCATTATAATAAAAGATAAATACAATATTAATGTGTTTGGATAGATTTCCATAGGTCAGTTGTTGGTTTCACTTAAAATTGTGTCCATTTTAAACAAAAGAGAGACGATTTGAGTTATACCAGCCACACCGTACCTTGGAATGAGGCAGGGTTGACTCGTACATGTCAAAAAGGACCCATGGATCTTTATCCTATAGGATCAAGACAATTTGAATGTGTTTGGTCAGATTTTTGTAGGTCAGTTGTTGTTTTCACTTAAAATTGTGTCCATTTTAAACAAAAGAGGGACACTTTGAGTGATACCGGCCACACCGTGCCTCATATTGAGGAGGGGTTGACTCTTACACATTGCAAAGAACCTATGTATAGTTCTCCTAAAATATCAATACAATCAAAATTATTTTGGGAAGATTTCCGTAGGTCAGTCTTTGTTTTCACTTAAAATTGTGTCCATTTTAAACAAAAGAGAGACACTTTGAGTGATACCTAAAACATCGTGCCTCTGATTGATATGGGGTTGACTATTACACATTTCAAAGGAACCATGAAAAGTTCTCCTAAAGGATAAATAAAATCCGAAATTGTTTGGTCAGATTTCCGTATGTCAGTTGTTGTTTTCACTTAAAAATCTGTCCATTTCAAACAAAAGAGGGACCCTTTGAGTGATACCAGCCACACCAGATCTTGGATTGAGGTAGAGTTTACTCTTACACATTGAAAAGGACCCATGGATCGTTCTCATAAAATATCAATACAATACGAATGTGTTTGGTCAGATTTCTGTAGGTCAGTTGTTTTTCACTTAAAATTGTGTCCATTTTTAACAAAAGATAGACACGTTGAGTGATACCGGCCACACCAAGCCTGATATTGAGGCAGGGTTGACTCTTAAATGTTAAAAAGGACCCATGGATCATTATCCAATAGGATCAATACAATTTGAATGTGTTTGGTCAGATTCCCGTAGGTTAGTTGTTGTTTTCACATAAAATTGCGTCCATTTTAAACAAAAGAGAGACACATTGAGTGATACCGGCAACATTGTGCCTTGTATTGAGACGAGGATGACTATTACATGTCAAAAATGACCCATTGATCATTATTCTAAAGGATTAATATGATTGGAAAGCGTTTGGTCAGATTTTCGTAGATCAGTTGTTGTTTTCACTTAAACATCTGTCCATTTTAAACCAAAGAGGGACCCTTTGAGTGATACCGGCTACACCGAGCCTCAGATTGAGGCGGTGTTGTCTCTTACACATATTAAAGGACCCATGGATCGTTCTCCAAAAATATCAATACAATCTGAATTATTTTGGTCAGATTTCCGTAGGTCAGTTGTTGTTTTCACTTAAAATTATGTCCATTTTAAACAAAAGAGAGACACTTTAGGTGATACCGGCCACATCATGCCTTGGATTAGGCGGGGTTGACTTTTAACAATTTAAAATAACCCATGGATCATTCTCCTATACAATAAAAAGAATCCAAATGCGTTTGGTTAGATTTACGTAGGTCAGTTATTGTTTTCACTTAAAATTGTGTCCATTTTAAGCAAAAGAGAGATACATTAAGTGATACTGGAAACACCATGACTCGGATTGAGATGGGGTTTACTCATACATGTTTAAAAGGACCCATGGATCATTCTCCTAAAGGATCAATACAATTCGAAATCATTTGGTCAGTTTTTTGTACATCCGTAGTTGTTTTCACTTAAAATTGTGTCCATTTTTAAAAAAAAGAGAGACCCTTTGAGTGATACCAGCCACACCGGGCCTCGGATTGAGGCAGGTTTGACTTTTACATGTCTTAAAGGACCCATGGATCATTATATTAAATGATCAATACAATATTAATGCTTTTGGTTAGATTTCTAGGTCTGTTATTGTTTTCTCTTAAATTGTGTCCATTTTAAACAAAAGAGAGACACTTTGAGTGATACCGACCGCACTGTGCCTCGGACTGAGGCGGGGTTGACTCATACATGTCAAAAAGGACCCATGGATCTTTCTAATATAGGATCAAGACAATCTGAATGTGTTTGGTCAGATTTTCGTAGGTCAGTTGTTGTTTTCACTTAAAATTGTGTCCATTTTAAACAAAAGATAGTCACTTTGAGTGATACCGGCTACACCGTGACTCGGATTGAGGCAGGTTTGACTTGTACACGTCTCAAAGAACCAATGGATCATTATCCTAAAATATAAATACAATCAAAATGCTTTTGGGAAGATTTCCGTAGGTAAGTTGTTGTTTTCACTTAAAATCGTGTCCATTTTAAACAAAAGAGAAACACTTTGAGTGATATCAGAAATACCATGTGTTGGATTGAGATGGGGTTGAATCTTACACATTTCAAAGGACCCATGGATAGTTCTCCTAAAGGATCAATACAATCTGAAAGAGTTTGGTCAGATTTCCGTACGTTAGTTGTTGTTTTCACTTAAAAATATGTCCATTTTAAACAAAAGAGGGACCCTTTGAGTGATACCAGACACACCGGGACTTGGATTGAGGTATAGTTGACTTGTACACATTTAAAATGACCCATGGGTCGTTCTCAAAAAAGATAAATTCAATCTGAATGCGTTTGGTCATATTTCCATAGGTCAGTTGTTGTTTTCACTTAAACTTTTGCTTATTTTAAACAAAAGAGAGACACTTTGAGTGATACCGGCCACACCGTGCCTCATATTGATGTGGGGTTGACTCCTAAATGCCAAAAAGGACCCATGTATCGTTCTCCAACAGTATCTAGACAATCTTAAAGTGTTTGTTTGGATTCCCGTAGGTCAGTTGTTGTTTTCACTTAAAATTTTGTCCATTTTAAACAAAAGAGAGACCCTTTGAGTGATACCGGTCACACCGGGCCTTGGATTGAGGAGTGGTTGACTATTAAATGTCTCAAAGGACCCATGGATTGTTTTAATAAAATATCAATACATTCGAAATGAGTTTGTTCAGATTTCTGTAGGTCAGTTGTTGTTTTCACTTAAAATTGTGTCCATTTTAAACACAAGAGAGACACATTGAGTGATACCGTCAACACCGTGCCTCGGATTGAGATGGGGTTGACTCTTACACATCACAAAGGACCCAATGATCATTCTCGTAAAGGATAAAAACAATATGAATGCATTTGGCATATTTTCGTAGGTCAGTTGTTGTTTTCACTTAAAATTTTGTCCATTTGAAACAAAAGAGAGACACTTTGAGTGATACCAGCAACATTGTGTCTCGGATTGAGATGGGGTGAATAATACATGTCGAAAATGACACGTGGATCCTTCTCCTAAAGTATCAATATGATTTGGAAGAATTTGGTCAGATTTCCATTGGTCAGTTGTTGTTTTCACTTAAAAATTTGTCCATTTTAAACAAAGGAGAGATCCTTTGAGTGATACAGGCTACACTGGGCCTCGGATTGTGGAAGTGTTGACTCATACACATCGTAAACTACCCATGGATCATTATCTTAAAAGATCAATACAATCCGAATTCGTTTGGTCGGATTTCTGTAGGTCAGTTTTTGTTTTCACTAAACATTGTGTCCATTTTAAACAAAAGAGAGACACTTTCAGTGATACCGGCCACACCGTGCCTCGAATTGAGGCGAAGATGACTCGTACATGTCGGAAAGAACCAATGTATCATTCTCCAAATTGATCAAGATAATCTGAATGCATTTGGTCTGATTTATGTTGGTCAGTTGTTGTTTTCACTTAAAATTGTGTCCATTTTAAACAAAAGATAGAAACTTTAAGTTATACAGGAAACACCATGCCCTGGATTGAGATGGGGTTAACTCATACATGCTTCAATGGACCCATGGATCTTTCTCGTAAAGGATAAATACAATCTGAAAGAATTTGGTCAGATTTCTGTACGTCAGTAGTTGTTTTCAATTAAAATTATATCCATTTTAAACAAAGGAGAGACCATTTGAATGATACCGGCCACATCGGGCCTTGGATTGAGGCGGTTTTGACTTTTAAACCTCCCAAAGCACCCATGGATCATTATCATAAAAGATAAATACAATCTGAATGTGTTTGGTTAGATTTCCATAGGCCAGTTGTTGTTTTCACTTAAAATTGTGTCCATTTTAAACAAAAGAGAGACACTTTGAGTGATACTGGCCACACCATGCCTCATACAGAGGCGGTGTTGACTCATAAATGTCGCAAAGGACCCATGGATATTTCTCCTATAGGATCAAGACAATCCAAATGTTTTTATTCTGATTTTCGTAGGTAAGTTGTTGTTTTCACTTAAAATTGTGTCCATTTTAAACAAAAGAGAGACACTTTGAGTGATACTAGCCACACCGTGCCTCGGATTGAGGCAAGGTTTGCTCGTACAGATCTAAATGGACCCATGGATCATTATCCTAGATGATCAATACAATCCAAATGATTTTGTTCAGATTTAAGTAGGTCAGTTGTTGTTTTCACTTAAAATTGTGTCCATTTTAAACAAAAGAGAGACACTTTGAGTGATACCGGAAACACCGTGCCTCGGATTGAGATGGGGTTGACTCTTACAAATTTCTAATGACCCATGGATTTTTCTAAAAAGGGATCAATACAATATGAAAGCCTTTGGTTGGATTTACCTATGTCAGTGGTTGTTTTCACTTAAAAATCTGTCCATTTTAAACAAAAGAGGGACCCTTTGAGTGATACCGACCACATCGGGACTTGGATTGAGGGAGAGTTGACTCTTACACATTTAAAAGGACCCATGGATCGTTCTAATAAAATATCAAAACAATCTGAATGCGTTTGGTAAGATTTACGTCGGTCAGTTATTGTATTCACTTAAAATTGTGTCCATTTGAAACAAAAGTGGGACACTTTGAGTGATACCGGCCACACCGTGCCTCAGATTGAGGCAGGGTTGACTCTTATAAGTCACAAAGGACCCATGTATCTCTATCCAATAGGATCAAGACAATCCAAATGTGTTTGGTCAGATTCTCGTAGGTCAGTTGTTGTTTTCACTTAAATATTTGTCAATTTTAAACAAAAGAGAGACCCTTTGAGTGATACCGGCAACATCAGGCCTTGGATTGAGTCGGTGTTGACTTTTACACGTCTCAAATGACCCATGGATCGTTCTCCTAAAATATCAATACATTCCAAATGTTTTTGGTCATATTTTCGTAGGTTAGTTGTAGTTTTCACTTAAAATTGTGTCGATTTTGAACAAATGAGACACACTTTGAGTGATACCGGCCACACCGTGCCGTGGATTGAGACGAGGTTTTTCCCTTACACATTAAAAAGGACCCATGGATCGTTCTCATAAATGTTAAAGACAATTCGAATGCGTTTGGTCATATTTATGTAGGTTAGTTGTTGTTTTCACTTAAATTGTGTCCGTTTTAAACAAAAGAGAGACACTTTGAGTGATACCGGAAACATTGTGCCTCAGATTGAGACAGTGTTGACTCATACAAGTCAAATATTACCAATGGATAGTTCTCCTGAAGGATCAATACAATTGGAAATCATTTGGTCGGATTTACGAAAGTCAGTTGTTGTTTTAACTTAAAAATCTGTCCATTTTAAACAAAAGAGAGACCCTTTGAGTGATACCGGCTACACCATGCCTCTAATTGGGGCAGTTTTGACTCTTACATGTCGCAAATGACCCATGAATCATTATCTTAAAATATCAATACAATATGAATTCATTTGGTAGGATTTCCGTAGGTCAGTAGTTGTTTTCACTTAAAATTTTATCCATTTTAAACAAACGAGAGACACTTTGAGTGATACCAACCACATCGTGCCTCGTATTGGGGTGGGGTTGACTTCTACACATAAAAATGAACCCATGGATCATTCTAATAACCAATCAAGAGAATCTTATTGTGTTTGGTCAGATTTCCATAGGTCAGTTTTTGTTTTCACTTAAAATTGTGTCCGTTATAAACACAAGAGAGACACTTTAAGTAATACCAGCAACACCGTGCCTCAGATTTAGATGAGGTTGAATCATACACGTCTCAAAGGACCCATGGATTGTTATCCAAAAGTATTTATACAATTTGAAAGTGTTTGGTCATATTTCCATATGTCAGTAGTTGTTTTCACTTAAAATTATGTCCATTTTAAACAAAAGAGAGACCCTTTGAGTGATACCGGCCACACCAGGCCTCAGATTGAGGCGAGTTTGACTTTTTCACGTCTCAAAGAACTTATTGATTATTATACTAAAATATCATTACTATCCGAATGAATTTGGTTAGATTTCCATAGGTCATTTATTGTTTTCACTTAAAATGGTGTCTATTTTTAACAAAAGAGAGACACTTTGAGTTATATCAGTCACACCGTGCCTCAGATTGAGGTGGGGTTAACTCATACACGTCAAAAAGGACCCATGTATATTTATCCTAGAGTATCAAGACAATCCGTATGCATTTTTTCAGATTTTCGTTGGTCAGTTGTTGTTTTCACTTAAAATTGTGTCCATTTTAAACGAAAGTGTTACACCTTGAGTGACACTGGCCACACCGTGCCTCAGATTTAGGCAAGGATGACTCATACTCATCGCAAAGGACCCATGGATCATTCTCCTAAAAGATAAATACAATCCAAATTTTTTTGGTCAGATTTCCGTAGGTCTGTTGTTGTTTTCACTTAAAATTGTTTCTATTTTAAACAAAAGAGAGACACTTTGAGTAATACCAGAAACACCGTGCCTCAGATTGAGATGGGTATGAATCTTACACATTTAAAAGGACCATGGATCATTCTTCTAATGTATCAAAAAAATCTGAAAGCATTTGGTCATATTTTCGTAAGTCAGTTGTTGTTTTCACTTAAAAATATGTCCATTTTAAACAAAAGAGGGACCTTTTGAGTGATACCGGCCACAACGAACTTTGTATTGAGGCGGAGTTGACTCGTACACATCCCCAACGCACCCATGGATCGTTCTTATAAAGTTTCAAGACAATACAAATGCATTGGGTCAGATTTTCATAGGTCAGTTTTCGTTTTCACTTAAAATTTTGTCCATTTAAAAAAAAAGAGACACTTTGAGTGATATCGGCCACACCGGGCCTCAAATTGAGGCAGGGTTGACTCATACACATCTCAAAGGACACATGTATCATTCTCCTATGGGATCAACACAATATTAATGTTTTTGGTCATATTTCTGTAGGTCAGTTATTGTTTTCACTTAAAATTGTGTCCATTTTAAAAAAAGGAGAGACCTTTTGAGTGATACTGGCCACACTATGCGTTAGATTGAAGAGGGGTTAACTTGTAGCTGTTGAAAAGAGCACATGTAGTTCTATCCTAAAGGATAAACACAATCCGAATGTGTCTGGTTAGATTTTCTTAGGTCAGTTATTGGTTTCACTTAAAATTAAGTCCATTTTAAATAAAAGGAGACACTTTGAGTGATACCGGTGATACCATGCCTCAGATTGAGGTGGGATTTACTTTTACACATCACAAAGGACCCATTTATTATTCTAATAAATGATCAAGACAATTATAATGAGTTTGGTCAGATTTACGTTGGTCAGTAGGTGTTTTCACTTAAAATTGTGTCCATTTTAAACAAAAGAGAGACCCTTTGAGTGATACTGGCTACACCGTGCCTCAGATTGAGGTGGGGTTGACTCGTACATGTCCCCAAATCACCCATAGATCATTATCCTAAAGGATCAAGATAATATGAATGTGTTTGGTTGGATTTTTTTAGGTTAGTTGTCGTTTTCACTTAAAATTTTTTCCATTTAGAAAAAAGAGACACTTTAAGTTATACCGGCCACACCAGGCCTCAGACTAAGGCGAGGTTGACTCGTACACATCACAAAGGACCAATGGATCATTATAATATAGTATAAACACAATCGTAATGCATTTGGTCAGATTTCTATAGGTCGTTTGTTGTTTTCACTTAAAATTGTGTCCATTTTAAACAAACGAGAGACCCTTTGAGTGATACCGGCCACACTATGCCTCAGATTGAGGCCGGGATAACTCGTACAGTTCACAAAGCACCCATGGATCATTCTTGTAAAGGATCAAGACAATCCAAATGTGTTAGCTCGGATTTTAGTAGGTCAGTTTTTTTCACTTATAATTGTGTCCATTTTAAACAAAAGAGAGACACTTTGAGTGAAACCGACCTCCCCGTGCCTCAGATTGAGACGGGGTTGACTCATACACATCCCCAACACACCCATGGATCATTATCCTAAAGTATAAACACAATCCAAATGATTTTGGTCGGATTTCCACACATTAGTTTTTGTTCTCACTTAAAAATCTGTTCATTTTAATCAAAAGAGAGACACTTTGAGTGGTTCATCATTCTTGCATATTGTTGGTGCATATAATCTGTTAAAATGGGAAAATGACTCATTAGAGAAAGTATGTTTTATTTAATTACAATTACAATTTTCCTACGAAAATTTACATTCAACAATGGTTCATCTTTTGATCCCCTAAACCCCTCTCAAAAATGACTGCCAATTTTACACATCCCCAAGTCAGATCTTCGTGATATTTATGTACAATCTGCCATCAGGTATGCATCCCACTCATTTCTGAAAAAATATACATTGTCTTGTGAGTATGAGGATTTTCGGCAGTCATATTAGTACTGCGAAATATAAAAATAAATAATTAATAAATATATTAAATGAACTAGTAGTTGTTATTGAAAATAACTCTTTAGGGATGCTAGTTTGTTGATGAAAAATGATCTCTTTCATAAATATACAGACATAATAACCACAATCAGTATCATTAGTTTGTTTTGGACACTGAAAAAATAATTATTCATTAGAAGAATAAGTAACTTGTGTTGAGATGTGTTTGGATAGTGAAATTTTATTATATATGCCATGATATTTTTCCAGACACAGTACTTGCTCACCTCCTTATGCTTATCCCTTGTCCTCATTAATTTTTTTAGAAAATAATGATACACCACCCTATCATAACAAAATCCTAAATAAAAGATAATATAAATTATATTACTTGATGTTTATACCTAAAATGTAGGTTGTAGTGTCTCAAGGTTAGGAGCACCAAAATGTGCAGAAGTCATTATCTGAAAAATTGTTTGAACTATTAATTTAGATTACATAAATTCAGTAATGATAAGATAATAACATGAGATAACAAGATCTATATTACAGACAAAATATAACATGTTTATTGAACTCTCTTTTTTTTCAAATGCTGAAGGGATTTGAAACCTCTATAGATTATCCAAATCTCTTCATTGTGGTCTCCTCTAACATACCAAACATCATCTACATTGGGACCTCAGTGAAATGATTGCGACTTACCACTGAAAGGATAATCCTCAACTGAATTTTTATCAGACCCTTCAGTAGTTTTGGATGATAACAGGACAATTGACCACTTTCTGTTTGCGGGATCTGAAACATAAAAAACTTGTACCGCTTGTGATGCCATTATAAACTATTTGTATTTGTACCCTTCTTTACTAAAATAAACTTTCACAAATCCCCATTCATCTATTTTAACACCACTGTTGTTAACAACCCATTTGCATTGAATAATAGGAAATTGTAATGTTTTATAATCCAACTCCCATATTATTTTGATAATGCCAAAGTATGACATATTTTCATAAATTGGATTTATGTCCTTACTACCAGAAACATGTATCTCTTCAGCCACTAGTGTAACTTCACTATTTTGTGTGGTACAATCTTCATCATTTTCATCTGTATAGAATGTATACCCATTAATTACATAACCATTGTAAGATAATACATACACACTTGGTCCGGTGGCTAGCCATCGAAGTCATTCTGAAATTGAATTTGTATTTTCATCCAACTGCTTAAAAATATGGTCCTAAAACCATCCTATAAATTGGTGATTATGTGTATTGGATTACCATTTTTCATCTTTTGATGGATTCAACTGCCTAAGAATTTCTTTGTGAGTTTCAATATATGGAGTAACCTCCTAACCGTTATGAAAAACATAAAGGTGGGCCTGCTCCCGATCTGTAATACTGATTGTCACAATATATCTTCCAAAAATTCCCTCACCCTCAATGCATCTAGTGTGATGAGATTTTGGGAGACCAATGCTTTCCACATCAGATAGGTATTCAGTACAAAATTCAATGGCTTCCTCAAAAATATATCCCTCTATTATACAACCCTCTGGCCGACGTCGATTTTTGACATACCCTTTCAAAATCTTTATATACCATTCAAAAAGATACATACATCTATAGTTCATAGGACCACAAATTCAAATCTCTCTCACTAAGTGAATCATCAAATGAAACATCATATTAAAGAATTATGGTGGGAATAACATTTCCAATTCACATAATATGATGAAAATTTCTTTTCCCATAGCTAGAAATATCGCAAGGTATAAAACATTGCTACATATAGATTTGAAAAAGAAACAAAGTTTGGTTAACATATGATGAACATTCTTGGAAAAAATGAAACGTAAATCTATAGGAATTAGATCTTTCATAAAAACATAGAAGTCATGTGATTTCAAAACTTTTAACTTCAAATCATTCATTGACATAATGTTCTTGATTTTTGATGAATACCCCTCTGGGACCTTTACATCACTTAAGATGTTGCAAAACTGATATCTCTCCACCCTAGAAAGAGTATAAGTAGTTGGAGGAAGAAAGATTCGATTTTGACCCTTCACGGTATCAACTCTTCTCGTATTCCCCTGTCAACCATGTCCAACCTTGCCTTAATTCCATCCCTCGTTTTGCAAGGGGAATTTATCAATGTTCTGATAACACTGTAACATAAATTTTTTTCTACATGCATCACATCAAGAAAATGTCTAACGTACAAACAATTCCAAAATGGTAATTCAAAAAAATTGATCTCTTTTTCAACCAATTTTTGTAAGGTTTTTCGAAAATGGTTTACCAAAAACAATGTTCAAATCTTTTACTTTCTCAAACAGCTGATCACCTATTAGTGGAGACGGTGTTGCGCGTTGTTCTAATCTTCCATTGAATGATGTCTTCCAAGATCATTACTTATGACAATGAGGTAGAAATATATGATATACTAGAAACACAGATTTCTATGAATGTTTCAACCTAATTGATTCTCTATCTTCTTCGCAGACGGGACACCCTTGAGTTCCTTTAATGATATATCCTAAAATTTTTACAGAAGTAGGGAAATAATTTATTTTTCCATACAACATCACTCTCAATGTGAAGTATTCAATTTTATAATCATTATACAACATAACACTTGAATCCCATAATAACTTCAAATCCTTGATCAAAGGAGACAGATAAACATCAATATTGTTACCTAGTTGTTTTGGTCCTAATATAAGCATAGAATACATGATGAATTTCCACTTCAAGCATAACCAGTGAGGCAAGATATAATTTACCAACATAACAAGCCATGTACTATAAGTGCTGGTTTGAAAAACAAAAGGATTCACTCCATCTGTAGATAACACAAGACGAAGGTTTCTCGGCTCTTTTCCAAATTCAGCATACTCATGATCAATTTTCATCCATTGAGGATATATTTTCGGATGACATAATTTTCCATATTTATTTCTTTTATCTGCATGACACGACAATTGTCTTGTAGTTTCTTTACTTCCATATAGATACCTAAAACTTGGAATGATTGGAAAATACCATAAAAATTTCATAGGGTTGGATTCTTCTTTATTGTATTGAGAATCACCACACTTTTGGCATTCTGTAAGTGATTTTTTCTCCTTGCGAAACAATATAAAGTCTTTTGGGAAAGCATGTATTCTTTTAGAAGTCATACCCATTGAGCGTAGCATTCGTTTAGCTTCATATGTCTGGCTTGGGAGATCATTATCTTCCGGGAGCATATCAATCAAGAGATAAATTAATACCATAAAACTGTAATCACTCCATCCATTGCCTACTTTCAATTTATACAACTTCAGTACAGCTGAAAATGCTGTATATTTAGTGCAACCAGCATACAATGGCATCTTTGCACAACTATTTAACTTCTCAAACAATTTTGGGCAATCACAGAGTTCATCTTCAATTGACTTTGTTATTTCCTCAATATGATCTTCATCATCATTGATATCTGTAATCACATCCTCTATATGGTGTTCTTCATTATCCATATTTGTATTCATATCTGATGATCCATAAAATGTAGTTTTGTCCCAGTCAGTAGCTACATTCGCTTTTTCTCTGTGTTTATTCCAACATTTATAACTCCAATCTATTCCATGACATATCAAATGTTCTTCCAGTTCATCTGGAGTAAGTATTCTAGAATAACAACAGCGTAAACATGAACAAATGATTTGAGACGGATCTTTTGCGTGATCCTTTGCAAACTTAATGAACTCTTTCACCTCGTTCACATACTCTATTGTCAAACTATTAACATCCATCCATTATTTTTTCATCTCCATCTGATTTTAATATCAAATATTAGTATTTATGGTTCAAGAACACAAAACAAGGCTTCCAAATACAGTAGAAGAGAACAACTTTCTTTAAAAAATAGAGATTAATAGAGCCAATCCATTTCCAGTAAAGATTTGGAAATCAACAGAACCAGGATAGACCCCCCATCAAAATCAACATAGTTTCCAAACAAAAAGGGGTTCATTGGGAAAATGACTTGTGTCATATAAGGTAAAACTCACACAGAATCATCCTCTATGTCTCATCCTCGTCTATCGGGTCAACCCTTATATGGTCAACTAGTCTATCCTTTTATACCTCACCAACCTAAAATACATATGGATGAAAACTAGTAGCCAACTCTATAAGTAATGAAAGGATTATCATAATCTCAACAATATGGAATTCATTAAATATAAATACTTTAGAGTGATTATAGTTTCCTCAAATCACCCCAGTCCAAACACAAGAATAATCCAGAATGATACATCTACCACTCCTAGGTCTCTACCCTACATTCAATATCATTATGCCTAAATACCCATATATCCACACATACACATGTCACAAACACATTAAAAACCATATCCACATCAGAACCAAAGTACCCATATGGATTTCAATCAGGTTACTCGACTCAAGTGGTGGTGTGTAAGAAATAATAAGAAAATATAATAAGTATATAGTCACACATAAATCTCAAACTCCTTGATCCTGAGCTGGCGTTAACCAAACTAAAGACAGATCATAGAGAACCAATCCCCCCCTTTAGAATATTTAATAAATAATAAATATAGTTCAACATGTACTTTTTATTGATCATAACCCGATTGAGGTTCTGGTAATCAACACACAAGAAAAGGGTTCTAATGACCTTCTTGGTGAAAAGAACCATTTTTCCCAAGGCAACGCAATAGGTTAAATAAAGAATTTGGAAACCAATTCATCCCACTGATTATTTAGTTCCTTCAATTAAACTAGTTTTGTATGGTAAGATAGAATAGATATTGGTTTTTCACCCATCACCAAGTTGATGGAGGACTCCTCCTCCCTCTCTAGTGGTAGACCAAAAAATACAAAAGGAAACACTTTTGAAAATTCAATAGCTACTAGAGGAAGTTCACTATAATAGGATTCATACTCCAGTTCAATAGCATAAAAGGATATCATCCCACTCAACTCTGGAAGAAGAGGTCTATCTCGACTAGACCTCAAGTTTGATTCACTATGGAAAACATGGAATCCCCCATCGGGCGCAGTGAAGGACACCCACCGATGATAATTGTAAATCCAGGATTTATTAGAAACTAGTCAGTCCATTCTGAGAATAACATATAGGGGAATCATTTTAAGAACCCAAAAGATTTCATATGATCTAAATCTTTGAAAAAGAGAAAGCATGCGAGGGGAATCAGAGACCTTACTCCCTCTTTATCCAGAGAGATGTTACAATCTCTATCACATAATCCATGAGATATATTATAAGTTTCAATAGTTCTATATTGAGGTTTGATATGAAATAATGATGGGAACCAATATCAAGAAAAGTCTACACTAAAGAAAAAGAAATGGAAATGGTGCCTCTCACTATCGCATGACCCACATCAGTTCCTACTGTAGATTAATCCACTACATGAAGTTATTTCGTTCCTAATACATGTTTCTAGGATCCCATTGTTATTGAATAATATTACTATGATATGGTACCTCTCAAGATTTATGATTCCATTCCACTACATAGGGTATTAAAAACATGTAAAACCCACTTCAAGTGGGTTTAATGTCTGTACCAGATGTAAATCTTCGATGCTTCCATGCAATAATTATTTGAGTGGTCAATCTTTCCACATTGGAAAAAGTAATTTGACCTTCACTAGACACTACAGATGGTCTGGAGGAAGTTTTCTATAAAATACCACCACCATTATTTTCACTATGAGGATCATTCTACTTTCTATTCCACTTATAGGAACCAAAAAAACTACCACTGGGAATATAAGTAACTCTATTTAACCCTGAAATAATAGTCATGCCAATTTCTTCCATCAAAACCCTATCTAGAAGATCAAAATTTTAGGTAAAATTTAGCATAAATACTTGATATTGGATATCTGATCGAAGACCCATATAAAACCTCTGGGACTTAAGATTCTTGTTTGACACCACTTCAAGTGAAAACTGAGAAAGTTTAGAAAAAATAGTAGTATATTAAATCAATGTATAATAACCTTTGATGAGGTTGAGAAAATCCATGGAGTTACCCGATACCATCGAATCTAGATATAATTGCTCTATAAAACATTTCTTGATGTATTTGAAATCTAAGACCCCATTAACTTAACTATAATTATATCACCACTTTCACAAACACATTCCAATCAGCAGAAGCACGTAAGGATATCACCACTTTCACATTTTCACATTTTCACATTGATCCAATGATCAAAATCTCACACCAAAACAACTATTTTACACAAAAAGCCACTTTCTATTTCACATGCAAACTAAAACCATTTAGAAACACATTTCACACCACATTCAAAATTTATGAAACACATTTGGAAACACAGCAAGAAGAACACATATGGAATCCAATAATTTTAATGAGAAAATCCCCTTTCAAATTAATACTCACATAAAATCCATTTTATAACATGTTTTGAATCACATTCACAATTTAAAGACACATATCATGTTCAAAAAAATACAACATGCAACAAAAATGAATTTCTCTTATAAAATCCACATTCAACACATTAAAACCATTAATTCTCTTTGAAAACTCATTTAATTTCACACCTTTTACACAAGACATAAAATATATTTAAGAAACACATCAACAAATATAATATGAAACATAAAAACATTAATTTAGAAAAAATTCTTCCAATGTGGACCTCAAAACCTTTCCAAAACATATTTCGCACCAAAAAAGTAATCCATAGAACACATTCATGAAACTAAGAAAGCATATCAAAATAATCTAATAATGTAAAAGCATTTAATCACTTACCACACACTTGGAAACATCCAGAGGTGGAGGTGCATGGGAGGAGGTGCATGAAAGGAGCTTCCAACCGAAGAGAAATGGAGGAGTAGGGTTCACGGGGAGTAGGGTCGAGCGAAGAGGAGGATAAGTAGGGTTTTCGGGGAGGAGGATCTGCCAAAGGGGTTCAAGGGGGAGGATTAGGAGAAGGGAAAGCAGCGGAGGTCCAACAATGTCAATATCGGGGGCAGCAGAGGTCTGGAAACACAAAGATTGGGGGGCCACGGAGGGGAGTCGTAGGGTTACAGTGTCGCGATAAATTTGGGTCGTGATAAACTGAGGCCACTATGCGACCAATTTTATAAAATATGGGACCACTGTTTTATTAGCGCTAAAATTTTAGCACTGATAAAGGTTTCCTTTATCAGTGATTTTTAGCGATGATAAAGGGCCTCTTTATCAGCGCTAAAAAAGAGCTGATTAATCCTTCCTGTATGAGCGCTAACATTTTAGCACTGATACAGGCCTTCTTTATCAGCACTTTTCTAGTGCTGATAAAGTGTCTCTTTATCATCACTTTTTTAGTGCTGATACATGGATTCTTTATCAGCAGTTTTTTCTTAGTGCTGATATGAGGTGGAGCTTTCCTTGCCTGTTTTTGTAGTAGTGCTTCCACATATATACATTTGAAAAGACATGATCTCCTACTTGAAATTCCAAATCCTTTATCTGGTTGTCAACATTACTTTTTTTCCTACTTTGGTATGCTTTAATATGGGCCTGAATTTTCTTTAACTTTTTAGTTGTCTCTTCAATATTTTTTGGGCCTATAAGTTTCTCTCACCAACTTTATCCCAACGAGTTGGAGTTCAACACCTCTTACCATATACTATTTTATATGGCACCATTTGAATTCTATAATGAAAACTATTATTGTAGAAAAACTCCCCCAAATGCAGGTATTGATCTCACATACCTTGAATGTAAAGAGATCACATTTTGAACATGTCATCAAGTTTTTGAATAGTCCTATAAGATTTTCCATCATTTTGGAGGTGATAATCAGTACTCATATAAAGCTCAGTATCCAAATCCTTTTGAAGACTTTTCCAATATTTTGATGTAAACTAGGTATCTCAGTTGGATACAGTCTATAGAGGTGCACCATGTTGTCTTATAACTTCATTAATATAAAGTATTTCTAGACGCTTAAGTGGTAAATTCTCTCTTATAGTAAAGAAAAGTGTTTATTTTTCAAGACAATCAACAGTTATCCAAATTGCATCATTCCTTATAGGTATTATCAGTATTCCTATGAAAAAATCCATCATAATTTCATCCCACATCTACATATGAATAGGTATAGGTTGCATCACCCCTCTGGGATGTTGTCTCTCTACCTTCACTTGTTGACAAACTAGACACCTTGACACATAGTCCTCAATTTCTTACTTCATGTTATCCCACTAAAAATGTTCTTTCTGATCTCTATACATCTTAGTGCTACCAGGTTGTACAAAAAAAATTGAGCGATAGACATCATCTAATAGTTCTCTTTTTAGTTCAGGTATTGATGGAACACATAACCTCTTCCCAATTTTCAAAACTCCTTCCTCATACATGAAGTCTTTTAATCTCCCATCCTTAACAACATTAATTTTCTTGTGTTGATTCTCATCATTATATTGAGATATTTTTATCTTCTATAGTAAATATGGTTTAGAAATCATTTGAATGAGGAATATTGTTTCCCCTTCCTTAACAATTTCCATATCCATCTTTAGTAGATCCATGAATATAGGATTTCTCTCAATCCTAATTTGGGACAGAATTCCATGATATTTATTTCCTAATGCATCTTCCACCTTATTTTCCTTTCTTGGGTAGTAGTGTATTGAACAATCATAATATTTGAGTAACTCGAGTAATCTCCTTTTTCTCATGTTGAGTTATTTCTATGTAAAAATGTATTTCAAACTCTTGTGATCCGTATATATCTAACATCTTTCACCATAAAGATATGTCTTAATATTTTCATAACAATAATTACGGCTGCTAACTCAATATCATGAGTCGGGTAATTTATCTCAAGAGTCCTCAACTTATTTGATTCATATGAAAGAAATTTATCATTTTTCATAAGGATGCAACCCATTCCATTCTTTAATGGATCACTTTATATTAAAAATACATCATTTCCAAATGGAAGAGTCAAAATTGGAGCATTGACCAATATTCTTTTCAATTCCTCGAGGAATTCTGCACATTATTTCATCCATACAAACTTAACTCCTTTTCGTGTGAGTCTGGTCAGCGGGTTATCCATACGATCAAAATTATGAACAAAATTCCAATAGTAACCTTCTAAGACAATAAAACTACATACCTCAGTTATTTTTATTGGCGTGATCTATTCTTGGATTGACTTTTTCTTCACAAGATTAACTAAGATTCCATACTTAGAGAAAATATTTCCAATAAAAGAAACTGATTGAAGCTAAAATTCACACTTGATAAACATTCAATATAATTCATTTCTTCTAAGAGTTTTCAAAATAATACATAATTGTTTCTCATGTTTTTTATAGATTTTGGAGTATACCAGGATATCATTAAAAAATACCACAACAAAGTCATCAAGATATTCCTTGAAAACTCTATTTATTAGATCCATGAAAACATAGTGTGAATTTGTCATTCTAAAAGTAATTACTATAAAATCACAATGCCTATACCTGGTTGGAGATGTTTTCTTCATAATATATTCCTTCCTCACACATAATTGATGATATTCAGATCGAAGGTCAATTTTTGAAAAATATCGGGCTCCATGAAGTTGATCCAATAAATTGTCAATGTGCAGTAGAGGATACTTGTTCTTTATTTTAATAGAATTGATTTCCCTATAATCAATTCATATCCTCATGGATCCATCTTTTTTCTTGATAAAGAGGACAGGGGATCCCCATTTGGAAACACTTGGTCGAATAAATCCTTTTTCAATCAATGCCTCTAGTTGTTTTTTTAGCTCCACTAATTCCATAGTAGTCATTCTATAGAGAGTCTTTGATATAGGTCTTGCAACCAGAATTAAATCAATAGAGAACTCAACTTCCCTATCTAGAGGATTTCCAGGTAAAACCTCTGGAAATACATCAATGTATTCTTGTACACACTACTGGAAATATGACTTTTCCCAGCACTTCTATACCAATGGTTTGTAAAACTGTTGGTATAGGTTCCCTTTCCCAACGGTTTGGCCAAACCGTTAGGAAAGCCCACTTTGAGGCCACTTTTCCAAACGGTTTGGCCAACCCGTTGGGAAAAGTCCCCTTTGTGACCACCTTTCCCAACGGTTTGGCCAAAACGTTGGGAAAAGTTCCCTCTGTGGCCACTTTTCCCAACAGTTTGGAAAAACCGTTGGGAAAGGGTCCCCCAGGAATCAACCTTCACCCAGAATGAAATTCCAAACTCAAGATCTATACCAACGGTTGTCAAAACCGTTGGTATAGATCCTTTGATTTTTTATCAGTTATTCTTACCGAAAACATTATATAAATCAAAATTTAAAATAATTATGAGAATACATATATATATTTATGTAATTATGTTCAGAAAAGTCATGTTAGGTTAGTGGTTAAGTCGTTCAATGATAAACTAGGGGTCCTGGGATTAAATCCCAGCGGATATTTTTTTTGAAATACATATACCAACAGTTCCATAATCGTTGGTGTATATTTCCATATTACTTATAACAATGGTTTTGGTATAGGTCTATAGAAATATTTTTCCCAAAACCGTTCGTATAGACCTGTCCCAACACCTTACTTGGAAACGGTTCTCTAAACCATTAGTATAGGTTATACCAACGGTTTGGAGGCCTATACCAACGGTTCCAAACCGTTGGTATAGGTTAGTTTTCCAGTAGTGACAATATGTATGTCTTCAATTGAAATATTTATTTCCTCACCCATAGATATTTTTTTCTCTTTCTCTATAATAATTGCATTCAATATAGCTACTGTGGGTTGATCTAGATAAGAATCATATAGTGAGGTTTCTTCTCTAAAGATAAAGGATTATGCACCATTTTTAAAAAATTTAACTCACTTCTTCTTACAATAGATCTTCACATCATAATTTGACATCCAATTCATACCAAGAATTATAACAAAGGAAATCATTGGTATGATGATAAAGGAAATCATTGGTATAGTGATAAGTCTAGAAACTAAATCATGGTTATGTGTCATGATGGGGACTGATTGACACATCTTTGTTGTAATGATTCATCCCCTAAGAGTTTTGACTGACAACTCCTTTATTAAATCAAATTGGATATGTTTAATTTTCTTGTAAAATTGAGAATAAATAAATGAATGTGATGATACAAAATCAAATAAATCATTAGATAACTTTGAGTACACAATTAAAGTACCTTCCACCATGTCATTAATAACTTCAACCTTCAGGGTTGTAATCATATAAGATTTCCCTTTCTCTCATGGTATTTTCTATGGAAAATTTCCTTGGCTCTTTGGACACTCATTTACATAGTGTCCCATCTATCTACAATTTTAGAATTGAAAATAATTGACTTGTATCTTACCCTTGTATTCATTATATCGATGAACCTTTTCTATAAAATTATAGAAAACTAACATTCCTTTTGATTATTTCCCAAGATTATTCTTTCCATAATTCTAACACAATGAAAATTAATTCATTCCCTTCTCTTCATTAGCGCTTCAGCTTTTCAATGGTTATTAGAATGTATATTCTTATCTTGATTTCCCTTGAAAAAATTTGATCTAGAAAATTTCTTCTCTATTTTGATGGAACATAATATAATTTCACGATATGATGAAAATTTTTTAGAATCCATATCTCTTCGAAGAATTGGCTTAAGTGCTTTAAAGCAATTATCAATCTTGTCTTCTGAATCATGTATATAATATATAGAATACATGGATAATATTGTGAAGATAGCCTCATACTCTACAACACTCTCTTCTTCCCTTTTCATTAGTCTAAATAATTTCCTCTTCATTTTAGTTCATTTTTCCAGAGGGAAATATGTGTTGAAGAATATTTACATAAAAAGTTCTCCATTCCATATCTTCTATTACTTCCTCATATATGGTATTCTAGATCAAGGACCACCATTGATCAACATCACCCTTGAGGGAATATATTTCCAGTAATAACTTTTAATTTTCATTCCATCGTAATTCCAGAAATATATTTTCAAGTGACTTGATCCACTGCTCAACTACAACTAGATTAGTAGTCTCACTATAAGGTGGGGGTTTTGTTGCCTGAAACATTACAGTACAGGTGTAGCTCTGCTATTCATCATATCCTAAGTATGTTTTCCCAATATGGTCAGGATTTTATATTCTCCAACATTAACTATGTTGACTTGCTTAGTGGGTAAATCCCTACATTGTTTGCGAGTATTGATTCCCTTTCTTCCATTAGGCGCCATCACTAAACAATTCCATACACTAAATTGGTTCATTATTCCTAATTTCTACATATAAAAAATTTATGAATGACTAATCTTATAATATTAAACATTGTTTCTATTTAATTTATAATCCTTCATAATGGTTTGTAAAGAAAATGTGAATTATTATAAGCATATCCCTTGGAAGTGTCAAACCAGATGCGTAGTAAGGCATGTTTTTGTGTACCAGGATACCCCAGGTCAATCCCAAAACTCATAGTCAAATATTTGAGTCATAGGTTCATTTGTGCCAGAACCGCATTCAATTGTAGTATCCAGACAGGGATGTATTTTCTATAAAGAACCAAAAAAATCTATTATTTACTGAAATACAAGGATATTATGTTTGGTTTATCATCGAAGACTATCTTATAGATTTGTTCACAAATCTATGTCTTCTAAATCCAGTCTCCAAGTTGGCTACTAAACTTTCCTTAATACCAACTGTAACCCCATGATGCCAAAAGTGTAGAGCTAGTTTAGTACTTATTACATTGGCATGATTAAGAGGAACGAAATCATGAAGGAATGATCAATTTAGTAGTCTTGAAGAAAATAGATACATACATATATCCAAATTACATTAGGGAAGGTAAAAAATACAATATATTACAAGAACTAAAAAATGAATCCTTGAGAACTCAATAAATGGTCTCCTCCTCATAACTTGTTAAAGGTAAACAAATGAAAGGGGTGAGATCAAAAGACCAGTAAGGGTTATAAATAGTGGAAGAATGAATCAACAATAACTGAACCATAAAAAAATTGGCATAATCAATATGTCTTGCTGAATAAATGAAAAACACATGCCATTAATAAACTGAGAATGAAACAACATCCATATATTTTGTCATAGTGAAAACCTCATGGATGGTAAGAATAGAAAATTAAAAAATAGAATGATTATTAATTGGATACCATGTATCTGGTGCATAATACAACTATACTGTTGAAATGGTTTAAGTCTGTAGGTAGAACCCCGTCTGCTTTTTTGAAACAAACTTTAAGGGTTCGTTGCTAACTAATTTGTCTCATGAGACCTGTTGATGCATCAATGGGAAATAGCAGGTCCTTCCCATCACTGTAATTCCAATGAATTATTTATACATATATTTAATACAATTATATTATTCCTTCTCAATAATCATATAGAGTGGAGGATATAGATTCCCAAATATTTCCATAGTTAAAACAACATTCCAAATAAACACTATATGTAAAAGGGTATATGGGTTAAGAAAAAAATCATATCCATGAAACCATAATATGGATATATAATATACTTATAATATTAAATGTAAAATGATCCCAAAGGGTCGGTAGGTACTCCATATAAGAATGATTAGGTGCACAATACCAATTAAATCATAATTAAATGGAAACATAAACAAATTCCCTTACAAAATTGAAATCAATTGAGTTAATAATGATCAATTGAATCAATTAATTCTGTGAATATAAATATAATCATGATATTATATATCAAATGGATGTAAAAAACACACTACATAAATAAAATAAGTGTAGAACAATCATGAAAATAAAAGTGATATGAGGAAACCATTAGCTAATGCCTGAAGTTGTTCTTCATTTTATCTTAAATACTTGAATAATCAAATTTAGATTCATTAATTAGTAATTCCAGAAACTCTTATACTTTTAATTGATTAATTTTAACTTTATTAGTTTCATTCATGGAATTTTTTATGTGTTTTAGAGGTTCAATTTTATTGTTTTGGAATAATTTTCTTCCTTGGTTTTCATGATCAGTTTACTTGTATTTATGAATGGAAGTTTTTTGGAAATTTGGTTAAACATCCAAAACTATTAATATATATTATTAGTGAAATTATAGAGATATAAATTATCTTTTAATGATTTTATATTATATACCATGAGGATGACTCATTTGTTAAAAGTTAATGACACACGCTTGGATTAGCTTGGCAGTTTTGTACATCGTAAGCATGTTTTGTATTGTTATTTTATATTATGAGAGTATAAGGATTAAAAAACATTGAATAAGATAAAATACATATATTATGATCTGTTTCAACCATTAATATTGTTTCATGACTAGTCTTGAAGATAGTAATAGAAATTGAAAACCCGTCATCCTGAAATGTGATAAATTAACACATATTGAATGATATTTTCATTTTTAGTGTTAGAGGAGGGGGAAAAGAGAGATAATGATGAAATATTCCATAATAATAATAAAATTAAATTCAATTTAAGTTAATATAATTATCATAGAATTTTATTGTTGTTATGTGAGTATAGGGAAACAAAAGGATGGAACTTGTAAAATAATTTGAAAGAAAAAGGAAGAGAGGTTCACCTCTTGAGTACTCCTCCTTGAGAATCTCCTTGAGGCCTTTGTTTCTGGCCTTTTTGTGAGACCAAAAGGTTTTGGATGTGAGGGGAGGTCTTGGGATGTGTAATTGGAATATATTAGAAAATTATCAAAATTGATTGGTGTGGGAGGAAGAGGGGGTGATGGGTGGTTTATATAGTGGTGGGGAGGAGGGTTTTCGAAATATTATAATCATTAATTTATTATTTTTTCAAAGAAATAGAGAGTATTTTTATGACCTAGAATAGTAATAGGTTAATTATAGTTCTAGATTTGGGTCCTTACATCACTCATTATACTAGGAATAGTTAATTAAAATTATAATGTATTTATACGACAAATTAATGTATTTTACTATTCACAAAAATTCAAGTATTTCAAAAAAAATTGAAAAAATTAACCATAACTATTTTTCGACATGTATAATACAAAAATGAACTCCATTTATCAAAAATAATTTTATAAATATGATAAATTTAATTATAAATTAAAATTGTTATTTAATTGAAAAATACAAACACATAAAATATTCATCTTTATTTTTAAGGTGACTAAATTTTATTTACATTTTCATGGGTATAATTACCATTAGTAAGAGTAATATTACTATTCATAAGGGTCAGTTGCTATTTATGAGGGTATTTTACTATTCATTATAGTAGGTTACTACTCACCGAAAATTATGTTGATTCTATCAAACTCCAAGTATCACCCTGATCGCAACCGTGTATGTCCATTTTTCGAAATTCGAAACACATAAATGGAAAATTTTAGTTGAATGGATAGACTATGACTATATCCAATAAATAACCAATTATTGTTTCACAGATACTCAGTGATTAATGAAATATAGGTTATGAATTGAAAGTATTTAATAAAAACATAACATAAAATGTTTGGGGTTTTATATTTATGAATACATTTTATGAAAATAAATTTTCTTTTAAGTTGTTAAAATAATAATAGAATTTTAATTAAATATTTGTGACTTACAAAAATAGAAACTCTTAATCAATAATTGTTAAAACATTTATTTACTTATACTATGATATAGTTATATAATATTTCCACTTATAAGTTGAAAAAAAAATACTTATACATTCATTGGTGGGTTACTATTACATTAGTCAGTTTATTGTTCATAAGGATCACATTACTATTCCAAAGGTCAAGTTACTATTTAATTAGTATTGGATCCTTAACTTATAGAAATAAAATTTTATTTCACCAATTACTTATTTAAAAAGTTTTTATTGTGCTCTATAAGTAAAATTATGTGATTATACTATAAGCCATAATTATAAGAAAGGAATTACATTGATAAGATATTGGGTCATTACATTTATAACTATAGTTTCATTTATTGCACACTATGAAGTACATTTATTTGAGCTTCTCATGGAGATGAAATCAGTGGTATTTTCCATTCACTAAGAACAATCTAAGATTAAATAACTAAAACTAGAGTTAAACAACATTTGGGATATTTTCAACATTATTTAAATCCCTACCCAAACCATGTTTTCCAACCACTCCAATAAAGTACTATCATCGCACAACTTTCCCTTAGGATGTACACATGCTTTAATAGGGGTTATTTATCTCGACCCTAGTTGTAAAAATTTTTATATTTTATTTTTTATAAAATATTTATTATATTTAATCCTTTTCATAATTACTATATATACATTATTATATAACAACTTTAATAAAAACTATATTCTTAACACAAATAAACCAAGATTTTATTTTTGGGAAATATATTATTTCAATTGAAACACAATTTTTGATAAATTAAATAATTTTTATATAATTTATATTTTTAAGAAATATTCTTATTTGAATAAATATATTTAAATATAAATTATTATATAATTTAACAAAGTCCAATTTAATTTTTAGAAGGGTCAAAATGTTGTTAGTGTCGTAAATACTAGTATTTTCTAGTAAATAAAGAATTTTATTTAAAAGTATATATTCTCTTATTTATAAAGTTATCTTAGTAAAATATTTATTGTTTTTTTTATTTGGAACATCAACATTATCCAATGATGATTTTTTCATAATTTTAAGTGAAAATAAAATTTTTGAGTAAAAAATAAATATATTATAAATAAACTCGATGTATTATGATGTCATAATATCCCAAAAGTTTTTCAATAAATACTATAAAATAAAACCATAACCAAAAATAGAATTCCCCTTTAAAATTATTTATTTTTCAAGTTATCTAATTAATTTTACAAACCTATAATGAATCCCCCAAAACCTATATAATATTTTAATGTTAAAAAATAATTCTTTATGAGCTTGACTAATTTCCAGCTCATAAATGGTATAATTTCATGTATTTTGGTTCATATCTTAATAAAATGTTGAATCTCACTCCTATTTTGTATAAACTATGGGGAATACCCTAGGAAGGATTGTGGGTTTGATTATTTTATAACTTAGAGTCCAAAACCTATGTTTAGAAGTTATTAAAGAATTCCCCTCTCATTTTCTATAAATACCCACCCAACATCACCTTCCTCTTCACTAAAACCCATTTATCATGAATTTATTGTCCCTATACCTCTCTAAATTCATCCCAAGGTTCTCCCACACTCTTAATAAGCTCTTACCATGAATTTAGAAGTATCCCCTAAAATAATGGATTCTCTTCTTCTTCATTGTTATTTATGTACTTACTTTGTATCAAGCCTTGTTTATTTCCAAATTTCCATGTTGTAATGTGTATTTAAATATCCATTTACTATCCTTATAATTCCAAAGTAATGATATACCACCTTTTACTATCATTAAACCCTTCCATTAATGTTTAGGAACACTTGTTATTATGCGTAAATTATCACATGATTTTCCATGAAAATATTTTATGTGTTGAATACCCATACAGATTTTTTATCAAGGGTATTCACCAAGATATTAAAATCCTTAATTGATTTGGTACTTTAAAATATGAAACTTACACTCCTTAATCATGGGATTAAAAGTGATAAAATAAATTCCTAGGTTGTATGATCTATATGGCACACAAATGCATGTACATGATATAAATGTTATAGGTGGGCTCGAAATTTTATGGCCCACCAATGAACGGGGTGATTTTTTATCTCATGAGATACCATGTATGGTGCATGGGATGTTATACTATGTATGTTATGTTATGGTTTCATGGTGATTATCCTTAACTTATGCTTATGATGACATATTTTATGTTGTTTCTTGTAACACCCCTGGAAAAGTGAGACTTAAAAAGATAAATTTTATTACCATGTCAACAAGGTGAATTTTTATATTCATGATCCTACCTTACTAGAAATCCATAGTTATGTGTTCTTGTCCTTGAGTAGTGATTGGGATGCGTGACCTCCTAGGAAGTTTCCTAGGGCATGTGTGAGTGATTACAATATACAATAAAAGAACTTGTGTTGGCTAATGGGGATAGTCATTAGTTTGATAAGTGACTTAAGTGGGTAACAACCTATGATGTGATGAGAAAGAAACCAAGGTATTTTAAGAGACCAATGGGGTTAGTTGACTAGTTTTATGGCCTTGTGTTGGCTGGGTTTTGAAAAAAGGCATCAGATCCAATACATAGTTAGAAGTGCAGAGGAACTACATGGGTTTGAGGTTTAGGGTCCACAATGAAGGAATTGTAATTTAAAGGGGTGGAGAGTGTAACAACCTTGGAAAAGTGAGCCTTAAAAGTACAAATGTTACTAACCATGTCAACAATGTGAAATTTTTTGGATCCTACCTTATTAGAAAACCATAGTTATGCATTCTTGGCCTGAAGTAGTGATTCAGATGGGTGAGTGATATCAATTTCCCTGTGGTGACTTGTGTTTCCATAATATATTGGTCATTCTGACATCTCTAAGGCCAGAGTTGATGGATAGTGGATACCAGTCTTGTTGGTCTACACACCCAGGAACTAATAAGATGTATCATTACTTGAGACATCAGTATTGTTGGTTGAGGATAAGATATTCATTTGTAGATTTTGTATCACAGTGTCTTACTTCTCCGAGAATTAAGGTGAACCACCAAATACTTGAAGGTTTTTTTAAACCCTTGCCCATTTTGGTATGAAAATGGTAAGATATTTCTATGGATTTCATTTTTGGTTTTCCATGGAATCCCAGTGGGAAAGATTCAATTTGCGTGATCATAGGATGACTCACAAAATTGGTTCATTTCCTCCCTATTAAGGAGATGATGAAGGAAAAACTACTTAGGAATTTATATATACATGAAGTTGTGAGACTTTATAGGGTTCCCTCTTCGATTTTTTCTGATACGGACCCATAGTTCACATCCCATTTTCAGAAATCTTTTCATGAGGTGATGGTCTCCCAATTGATGTTGTGCACAACATATCATTAGTAGACGGATGAGAAGACAAAGAGATCTAACTTGGTTCTTGAGGATATGATCAAGATATATGTGCTTTATTTGTATGTTTCATGGGAAAGGAATCTTCCTCTGGTCATGTTTTCCTATAATAGTATTTATCATGCATTGATTAAACAGGGACCCTTTTAATCATTTTATGGTCACCCATGTAGATCTCCCTTATGTTGGATAGAGTTGGGAGAGACTTCCTTGGATTTATCGAGTCTTGTCTAAGAAAAAAATTAAAAAGGAGCATTCAATCTAGAAGTGATTGGTCATAGCATGGAGTCATTATGAATCCTTTGTGGACTATCATCATTGGCCACTATAGTTTGAGGTTAGAGATTGAGTTTTTCTAAGAGTTTCACCTCGCATGGGACACTGTCAGTTGGGTAAGTAGGGTAATTATATACCAAGGTTTTTTGGGCTCTTTGAGATCATTGGAAAAATTGGGAATTTGGAGTATATGTTGTAATTACATCCAATTTGACTTCAATTCATGATTTTTTTTCATGTTTCCCAACTGTGTAGATCTCAACAAGATCCTTCCCATGTGCTTGAATTAGATAATGTTGATCTTGAGCCTAACACAACAATAGTTGAGTAACAATTTAAGATTATGGATTTCCAAGACAAGGTACTATGTGTTAAAACAATTGCTCTACTACATGTACTCTAGTAGTTAGGATGGGACAACCATGAAATATGGGAGCAATAATCATTGATGATGGAGTAGTAACCTTATATTTTTATGATTTCGGAATCTTGATCACTTTTTGGGGACAAAAATATTTCATGGTGGGGATAATTGTGTCATCCTAGGTAAAAAGGTGCATCTTTTAATTTCAATAGCTTGATGTTTAGGTTCATATGGATTTAGAGTCATGCTAAGATCTTATCTTAGACCGGGGCTAAAAAGTTCCTATATGAAATATTCACACCATGTTTTTTATGATAGATTATTAACAAACAATTTATATCATGGAACATTACAATATATGAATCTTTTACACATCATTAAAACATTGATCGGGGTAATTTATCTGGACGAGAAACTTTTTTAGTATATATGTAACTCTTGGAATTCATTCCATTAAATAGGGATTCATGATGTGAATCTTCTTAGTCCAATGATTTTTATTATAGTGAATTCCTAATTATACCTCCATTCATCACATGGCCTTGCCTCTCAAACCATGGGCTCTCCCGTAGTGGATTTGGGTTATCTCTCTTTTTTTGGGTAACTCCATTTGGAATTCGATCTCTGGAACGGTTATACTTATTCTCTCTGGTAAGCATCCTTTGTTCTTCTTTATTTCCTTTGGTCATGGCAATAGTGTTGGATATTTTCTCGGATCATATTGTGATTGGTTTTCTTTCTATAAACCCTTTTCCATATTCTCTCATGAATTTTATTTCAAATGCTGATCTTATTATTTAAAATCTCTATTTTTTGAAGGTGACTAGGTCTCCTAGTATCTTGAGGTAAGTGTATCTATACATGGGTTTTAACTCATAAATTTCTATATGTTTTTAATAATTCCTTAGGTTTATTCAATGAAAAATTCATAATTTGATATTGTAATGGAATTGTTGGAAGAGATAAATGTTTTTAAAGGGGTTATCTTTAAAAATGGATTTATTCCCACCAAGTGTTTGATTAAATTATTTAAATGGTGGTTTCTAATTTAAAATAGGTTTCTAAGCCCAAGAGATAGAAATATTTTATGTGAAAATATTTTATTAAATATAATCAGGGTTTTAAAATGGATTTTGAAAAATGTAGCACATTGGGTAACCTTGTCTATGTTGGGAAAAGACTTGTAACTATTTATGTTTTTAATACCAAAAGTGGATTTCTGTCACTTTAGTGTTTGTTATGACACTAGATGTTATATTGGTTAGCTCCAACATAGGCCTAGATTAGAGATTTTCATTTTTTATAGAACATATTCCCATGGATTAGACCCCAAATGGTGTGCTTTCTCATTTATGATTGGTTTATCACATGATGGTATTTTTATTGTTTTTTCACATGCTTATCATATGGTGTATACATGGTTGGTTTTGATTATTATTTGATAAAATATTTCCTAAAAATTACATATACCTTAATTTGGTGAATGTGGAAAGAATATATTAAAAAAAGGATGATTAAAAAATGTTTTTGTTTTATGAAAATTATTTGTCAATTTGATTTTTTTGAAGATATAGCTAATGAAATCTTGATATTAGAACTTTTATACATTCATTGGTGGAATCTTACAAGGATTTGTGTTCACACCCTACTTTTTACTTTGGCTGTTTTTATATTTTTTTTCAAGACATGGGTAAATTAAAGGGAATTATGTTGCATGCCAGTTTCTCTTATTATCATCATCTTCATAACATGATGGTTTGGCGGTGACAAATGGTCACACATGGAATTTTCGAGACTTGTAATATTTTTTTCATTATGATTTAGCCTATTTGGATTAACTTTTTATGTCTCATGGATGTGTACTCTCTTTATTCCACATTCTTTTTTTTCATTTTTCTAATTATAAATGATACATGTTTTCTTTTTTTGTTGTACTTCACCATGCGGCAAACCATCTTGGGTGACTTGTTTAGTTAACATGAGATGGTTCAGTACATCACCTCATTCAATTGATTTCATCATATTATATCATGATATTATATTCATGATTATTATTAGCATCATTTTATGTCTTCTTTTTATTCCTCTTAACTCACATGTACTACTTTACTTCATGTTATTCTTTGATTTTACTCTTATTGGTCTTTATAAATCACCCTTTCTAATGTACGTCCCCAGGTTATCCCATGTTATTAGAATATTAACATAAATTAAGGTCATGTTATATAGTTTTTAAATAATTTAATTGTATATTTATTTAATGTTATGGTTATATGTACCTAATTACCCAAATACACTAGTCCTCGTGTTCTTTTGGAATTTTATTATTTGTATCTTTGTGTAATAAATCATGAAATAAAGTGTATTAAATATATGGGTTTTCATAGTTGGTATTAGAGAAATATAAAGTTATTTCGGGTAAATAGGATTATAAAACCATGGTGAAATCCTTATGAGCGAAACTAAACATAAGAAAAAAAACCCTAAATTTGGGTAAAGTATAGAGTTCTTTGTTTTTCGAGCAAAAAAAATCTCTGTCAGAATACATACAAGTGGATGCGGTAGTGGAACAGATGTGCATATGGGTAATAACTTTGAAAGGAATTATTGGGTTTTAAATAGACGTATACATGGTTCATGAAAAGGATTCATAATACTACCCACATATTGTAAGACCACGATATTTTAAAATAATAATGTTATGCTTGGTAGCATATACAACATGTCACATTGAGCCTAAATGAACTATGAAATGTTATTATTTAAATATGATCATTATAACCTAGTTTTAAAATTGAAATATATGAATGTGATAAAATAATTTATGAAATATATATAAAAGGCCCACTTAATATAAATTTATTCACTAATTATTTATAAATAATCAACCAATTTTTAATAAAGTCATTTTATGCTTCAAAAATAAGTTTTCTCCAAAAATGATTTATCTTATTTTTTAAAAGAATATAATAATTAATTTATGAAATTTCTAAAATTGAATTTCCTAAAAAGGATATAATTTTTGAAACCAGTAAAATAAAATTTTATAATGTTTAAATTTTGTGAATTTTTTGAAAAGATTGTTTTTAAGTGAATAGTGAAAATATTGTTTTTTATTAAAAACCATTTTTTTCTATTAATGTTTTTACAAATAAAAATTATATTTTTTTATTATTTTAAAATTTTATTTAATAGACTTTTATTTATAATAATTCAATTACTGTTTTTTAAATGAATTTTATACTTGAATTTAGTATCAAACAAATATATACTTAAAAGGCAATTTTTCTAAAAAATCATTTAACCTCGCATTTTACTGAAAATTTTTAAATTAAATTCTTCCACATATATGTTGTGAATAATGAAAACATTTATTCCATATATTTAATTATTAATATACAAATTTTGTAAATACGCCCAATTTATTTTTCGAATTTATGAATAGAAGCTTAAGAAATTTTAAAACCAAAATCAAGGTTAAATTGCATAATTAAGGTTAAAAAAATAATAATGAATAAAAAATAACCCAAACAATTGAATTAATTTTATTTTATGAGAATATATCATATATAATCACCCAAAAGTCTAATATAGCTTATTTTTTAAAATTTGAATATTATTTTGATCTTTATAACATTTAAGTGAATATGAAGCTGGAAATGTAACACTCATGACTTAATAACTATAATATTTTTAAATTAGTGAAAAAATGAGGATTTGATCATTGATAGATATCAATTTTAAATATAAATGTTTTTTATTAATCATGTTAATTTGTTTTTTAATTTTATGTGAAGAAATAATTACCTGAAATTCTTACACAATGTTCACATAATAATTATTCAATTAATAGAAAAATAAAATAAATGATCTTAAAAATAATTAATATAATATAATATAATTTCAATGAATTAATATGTTCAATGATATTTAGAATAAAAATTAAATATTAAATTTTTTTAATTCATTATACTCTAATTTGATTGATGTCTTGATATTTTAAAAGTCAAATTAAATGAATAGCTCCAAAATTGACATTAGTGCTATTATATAATAAATAATATTTTATTAAATGATATAAAATTCATAAAAATTATATAGAAAATTTATTATTATATGATTTAAAATATCAACCATGATACATTTATGGGCCTTTTTTCCATTTATAGTAAAAATATTGACCCTCAAAGAGTAAGAACCTTATTATAATAGAAAGAGTGAAAATGGATAACATGGGTTAAAACAAAGAGATATGGGTAAAAATATATACTAAAATTCTCTAAAATTTATTTTATGGGATTATTAAGACTTATAATCATCTTATATTTTAATTTTATCAATTTTTATCCATTTTAACATGAAAATTAATTTATATTACTTTAATATGTTTTGAAATTCCTAGAGTGTTGCGTCCATCTCTTATAAAAGAGAACCTATTCTTTTCATTTATTCACATTTAAAAATCCTTTGGGATAGCCATATAATTTAAAAAATACCTTTCTAACATTTTTATAAACTTATTATATGACTTATTTTGGGCATCATACCAACCTTATAGGGATTAATGTGTAACAAAAATGAGATTGTTCGAAGAATATGTATAGTCCTTAACGAAACATTTTCATTTTATTTATTCTTAGGCCTCCTTATAATATTATTAAAACGTGTTGATATAATAATTTTATTATATACCATATATTTATTTTAATTATGTTAATTACGTAACCTATATCCATCTCTGACCTTTATTGGGAAAGGAATCCATCTTTCATGTGTATGAAAGACTACCGCCTCGTGAACTGATGTAATTCATTTTCAATCACCACATCTAATGGTTGGTTATAATGATGTATTTAATGTATATATATATTAAATTAATGAAATATTTATTATTACTATTTTATAATATATCATTTAATTCTAACCTCTCCATTCACTGAAAAATGATAATGTCATTTGTGCGTACGTGTGGACAACCACCACCATGAAGAGATGTGATTTTTTTCATCACCACATCACTTAGAATATATATATAAGTGAATCTAAAGAAATAATATGATATTTCTGATATTATTATCATTATTTTAATATAAAATAATACTTTACTTCTTTCTATAATGATATTTGAAAATAGAAACGTTACACATGAGTACGTACAGTTTATCATCTTCATGATTTTAATGTATTTCAATTTTCATAACCATGTTTCATTAATATTTTTAAAAATATAATTTATATATAAAAATGATCATTATGAAATTATTATTATTCTATAGATGATGAAATAATTATTTCTTTGACCATAGTCAACCAACTGAAGTCATTTTGGGCATATAATCCAAATACCCTCAAAATGTCCAATGAGAAATTAATTGATTCAGTAATTAAATTTAACAGAGTAATAGAGAAAATAAACTAATAGTAAACTTTTAAAAGGTTATTAATATAGTAAATAATTAAAATAAATTAATTATTTATGATGATAAAGAACGTACGAGGAGAGTTGAACTCAAGGTAAGGGTTTATTTAACAATTTCATCAATATTCAGGATTGGTTGTTTTTAAATATCTACTGGGGGAATTATGTGACATTTATATTTTTAAAAAAAAATCCATCTAATATGTTTTGTTAAAGGAAATTTAACTATTCCTTCTTATTTCATCTTTTAATTACCCAATAGATAAAAATAATGTTTTCAAGGAAAACCAACTTTTTTTATTCAGTCAAGAATCTTTTTCAACCTTGCCTATATTTTCTCAATACTGTTTTCAAGAATATTTTTACTATTCTACAATGATTATTTATAGAAATGTTTACCCATGCTTGAATTTTTAATTATTTTTAAAAGTAATATTTGTTTTCATTTTCAAAACAAGGAACTATTTTAATTTTTATAAAAATGTGAAAGGAATGTTATTTTAAAATTATAATAAATGAATATAAATTCACACCATCATGATCACATGTTGTTTTGAAGATTAATTTAAAACATTCATTTGTTCTTTTTAGGCTCATTAGGTCAAATACCTTGATCGGGGGTGAATTAGGTTATGGAATATTAAAACCCACTTCCCCTTTTGATATTGTTTATTTGTTTAAAAAAAACTATATTATCTCTCATTCCTATAGAAAAGTATGAAAAAAAGATAAAACATACATGAGACACATCAATTTTACTTAGTTCACCCTCAAAAGGATATATACAAGGATCATACAATAGAAATGTTCTAATTTACAAAATTTTATAAAAGTGTACTATTGTTTACAATGTTCAAAGTGGACTCACAATCCCAACTAGTTTACAATCTATCAAAATTTGAAATTTCACTGCTCTCTATAATGATGTGTTCTCACTTCTTCTTCAAAAGATCCACTCACAGTTTATAGGCTTTTAGGATTCTTTATTATCTAAAATGAATGAATCCTTCACTATATGTAGATTATCTATTGATATACCACTTTCATCAACTGATAAATACCATATATTTACTATGTAATATCCTTTTAAACACCTTTCGTGATGCACACTACCTACATGAAGCTCCATGTTTCACAAATCTCAAACTAGCCTTCAAAAAGAAACCACCCTTCATAAAGCTCCCAATTTTCAGTAAGATTTTTATATCCTTCACGAACTCCAACACTTCTATGATGCTCAAATCATTCAGCTGACTATAAAAGCCTTGATGCATTTTTTCATCAGAACCACCTTTGTGAACCACCTTCACAAATCTGAAGACTTGGTATATTTGTTGAGTCACAGTCAATATTCTAAAGGGGGTAGAGGCCTATTAATAGGTGTTTACACAAATTACAGAACCTCCTGATCCATGTCATCACCAATTCATGATGCTCCCACTTTTTAATTCAATTATTCTTTTTTTGCAAATCTCCACGGATATTCCCCATTTATAATACTTGTCGTAATCACAAATCACTCTATCAAAACTACGTGCTGCCTCTATGCTCCTCACCTTCTCCATTTTTAATGATCATCATAGTCATAAAGATCAATATGATAATTATTTGATCCTTTGTGAAGCACTATTCATGAATCCTATCTTCACAAAATTCACACCTTTACCATATTTTCATATAGTCATCAAGAAAAATCACTTTTCGTAATGCTTGAAAAACACAAAATTTTAAACCCCAAAAATTTAGAAAACACTGGGACACTGTGTACCCTTAGACACATGCTCTGTTACACACCAACCGTCCTCATTCCCAATCATCCGAATTTGTCAAAAAACACAATCATACCCAAAAACATTAAGAGGAAACCTTGAGGAATTTGTTTACCAATAATCTCCCTTATTGGGTTTATTGACAACTCTCCAAAAAATGATCCCTCATTAAATCTTAATCCATCATCTACCTTGTGATTCAGATGGAGATCAATGATTTACTCAACACATACTCAATTCCCACATGAAAAATCCACAACATGATAAAAAAGACTATAATGAAAATTTTATCAATGAATCACATCATTCCAATCCAACACCATTCTTTTTCTATGATCACAAACCTTAGTTATTGTGATATATATCATTTTATCGATCACTTCTAGGATAATCATATTTAAAGATCCCCCTATTAGATTATCCCCACATCTTAAGGATCCACCTATTAGCTTCTCCCCACATCTTGAATAATACATTTTCTCCCTTTTAATATACACTTTTACCCTTTTAATAACCTAATATTTCTCCCTTTTTTTAAACGAACCCAATGGTCTCTCATTTGTGGTTGGAAACAGAGTAAGGAACAAAGATTATTACATTAGGAAAAAACACACCATACCTCAAGGATAAAGGGACGCACATACACACTTTTTCAAGTGGAGGGATTCGACTGAATGCCTAGAGCCAGTAGATTATTCTCAGATGCTTCTTTGGGTAATTCCATTGTCAGAATGTCTGCAATTTTTTGTTCTGTAGACACATACTCCAACTTCAAAATCCATTGTGCCACCTTCTCCTTAATAAAATGATATTAAATTTCAATGTGATTTCTCCTTGAGTGATGGACTGGATTTTTTATAATATTTATAGAACATTAATTATAGCAATGGATTATGATCAAGGACTTCACTGGAAATCCCATGTCATCAAGTGGCTTATTTCTCCACAATAACAGTGTGAATTCTTGAATGGCTGCAATACACTCAACTTCTATAGTGCTCAATGAAATTAATTATTTTTCTTGAATAGATAATAAATACACTATACAACATGCTATAAAGAACCTCAAAAAATTTATTTCTTATCATCTGCTGAACCAGCCTAATCTGTATCAATGTATACCAAAATCTCTGGCTGATATTTGTCATTATACATCAAACTGTAATTTATTATACCCATTATATACTGAAGTGTTATTTTCAATGAAAGCATGTGTCTTTCCTTGGTATTTCTTTGATATCTCACTACTAGGCATGTGGTGAAAACAATATCAGGTCCTGTTGCTATCCAGCATAGTAAACTTTCAAAGACTTTACTATATCCTGTGATATTAACTTCCTTACTATTATCATCTTTTGATAATTTCATCCATGTAGCAACCATAGCTTTCATCTCCTTGTAATTTTCTATTCCAAATATACTCAAGGTCTTCCTGTCATATTTGTATTGAGAAATGAACGTTTCATTCCTTCTTTATGTCACTTGTAAACCAAGGTAAAACATCATCTCACCAATCATTGACATTTCAAACTCACTTTTCATGAACAGAGAAAACGGTTTTCATTATGATTCATCTGATCCACCAAATATTATGTCATCAACATAAACCAACACCATCATCCTTTTATTACAATAAATATTGAAATATATATTATAAACAAATCCCCCATGTTGAAATCCCAACTTCTTAAAATACTGACCTAGTCAAGAATACCATGCTCTTGGTTCTTGCTTCAACCCATATAGTGCCTACATCAGTCAAAAAACTTTTTTTTCATCTTCATCAATAAAAAACCATCTGGTTGGTCAATATAAACATCCTTTTTTAGAATAACATTCAACAATGTGGACTTGATATCCATCTGGAAAACATTAAACACTCATTGCACCGCAATGTCCAAGAATAATCTGATTGTCTCTTGCCTTGCAATAGGTGAAAATATCTCATCCACATTGATACCCTATATCTAGGAGTAACCTTTTCACACTATTCATGCTTTGTTTGAAATAATTATTCCATATTCATTCATAATATTGCAAAAGACCCATTTACTCATGATGGCATTCTTATCTGTCGGCCTCAAAACAATCTCTCGTAGTTGATTCCTTTCAATCTATTGTAGCTCTTCATTCATAGGCTGAACCTTTTTTTATCTCCAGCTACATCAGAAAAACATTTAGGCTCTACCTGAGATAGGAAATATTCCTACTGTAATTATTTAATTATTCTTTTTTGAACTATCACTATCTAATCACCAATGATATTGTTTTTATCAATTTCATCTTGACTCTTTTTCTTTTTCATAGATACATACTTGAATTCCTCTTTCTCATCATTAGTATCTTCTTCAGAATCATCATATTATGCTTCTTCTCCCCCTATGTCACTTACCTCCTCATCACTTTCATGAGGAAATATTTCACCATGTTGTTGAGTATTCTCTCTATTTTCCACTACAATGACACTATTTCTCTCAACTAATTTCCCAACCTCTTATTAAATCCTTTATATACAATGATTTTTCCTAAGTTTCCATGGAATATCCCCTCATCTCCATATATCTAAAAAAAATTTGGGTTTCCCTTATTGAGAATAAAGAACTTACTTTTAATGATTCAAAAGAATTTTAATGTTGGATTCTTTCCATACCAAATCTCATACAAATTCTTTCCTTCCTTCTAACATAAAAAATCCCTATTCGATATATAGTCTGATGTCAATAATTCTTCCTTCCAAAATTTCTCTAGTATGTCTTTTTCAATAAGAATCATTAAGGAAATGTTATTGATGATCTGATTTCTCCTCTTAAACACTCCATTCTACTGGGGAGTTATCACTGGAGAAACTTGATTCCTTATCTCATGTTTCTCAAGATCATATTTCACTTTACTTTTCGTGAATTCTGTACTATTATCAGTATGAAACATTAGAATTTTCTTCCCAATAATCCTTTTAGATTCCATCTAATACTATTTTATGCATCAGAACACATTAATATTATTGGGAAGTAAAAATACCCATTCCATTATGAAATAATCATCATTGAAAATAAAATAATATCTCTTTATATAAATGGATCTTAGTGAGATAGTTCAACATACATCTTCATGCACCAATTCGAGCATGATCCTTGACTTATGTTCTGTTTCCTTTTATATCTTTATGATGATTTTCCATTATTTACATGAATAACACATATGATTATGATCATGTGATAGCTTAGGGAGGTCCCTAGATGCATCACACTTTACCAAATCTTCTAGGTATGGTTAGAATAGATGACCAAGTCATTTATGCCCCATATTGTTTTCTTCCTCTCTATAAAAAAAATCACATATCTTATTCTCCACTTACAAGGTAGACATCCCCCTTTGTTATTTTTCCCTATAGATCAACTGCACTATCTATTACTTTGATGATATACATATTCTTATTAAATCTTATATTATTCCTTGAGTCGCATAGTTGACTGACATTAAGTAGGTTGTAACTGAGACATTCTACTACTAAGACATAATCACGTCTCATTTCAATGTCCCCAAACCTGGCCTTTTCCTAGCCAATTATCTTGAGGCCTTCATCATTTCTATGTTTCAAAACACCTTCCATATTATATTTTATACATGTAAAAAATCCTTATTGCCTGTCATATGGGATGTGGAATTGCTTTCAAGGATCCACACACTAGAATAGATTGATTATCTAAGGGAAATTTCTAAAACCACTGCTTATCTCTTTTCCTTCAGATCCATGTTTTTTCTTCACACTCGACATAGATTGAAAATCTTGGTCTTCCTCATAGTATGATGAACTAGATTTATCTTGTAGAGAGGCAACCCAATTTTTCATTTTTAGTTCACCTGTTGATTCTTTGATTTTATTCTTGTGACTACTTTGGTTTTGTTTAGGCACATTCCTCCGCATGGTTGATGTAAAATATCTATCAATGTTACGAAATCCTCCACAACAAAAAAAACATCCTTTGAAATATATTCTAGAGTATTGATATTTTTTTGGATTTCACTATTATTCTTGTGCCCCTCTATATCTCTTAGTTATGGAACATTCATTTTGTGAATGTCCCATCCTTCCACAACAATAACACCAAATGCGATGTGGATTCCTACATGTTACTTCTACTCCACTGTTTGTCTCTTAGGTTCTTTTAATATTCGAATTATACTTCATACCCAAATCAATCTTCATTCTCAAAGTGGGTACTTGTAGTCTGACTTCAACCATGACTACTTTTTATTTTTTTAGCATTACCCATACCAGCCTAATCACTTGAACATGATTATTGCTTCGTTTCTACTGGACCTCTATGATCCACTATGGCCTTTTCTATCACTAGAATAATATTATTTCCTGATGAAATACGAGGAGTCAAGATTTTCTCTTGATCCATAGCTTTTAGTCACATGCCAATGAATTCTTTTTTAAGTTATTTAATGAGTTTTATTTATTCCTTCAATGTTTTATTCAAACCATAAATATATATTTTCTATTCTTTAACCTTTATTTTATGCTCAATAACTGTTTTTGAGTCCTCTTGAAATGTAGAATTTAGATTCTCAATTTCTTCCATTTCATCAGACTTCTCTTTATCCTTCTATTGCATGTAGATTTTGGCATCACAAATTACTTTGTTGGATTTTATCATTTCTTCTCTCCAAACATCAATATCTTCAATAGTGGCTTCCAATTCAGCTTGAAAATCAAATCATCCTTCAACTTCTTCTTCATCAAAGTCAGTTTTTTCTTTTTTTTATTCACTATCAAAAACTACCACTACAGAATTTTCTCCACGATCATTGTTGCTCTCCATCTCATTAGCCTCATATTCATCTGAACTGTCACATTCTCTTAAAGTAAGATTATTCATCTTGAAGAAATTTCTATTGAAATTTTTCTTACATTTCACACAGGCTGAATACTTATTTATGGGGATTTCAACATCATCCTAATCACCTTATTGGAAATTCTTATGGCACCTTGCCACAAGATGACCAAACTTTCCACATCAAAAGCATGCTAGTGAGTGTTTCCACTTTAACATTCCTTTTCGTCTTTTTATATTTAAATAAATGGATCACATCACTTCATCTGTGTCTTATTATTCTTGTAATTATTTAATGGTAAGCTTCTTTATGGAATTGAAGGCCACTTCCTTATAATTCCATTTTTCCACAGACTCAATGTCCTCATTTCTCATCTCATATATGATAAGAGTATTGTGCATACTATCTAATGTTATCTCCTTCATATCATCTTCCTCCAACACTAAAACTTTCGGATTAAACTGAGGTGGAAGTATTCTCAGGATACTCTTTTCAATATTCACATCTTTAATAACTTCTCCATGACCATGCATGTATTCCACAATATAATTTACCTTACTAAAGAATGAATCAACATACTCATTTGGGTTCATTCTTAGATCTTCATACTTATTCTATAGAACCTGTATCGATTCCTATATATCCTTTGAATCTCCTCCATAGATGATCTACATATTTTCCCACATAGAATGTGATGTATTTCATGACATCACCATTGAAAATATTTCATTGGATAGGGATCCCCCTAATACATTAATGCCTTTGGTGTTAGTATCTAATTCTCTTTTCTCGTCTTCAAATAAAGCACCACTGTCAATGTTGTCCGAAAAACCATGAATCGTTGTTATATACACATTCATTCCTAATGATTAGAAGTAGCACTGCATCTGATTCTTCCATAATTAAAAATTATTTCAATCAAAGATCAGAATCCCTTTATGAACTCCATTGAGAGAGAAACATATAAATTAACCTTTTGCTATGATACCTTTTGTTAGGCCCACTAGGTCAGATACCCTAAGAAGGGGGGTGAATCAGGGTATGTTAGATTAAAAACAACTTCTCCTTTTGATCTTGTTTCATTGTTTAAACAGAACTATCTTCTCTCTCCTTACCATTAAAAAGTATGAAGAGAAGTGAAAACATGCATAAGACACATTAATTTCACTTGCTTCACACTCACTAGGTTATGTCCAAGGAGCAGACAATGGAAATGTGTCATTATACCAAATCTAATAAAAGTGTACTACTATTTACAATGTTTAAAGTGGTCTCACTTTACATCCTGGTTTACAACCAATCACAATTTGAACATTCACCGTTATCTCAACTGAAGTGTGTTTACTACTTCTTCAGATGATCCACTCACAGTTTATAGACTTGAAGGTCCCCAAATTATATCTAATGAATTCATCCTCCACTATACGTAGATGCTCTATTGAGGTCCCACATTCATCTACTAATGAATACCACTTTACTATAGATTTACTGGGTAATACATTTTTCAATACCATTCATGATGCACACTGCCTTCACGAAGCTCCCTATTTCACAATGCACAAACTAGCCTTCGTGACCCTCTTCTTTTGTAAATATCAAACTATCATTTATGTATAAACTAACATTTGTGAAGCTCCCAAATTTTTTTTGTATTTTTATATCCTTCCAAAAATCTAACACATTAGTGATTCTCAAAAAAAATTGTAAGCTGGAATATCCTTTGCGAAGTTTCTCTCCAGAACCACCATTGCGAACCAACTTCACGAATCCAGAGACTTAAATTTTCGTTAACTCTCAATAAATACTATGAATGGGGTAGAGGTATATTTATTGTAATTTCCACTAATTTCAGAACCTTATAAGCCACGTCATCTCCATTTTATGAATCTCTCAATTTTTTCCATGATCCTCCCTTTCTCATGAAGCTCTATGGATATTTCCAATTCACAATGCATGTCCTAATCACAAAGGCTTCTGTCAAAACTTCATGTGGCCATGATACTCCTCACCTTTATTGTTCATGATGCTCATTATAGTCACAAATATCACCGTCATAATTCATTTATCCTTTGTGAAACAATCTTCATTAATCCCATCATATTAAAATTATATCATTTACCATTTTCTCATATTGTCATCAAGAAAATTAACTTTTCACAACGCTTTCCAAACTCTGTATTTTAGACTCCAATAATTTGTAAAACACTAGAAAATTGTGCAAACTTAGACACCTACTTCGGCACACACAAACCATCCTCATTCCTAGTCATCTCTCTTTGTCAAAAACAAACTCACACCCAAAAAAACTAAGTAGATTCCTTGATGGTTTTTTTCCCAATAGTTCTTTAAAAAGAAAATGTTTTATAAAATATCCTGGAAATTTTTATATTTTTACAAAGTAATTTCAAAATGGAAGGGGTATTTTTCTCAATAACGGTTTTAATATTTTAATAATTTTTCTATTCATCAATAAAATTATCCTTTTATGTTATGTATTGTTTTTTGAATTATGTATATATTTCTATTATAAATAGAAATATATCATTATACATTCCTTTGATGGGGTTATACATGCCCTATGACCATTTCCTCAATACATTCTTTAACAAATCTCTTTTAATTATGATATGTGGCATGATTATGAAACCCATTTATTTTCATGTGTAATTATTATATTTATGATTTATGATTGATTTCATTATATAAAACACAAATGAATATTCATGATATGGTTGTGATGGGTGGGCCTAGAATTATATAACCTTCTAATGCATTGTGTAATTTTTTTTCTCATGAGACTTCATGTATGGGATTAGGGAGTAAACATAGTCCACCATGGAACTCTTCCCACCATGCGATCTCATCTTGTATGTTAGCCTTGACATATGTTTATATCATTTTTTGTGTTGATAATAAAATTTCTATGTTTCCATGATCCAATGATACCATCTTATTTATGTGAGGTTTTCAATATATTATTCACAAGACATATCTTTTAGGATTTCATGTTATATTTTTGACTCACATGTTATACTTCCTTAACATTTTTATTCCCTTACTGATCATATGAGATCACCCTTTATATTTTTTACTTTCCCCATGATATAAAGAAAATTTTTATGTATCATGTGTCTAAGAAGGGTGCTAGTTATGAAGCACTATGTAGTATATGATGTACATTTTTTAATAAACAAGTTATTTATACATCATGTTCTTCCAAAGGTGCTAGAAATTGTGATCTTTTGGTTGCATTTATTGGATATTAATTAAAAACCAAGTAAACATATTTGAAAAATGTTGGGTTATTATAGTTGGTACCAGAGTAATGACTAGTTGTTTGGGTGAATTGGACTATAAAACCCTATTGAAATCATTAGTGATAATACTAAACAAGGTAAGACATCACTATATGTTTTTTAATGTATATAGTAAGTGGTTTCAAACAAAATGCATCCCTATCTGGATAATACAAGTTGATGCAGCTCTGGAATAGTTATACCTGGGGGTAATAACCAAGAAAAGGGTACATTCATATGGACTAAATTTTCACCTGCTACATGATAATGAGCCATACTGCACACCCATTTTGACACTCATGGGGGATATGATGGGGTTAATTCATGTTTTATTTATGAACCATTATTAAGGATTTGAATAGATAATGATTGTGGATGACCTAGGTTAAACCAAAGTTGTCATAAATTGAAAAGAATATGTCATGATATAGACACCACATAAATGATTGTTAATTATTATGTGGTTTCTCACTATTATTATCATTTCTAACATTATGATTTTTGGTTTTAGTCGATGGATAGAACCAAAAGTAACTATGTTAAAATTGAATATGTTGGAAAATGTGATAATGAGAAACCAATGTGACTATGACTTGAGTGAAATATATTATGATCATTCCTAATTATTTATCATGATTTATGATTGACAACATAACCATTATCCAATTCTTAGACACACCAAAGAAGATAAGGATAGAGTTCACTGAGATATTAGGTGGTGGAGACTATAGAGGAAAGAAGACTTAACTTATTATATGTTGAGAATGTGGTAAGAATCACACATGAGAATGTCTCAAATAAATAAGAAGATGTTTTATATATAAAAAATAAGGGTATAGAGAAATTAATTACCAAGAAAAAAATGAAAATCTCAATATTAGAAAATGAACGTCATCCTAATGTTTCATTTATAGTTCAATGTCTTATGTGTGGGGAACTTGATCATTATCCGAGTCAATTACCTAATCCAAGAGAAAACTACTAGTCCAAGGGAGTTCTTGTTTTGTGAAGATCATTATAGTGAAATATTTATTTTTATTATGTTGTGAAATTGTTATATCAATGATATTCTAGTTATGAGAATCATCAAACAACTAAGGATTGTTACACAGTAGTTTTTATTTTATGGATTATAAAACATATGATGAAAGGTACATATAACCCAGATAAGTGATTTAGTGGTAATATGAAAAGGTTATGATTGACATTAACTAAATAAATGGGATAGTATTAATGACCTTGAATTTTGATATTCATTTTATAACAAATTGATTTAGGTCATCTTTGATGAATTTTATTGAAATTATAAATTTATGTAAGATATTCAATAGTCTATGATTTTGTTAGAGAAATAATGATTGTGTCAATTCATTTTTCATGTGAGGTTATCTTAAGAGTTATGGATACCATCATGATTTTGTAAGTTTAACGTTGATCATAATTTCAATGTCTCATACATGCCTTTTGAGATGTTAAGAGATAGAATTTCAATGTTATTAATGATATTTTGCGAGATGTTTTATTGATTTGGGGTATATGTTACCCATATTCTAAATGAGAACTATTATTTAGGAATAATAAAATAAAAATTTTTGGTATGTTAGATGAAAGATATGAGATCAACTTTGAATTTAAAATATTTTTTAATGTTGAGGTTATTAATGTAATTTTGGATGTAGGGTTATTTATTTGTGAAATGATCTTAGTTTAATTATTGATGTTATTATAGAAGTTTTCCATTACTTCTTCACATGGAGGATTATACATTTGGGATACTAGTTTAACTTATGCTACCCATTTTGGTTGGGTTGAATGTTTTAAATATAGTAAAAATATATTTTTATCCTTTTTTTGGATTATGTGATTCGTTATAAGTTTAATTTAGTGCTTTAGGTATGAAAAATTCATCTGTAATACTCATCATTTGGATAAACAGATGATATTGTTATAAAAAATTATTAAAAGATGATATTATACATAGTTATATTTCATTATGTTATTATACTAGAGGGTAAAATAATCCCTCAGCAATATGAAAATAATGATAAAATAAAATATTAATCTTTTAATTTCATTTTCAATGAATCGATGGTATCCTCACCCATTATAGATTTATTATTTTTTGGTTGTTAAATTTCTCCTCACAGTGTTCTCTATCACTCACTATTAGTACTTGAGAATTGTTTTTTTCTTCCATGTCAATGTTTTTTATTTATATTAATGTTATACTATTTGGAAACCCTGTATGTGTTATTCAAAATGACCATTGTACTTACCTTTCTCTATTTTCAAGTGGATGTTTTATTATCTTTTTTTAAGATGTGGGTTTTTAACAAAGGTATTTTCCAATATCAAACCCTTTATTACCAAGATTATAATAAAATTGAAATAATTCAAATTATTAAAGGGGAGAATTTAACACTATGATATTTTAAAATAATAATTTTATGTTTGATAAAAAACGATATGTAACACAGAGCCTAAACAAATGATTGAATATTATTATTTAAATATGACTGTCATAACATTGTTATTAAATTGGAGTCTTTGAATAAGATAAAATAATTTATGAAATATAGTCAAATATATCACAAAATACAAATATATTGACCAATTATTATAAAATAATCACTCAAAATTTTGTTTAGTAATTTATCCTTCAAAAATACATTTTCTTAAAAGAAATTATTTATTTTGAGAAATAATATTATTCTTAATTTTTGGAACTTTTATAATTTTAATTTGATAGAAGGGTTTTGTTTCTAAAATCAAAAAACCAAAATTATCTAATTATGATATTTTGATAATTTTATGAAATGTTTGATTTTTCATTAAAAGGTGAAAATAATAATTTTTATTAAAAATTTTATTTATTTTAAAGAATTTAAAAATTAAAAATTATATGTTGGATTATTTTTTAAACTTTAATTAGTTCATTTTTATTTAAAACAATTTAATTATGATTTTTAAATTAATTTTACAATAATATTTAGTAAAAATCATTTTATACTTAAAAAATACATTTTTTAGAAAAAAAAAATTTGTTGCATTTTACCTATTAAATGTTAAATTTAATTTTGGCCCTTCTATTTTTGGAATATTGAAAAAAAATAATCCATAATTGTAATATAGGGGGTCCAAAATTTGTAAATAGGTCGGATTTGTAAATTTATTAATAGTAAGGATAATAATTTTGTTACCAAAATCAAGGGTAAATCAGGTAATAAGGTTAAAAATAAAATTATAAGGACTAATAAATCACACTAAAACTTTAATAAACATTATTATATGAGTACACACCATCTATAATCATCCAAAAGTAGAATATATGGCCTTTTTCTACTTGTACATGATTTCTTCCTTTATAATATTTAAGTAAATTTAAAGACAAAAATACCACACTCTTGAATTTAATAGCTATAATATTTTTAAATTAGGGATAAAATGAGGATTATTTTTTGTTATAAAATTTAATTGTAATGAAAAATTATTTTTCTTTTTCATGTTAATTTATTTTAAATTTTTAGTGAATATATAATTACCATAAATTCATACGCAACACTGATGTAGTAATTATTCAATTAATTGGAAAATAAAATAAATGATTTTAAAAATATTAAAATTAATATAATTAAAATGGATTAATAATTTACACATTTTTTAGATAAAATTACATATTATATAGTTATGAATTCATTATATTACAATCCTTTTTTTCTTGTAATTTTAAATGTCAAATTAAATGAATAGTTCTAAAAATAACATTAATGATATTTTATAATCAATATTATTTTATTAAAGGATTTTAAATTCCAAAAAATATTATATTTGGACTTTAGACTATTACATGGTTTAAAATATTAATCATGTTCTATTTATGATATTTTTTCTATTTATAGTAACTATATTAACTCTTAAAGAGTAAAAAATCTTATTATCATGGTAATAGTGAAAGGGATAACTTGGGAAGGATAAAACCAAAATATAAGGGTGAAAAAATAGTCTAAACATGTCCAAATATTGTTTTATGGGATAATTTTGACTTATACTCATCTTAGAATAAAATATTATCAATTTGGGCCATTTTAACAAAAACAAATAATATATATTAATTTAATATTTTAATAAATTCCAAGTGTGACCCTTCCTTCTCTTATAAAAAGAAATATATTCTTCTCATTTATTAACATTTCAAAATAATTTTAGTTAAATAAATCAATTCCCAAATCCGTTCATTATATCCCTCTTTATGTTCTACTGGTCTTATATAGGGAAAAATACCAACCATATAGTGATGAAGGTAGAAAGAAAAGAATATCTTCTGTAGAATATGTATATTATTTAACCAAATGGTTTCATTTTATTTATTCATCCTCCTCATTAAAATATTCTTCAACCATACTAATATAATAACATCGTTATCTACCATATAATTATAAGTTATTATGTGAACAAAAAAACCTATATCCATCTCTAAACTCTATCAAATGGGAAAGGAATCCATATTTTGTGTGTATGGAGGACTACCACATCACAAATTGATTTTTTTTGTTTCAAATCAACACATTATTTTCATTAAATATTTATCATTATGAAAATAAAATATACCATTTACCTTCTTACATTTCCATTCACTAAAAAATGATAACAACCTTCATCCGTACATGTGAACTACCACCTCCAAGAAGTGATGTGAATCATTTTTTAATCACCACATCTCATGGATGGTATATATAATTGTATTTAAAGAAGTAATATTAAATTTATCATATTATGATCATTATTTTAAATAAAATAATACATATATTATTTTTATAATGATTGTTGGAAAATGTAAATGTTTCTCAGACATACATATGACCTACTGTCTCCATGATTGAAATGTAGTTTATTTTTCTTAACCATAATTCACAATTGGTTTTAAAATTAAAATATATGTATAAAATTATAATTATTTATTGATAATTATTCTAGATATGATTAAATAATGATCTATTTCCCCACAATCAACTTACAAAAGTCATTTTGAATATATAATCTAAATATGGTCAAAATATCTGACGTGAATTTAATTGATGAAGTAATTAAATATAACTTGGTAATAGATAAAATAAAAGGAATAGTAAAACTTAAAAAGAAACAAAATATAGGAAATAAATAAAATAATTTTATTATTATGTCTAATAAATAATGTATGTGGTGAGTCAGACTTGAAGAGAAGGTTTATTTCACAGTCTCATATGTATTGAAGATTGTTTGTGTTTAAATCTGTGATGGGGGAATTATGTGAGAAATTTATTTAAAACCTAATATATTTTCATCTCCTAATTTTATATTTATAAAACAAAATTCGTCCTTTTTATTTTTTCTTTTATGTAACCAATAGACAAGAATAATGTTTTTATGGAAAACCAACATTATTTTTATTCATTCAGGAATCTTTTTATTCCATGTCCATATTTCCTCAAAAAAATGATCAATATTTTTTTATATTATACAATTATTTATTTAAGGAATTTTTAACCATGTTTTAATTTTTTAAAATTGGATTAAAAGGAATATTTTATTTCATTTTTTGAATGATGTACTTTTTGTGTTTTTAAAAAAATATGAAGGAACTGTTTTATTTTAAACTATACGACATGAATGAAATTTTCCCCCATCATGTTCTCTCAATGTTTTGAATATCCCATTAACATTTTCAATGGTTCTTTTCAAAAAAAACTTTTTTATATATTTTTGAAATTTTATGTTTTAAATAAGTAATTTCATAATGAAAAGGGTGTTTTCATTCAGAATTTATTTTATATTTTTATAGTATTTTTGTTCATCAAAGGAAAAAAATTATGTTTCATATTTCTTTTAAATTAAATATATATCTCGGAAACATATACCTAAATCATCCACCCTTCCATTTATGGGATTATACATTTCTTACAACCATTTCTTCATTCCCATCTTTAATAAATCAGTTTTTATTATGATATGAGGTAAAATTATACAACCCATTTCTTTATATGGATAATTATTATGTTTATTAATTAATATTGATTTATTTATGTGTCACACATATTAAGTTACATGATATGAATGTGATGGGTTTTTATTGAAATATAGATCCCTATAATGAACTGGGTAATGTTTTAGTCTCATCAGACATCATGTATTGGATAAAAGTGTAAACATAATCCACTATCTAACTCTATCTACCATGTAATGTTGTCTTTGAAGTGATCCTTGACTTATTTTGTATGTTTATTTTTATTTTTGGCATATTTCCTATGGTTCCATGATCCTATTACACAATGTTCTTTTTTCCGTTCTTCAATTTTATTATTTATCATCTTTATCTTTTATAATTTTATTTTATACTTTTGACTCACAGGTTATGCCTCATTAACATGTTTATTCAATTACTGAGAATATAATATCACCCTTTATATGGTTTATGTTCCATAGAATATAAAGAAATTTTTATGTATTATGTTTCTAAGAAGGGTGGAAATTATGAGAAACTAAGTAGTAGATGATGTAGATTTTTGGTATGAACCAATTTTTTATGAAATCCATTCTTCCAAAGACACTAGGATATTCAATATTTTTCATGTATTTATTAGATATTTATGAAGAGATTCATGTACTAATATATGTAAAATAATGGGTAGTTATACCTATCCAGACACTTCTAGGGGTTATGATTTTTTTGATCAAGTGGTTTTTAAATACCATTATGAACGAGAAAAATATTCCTATGAAATTTAATGTTAGAAAATAGGTAGTGAATAAATTTTATTGTAACCTATAAATTCATGGGTTAAAGAATAAATTCTCTTTATGGTTTATCCATTAAATTTTCATTGTTTCCTTTTTATATGTTTACTAGTTTGAAAATTATCATCCCTAAATTTTCTTTTCTTTTAGTCAATTGCTAGAAATTGGAGGAATTGATTCAACGAAAAATGTGATAAGAAATGTGGTGAATGAAAAAATGACATTTCAAACCTAATGGGAGCAAGAATTAAGAAATTTATGACAATAATTTCTCAATTCAATCATGTTTTAATATAAACTTTAATTAGGAGGAACACCCATAGTCCCTTAAGAAAGTGTAAGTGGAAATTTTGACCTTTATACAAAAAAGGTCTCTGTATTTTTAATGGATCTTATGATTACAAAGATTTGGAATAATGGATCGACTCTATTGAAAATATATTCTATTTTATTAAATTATTTGAGTAAGATAATGTCACACTGGATATTTATCATAGGGAGGGTGATGCTTATAAATGGTGGACGTTGATCATGAATACAAATCCCAAGGAAGAATTCACAATCCTTGCATGATATGCCTTAATACTTTTCATTCACCCTAAATGTAAAGTTGAATGCTTCTTCTGTGGGATAAAGTTGAATCTATGAAAATCATTGGCGATTTGAGAATTTGACAGCTATGAAAAAAATTTCTGATGTGCACTTAAATTCATATTGTAGATTGCGGAATCTCAAAGGTCTCATGGGAAATGAGATAAAAAGTATAGAATGAAGTTTAATTTAGGTTTATTGATAGAGAATTCTCACGGGGTTAAGAAATTATAACATACCAGTTGTAAAAATTGCGAGAATAAACATCCTTGTAATTGCTTAATGGCGATCAATAAATTCTTTAGGTGAGGAATGAAAGGGTACCTAGATAGTGAATGAAGAAGAGAGAAACCCTACAATGAAATGGAACAAAACAATGATCTAGTAATCCCTAAACCTAGTGTCCAATGTTACAAATATAAGGAATAAAGAAACTATGAAAACCAACTCAGTGAAACTGGGATTTTTTAATATAATTGATGAAATTAACCACCAAGGCCAAGATAGAATGGGTGAGCATAATCCATCATAACATTGGAGATTGATCTTGATAAAAAAGTGGTGATGGGTATGATAGATATTGATTCAGAAATATCTAATGTACTATTTTATTCGGGTTATATGCATTATTTCCTATCATTAAAGTTTATTATAACTATTCCAACACCACATTAAAATATGGAATTTGAGTTATCAGTGAAGATGGTCAATGGGGATATTATTGAATTATAAGTCTATAACTAATATGGTGTAAATACCTACTACCATAATTTCCTAGTAAACAATTTTATACACCCTTAATTAGAATTATATATTCTTCTAGGTATGGATTGGATTTCCTTATATAGATCCATCATAAACTAATGGGAGAAGGAAATTACCCTCTATAGCATAAATCACCCACCAATTATATTCATGTTTAAGGAGGATGAATCTCATTTGGAATCATCATCTACAACATAGATTATTTCCTTTTGAGAAAGTATAACTTTATAAAATGATTGAGAGAAAGGAAAAGATCATCCTTTATGACATTACCATTATAATACAATAAACCAATGTATTTCCTGAAGAATTTAATATTCTTCCTCCATGATGACAGGTCATGTTATCTGTAAAACTTATACCTGAAGATTTTCCAATATCCAAGAATCCATATATAATGACCACTATTGAACTTGAAGATCAAAATAAAAAAGTATAAGAGAATCTGCATAAAGAGTTTATACACCCAAGTGCTTCACCTTGGGGTGGACAAATCCGTTTTTTCAAGAAGAAGTACGAGTTATTATTCCTCTGCATTTATTATTGTGAGATTAACTATATCACAATAAATAAAAAGTATCATACATCATATATCAATGACTTTTTTTATCATCTATATGGATCCTAGTACTTCTCTAAGGTGGATATTTAGTTGGGATATTATCATGTAAAGGTGAATAAGTAGGATATCCCCCAAACTACTTTTCATATTTGGTTTGGACACTTTGAGTTCATATAGACTCCATTTAGACACACTAATGCTCCAACTATCTTCATAGATATAATGAAAATATTCTTTAGGGATTACCTAAAAAATTTTAGTCATTACAGATGATATTATTATCTACTTATAATAAAAAATAAGAACATGAGAAGCATTTGAATGATGTACTGAATACCTTGGAAAAGGAAAAGTTATATGAAAAGTATATTAAATGAGATTTTTTATAGGGAAAGTAACATTATTAGAGTATGTTATAATAATAAAAGGGATATCTATGGATACTTTAAAGATAATAGTAATTAAATAGTGACACAGACCTACATATATGATAGATATCTATAAATTATTTATATTAGTTGGGTACTATTGTTATTTTAGACTTTTGTCTTGATTTTCAAGAAAACATTTCAGGGTAAAACAGAAGGGATTGATATTTTTTCAACTTATAAATGTCATGAGAGATTTAAAAAGATAATGAAGAGGCTAATAATTTAACATATTATCAAATTACAAATCACTGAAGAAATATTGTTGATCTAGAGTGATGAAACCAAAATGGGATTAGGTTGTGTAATCATGAAAAATGAAAAAGTGATAGTCTATGCCTCCTAAAAACTAATGATACATGAGAATAACTACCTAAATCATGATCTAGAATTGTTATCACTGATCTTCAAATTGTAGATTTGGAAGCATTATCTCTATGGAGAAATTTGTGAAATATATACGGATTATAAAATCCTAAAGTATATATTCACACAAAAAAAATTCAATATGCGCCAATGAGGTTGGTTATAGATGATCAAGGAAAGTGACTATTTAATCCATTACAATCCTATAGAGGAGAAAGTGGAAGCTTCTATAAGTAGAATTGATCTCTCAACCCTATCCAGGATGAGGATTAGAAGGGATCCGATCTTCTTTTACATTCAAATATTTTTCTTGGTAATCATAAAAGAAATATAATCCTACATTTCCCAAATAACTACTCAACCATTGATTCCTAAGAGGGTTAAAGTGGAAGAAAATGTTGATGATAATCTATAAAGGATGATAGTCAATATTTCGAAGTCTATCTTTTCTAATTATGAATTTATATGGTTTGGAACCCAGATATGTCCCCCCACTAAAACCATAACTAAAGGGGGAAATTATGAATGAATGCGATAGTTCATACAGCTTTATTCATCCAAGAAGTAATAATATGTATAGAGATCTGAAAAAAAGATTTTAGTGGGATACAATGAAGAGGTATATTCTAGAATTTATACCTCAATGATTGGTATGGAAAAAAGAAAAGGATAAATGATAGAATTCTAAGTATATGATTACACCATTTTCCATATCGGTTTGAAAATGGTAAAACATACTGATGGATTTTCTTAGGACTCCCCAGGACATCTAAAGGAAATAATTCCATTTAGGTAGTAGTCAATCACCTTAAAAAGTCAATTCATTCAGTTTTCATCCTGAAAGGAATCTCTCTTAACTAAATCAAAAAGATATATATATATATATATATATAAGAAGTGGTAAGAATTCATGGATTTACACTTTCCGTTGTATTTGACCAATATAAAAGGTTTTCTTTGAGGTTCTGGATAAGCCTTCCACAAACGTTGGATATTGAGATGATTTTCAATAATTCTTATTTTTTTCAAACAGATGGATAGTCTTAGAGAACCGTTAAAACTATTGATTATATCCAGATATTTTATTTAATGGATTTTCAAGGATTTTTGGATTATCACCTTTCATCATATGATTTCTCATTTAGCAACAGTCTCCCTTATAAAAGTCAAATGGCACCTAATGAGGCTCAGTATGGGATGTGGTGTCAGAATCTAACATACTGGGATGAATTTTGGGAGCAGAAGATGATGTTACCTAATCTTATCCATGATATAAAAAAAAATTAAACTATTCAATATCACATGAAATCCACACAAATTCGATAAAAAGGATTCTCAAAAAATCATCTATAAGGCCAAGACTTTGAGATCTGATATAAAATGTTCCTTCACATATCATCAAGGAACAATGTCCACCAAACCACCCCAAGAAAGTACCACAACTGCACACCTTACCCTTAAGGTGTGTGCTTGTGTAATAAGGTGTTATTTACTAGACCATAGTTGTTTGAATTTTTATATTTTATTTTTAATAAAATAATTTCTATATTTTTTAATTTTCATTATTACTCTATACACATGATTATATAATGAGATTGATAAAAACTTTATTTTTGATACAGTGAAACAAAAATTGTATTTTTGTGAAATATATAGTTTCAATTAAAAAAAACTTTTTGATCAATTCAAGAATTTTTAAATGAATGATATTTTCATGAAATATTATTAATAAAAAATATTTATTTAAATATTGATTTTAATATAATTTAATTATGTCAAAATGTATTTTTATAGGGGTAAAAAAGTTGTTAGTGTCATAAAAACTAGTACTTTTTAGTAAATAAGGAATTTTATTTAAATGTGTAGATTTCCATATTTAGAGAATTATTTTTGTAAAATTTATATTATTTTTGATATTTTCATATTTGTATTAGATAATGGTGAATTTTACTAATTTTTTTGAGACCATGTAATTTTTGGGTAAAAATTAAATACAGTATAATTATATGACATGTATTATGACATTATAATTTTCAAAAAGTGATTTAATAAATTCAATAAAAGGAGTACATGGATACAAATATATTTTAATTAAAATTAATTGATCTTTTATGTTATTTTTTTACAATCCTATAATTAATCCTCCAAAACTTATATAATATTTTAAGGTTTTAAAAAAATTCCTTGTAAGTATAACTCACTTCGACATCATGAATTGAATTGATTCAAGGATTTCAGTTCTTAGCCTAATAAAATATTTAAAACCATTTGAGTGTGGAATAAAACATGGTAAAGACATTTTAATGTTTTTGTTTTTGATTATTTACTACATAGATTCAAAAACCTAAGTTTAGAAATTAATAAATGATTTTCCAATAGTTTTTTGTAAATACCCACCCAAACTCTCATTCCTCCTCACTCAAAACCCATTTATCATGAAGTTAATCTCTCTAACCATCTCTAAATCCCACCAATTATGTTTCTAATATATTAATATGTTGATACCAATATTTTATAAGTTAACTCTCAGGTAATGGATACTCTTCCTATTCTTATTTATTCAGTTAATTTATTTGTATTAACCCTTTTTATTTTCTATTACTCATGTTTTATTGTGCTTTTACACATAAATTTACTATCTGTATGATTCACAAGTAATGAGATACTACCTTTAACTCACATTATACCCTTCCTTGAACCTTTATGTACACCTGTTATGTTTCTGAAATTATACCATGATTTTCCATGCCAAAATTTTATGTTTCGAATACCCATCCCAATTTCCACTCAAGTGTATTCACCTAGATGTTATTATTATTTATTTATATAGGAATTACATGTATGTAACTCACACTCATTAATCATTGGATTAAAATAGAATAAATATGTTCCTATGTTGTATGATCAATGTGGCACATAAGTGCATGCATATGATATGAATGTGATGGGTGGGCCCAAAATTATATAGTTCTCCAATGCATTGGGTGATTTTTTTAACTCAAGAGATATCATGTATGTTTCATGAGAGTTAATTTTAAGAAAACCATGCTATGATGTATTAGGGATATAATTGAACTATTATTATTATCCCATTTATTATATTGTCTACAAATTCCTATGACATCATCATATTATATCGTGCTTCGATATTCACTATTATTATTTTGACCCTTCCATGAAAACATGTTATGACCATTTGTTTTAATATAAAACATTACTTCATGCTATGATTTGATTATTATATTACAATGATTTATTTTTACTCCTTTATTATGTACATATTTAGGTTATCATGTAGTATTAGATGGTCAATGGAATTTAAGGGAATGAAATAGAATTTTTAAATAATTTCATTAGGTACCTATTTAAAGTTATTATGATATGTATCTAATTACCCAAATACACTAGGCCTATCTATCTTTGTGGGTTTTTTATGTATATCATTATCTATTAAATCATGAAATAAAGTATATAAAAGATATTAGTTTTCATACACGGTAAAAATCATCTCGATCAACGGGGATTTTTCTTAGTTTTCATAGAGGGAATATAAGGATGATATCTATATGGCATCACACACTGTTTTTGAGGGACATACATCATCATATAAATTTTTCAGGGATTTTAGCCTAAATTCAATTAAGTTAGATAATGAATCAATTCCATGTGTTAGGTATTTTGTGGGATGGTTATAGGAGTGCGTTGCAGACCTGGCATGTGTGCTTGGTTATAATTTCAGTGCAACGGTAGCACCTAGTGAGTTTTTTTTCGAATTTTAACTATATGGATTAATTGTGAAATTATTTATTATTGGAATAATTAATTAATGGAATATCATGGTGTATGTCTGATTTCATTTTGGGAATATACCACACCCCATAACTCTAGGTTTTGGTCATTGGTTTAGCATGATGCTTGGGATGTTGGTGAGAGCTTGGAAATATCTCAATAAGGATGGATGTGTGTGAATTAAAAAGGTAATAACTATGGATTGAGGTATGTGGTTCCATGATCAGGCCTTATGGTTTTTGTATTGTATTTATTATCAAGTGATATGTTTAGTATGACTAACGAGTGCTTTCGACCTGTAAAATTATATAAACTATTTAATTAAAAGTGAATTATAATTCTTTATTTGAAAAATGTGACCAGGGTAACAGTGGGACATTTTGTGCTTCATTGACCGCCTTAATCTTTGATGACTAATTCCATGATTATAGTAGTGTTCCATGTAAGATATGGACTCAAATGGGATAACCAAAAAATGAATTAATTAAATGCAGTGTCTCTTGGTATGAATGCCTTGGTGACCTATGAGTGGAGGTAAGTGACGAGTTGGGATGATTGGCCAATTTAGGCCATGTTAGAACTATGTGATGACTTAGAACATTTGTTCTTGTTCAGATGAGCGTGGGTAAAGTAGTCCTCCACCACCAAATAGAGATCACCTAGGTGGGAAGACCTTGTGGAGATTTATGGATATATTGGGTGTGAGGACTGGTCTACTAATGACTCGGGTTGTGAGATGGGATTTGTGCCATCTCTTGAGGCCTATGCTAGTGTGGCTTGTCCTATGTGTCTTGTGAGGCCATGATTTTATTAAATTGATACAGAGGGACATTATCCCCCATATGTAATTGTACTTGTCCTAGGAGATGATAAAGTAATGGGGGAGCCCATGTAGAGTTTCTTAGGGTTGATCGAAAGTGAAACCTTAGAACCTGGATTTCAAATGTAAGAACTATGAGGTTATGATTATTATTGGTCACCTAGGATTGCCTCTAGGGGATCGAATTAGATCCTAGTGATAATAGAACACTCTGGAGTACCTCCTAGGGTTTGTTGATTACCCATGATGTCTATTGAATTCTTAGGATTACCTCATTGGTCACAAAAATGAAATCTGAAGATTATTATTCACCTTGAATAACATCTAAGGGATTGTATTAGATGCTAAGGATTATATAACACTTAGGATTACTTCATGGGGTTTTTTGTTTTCACCTGAAGACTATAGAATGCTTGGGAATACCTCCTAGGGTTGAGTGATGATTCATGTGACTATTGATTTCCTAGGAGTAACTTTTAGGGATCAACGATGTTGTTTGATGATTATGGAATGATCGAGATTACCAAATGGGGTTTAGAGATGATGTGTGATGACTATTTATTGCATAATATTACCTCCTGTGGATCATATTAGAGCTGGGTAACTATTTATCACCTAGGTTTACCTACTAGGGATCAGTGCCATACCTTAGGACTATTAATTTCATAGGATCACCTCCTAAGGATCATCCAGCAGCTTGCTACTATTGGTATTTCTTTGGATACATCCAAGGATCTGGTGTTTATACATGCAATTATATGGTCATTAGTATAATGTTTAGTTGGAATAATTCAATGAAATGATCAGAGACACCCTAACACTGGTCGAAGAAGGTTTGGGTTGATCCCAAGTGTTATATAATGACTCGAGGATCAAAAGTGGTTATTTTATTTACACTTCTGCACATTATTTATTGATTTAAATAATCATAAAACATACATACACTACATTAATGGTTATGTAAGAGACCTAATTGGTGGTTCTCTATTTAGTTATACTCATACCTTTCTTTGGAGACCAGGAAACTTGGGTACCCAATAATTCCTCACTTGTTTGAAGGATTATATTGGGAGAGGCCTCGAGTTGAATGATTAACCTAGATAACTAGGATTGACAGGATACTGGGATGCATTGAGGCTTGGAAATGGAATTAAATCCTCAATTTATTTTATTTATTTTTTATAAGTTATCGCCCTAGTGGGTGATCATCTATTGTATGATATATATAAAAATGAGTTTGTATGACTAATCACTTCTGAATTAATTTATTATTTATTTATGGATATGTTTATTATTTACCCTTACTCTTTTTTATGTTTTATATTATTCTTGGTTTACTTTAAATATTTTCCCACACTCTTTTATGGGTGTATAGACTTCATATGGTACTACCCATGAACCCCACTACTATTCAGTATCCTCTGGCATATGGGGAGGCATGTCTGAGGTCCAGTAGTGACTCCACCGGCTTGGACACCGCTTAGTGACCATAGACAATGGGAAAGGAATTGAAATATTTTTACTTACCATTTATTCGTCAAATTTCATTTTCTCCTTTCATAAATGATTACAAATATAACGAAACTTTTATTTGTATATAATTAATTCATTCCGCGTAAAAAATATTTCCTCTAAAAAGTTTGTATTCTAGTCCCCTTTACACGAATTTAGATACTACATTAATTTTATTCATTATTCATATAAAAATAAAGAATTTATTATATATATCACAAAATATCACAATTTATGTTCTAAAATATATGAATCAATTAAAATATATGTCAAAATATTTGTAAACATATTTTTTATATAGGTAAAATGAACATGATGCTAAAAATAAAAGGGTGAGGATAATACTGCTTATCATCTTGACCAAAATCAACTTTTAATGGTGATGTTATGATACACACAAAAAATATTCAATTCGAGAAAAGAATGAAAATTTAATATGATAAGCTCACAAATCAACCTTTTGGTGTTTTTTAAAGATATGTTTTAAATTTATTGTGATAAATTATCAAATAATTAGATCTTAATATTTGTAATGTGATATTATTTAGGAGAAAATGTGTTTCATAAAGAGTTTAAAAGAGCCACCATATGCATTAAGGATTTAAAAACATGAAGGATTTTGATGAAGAGTGGAGATGGGAAGGTATTAAAAAGATATCAAAATTATGAAAAATTCTATCCATCCGATCATATAATGAGAAATTTTGTGTTGACCATTTAAGCACTTCTAAACATTATTTTTGATTGATTAGAATTCTATGATGTCATGATTAGTCATATTAATAAGAGTAATAATTTGTGATTAAATGTATTATCCAACATATTAAAAGTGTCATTGACTTAATTCTACAAATTATGTATCAAAACACTAATATTGGGAGGATTAACTTTAGAGAATATGGAAATCCTTAGAAAAAAATTAACTAAGTTCTCAAAGGGTGGATCCAAGAGTTGTGGAAAGTTTTTATTCACATATATTTGAAGAATAAAGATACGTGTAGCATATACATATAAGTCTTTAGGAGGTTCTATATGTATATAGGTGAGTACCAAACCATATATAAATTTTGGTTTTTAATTCGCTATTTATATATTTCATTTATACTTGATAATTAATGTATGCTAAGTGTTTGATAAAATGACAAATTATATTTTCATAAATTATTTGAAATATTGTTTTTCTACATGTTATAATCTTTAATGATAATATTTTCTATAAATTCACAATTCATATATTTTTATACATCAAAAATAATAATACTAATGATCACCATAAAAATATATTGGCCCAAACAATATATTGAATAATTGGTTTTTGTGATGGAACTCAATTTTTTTCATTATAAATCTATTATAATTTAATGTAAATCTATTTTTTCATATGAATCGCATTTTTTCTCCAATAAAATACTGATTTTATCTAATAAGAGAGATGACGAGGAAAAAATTGATTAAGTTTGAACAAAATTTTTAGTCACCAAAAGAAATTTCAATCATTATTGAATGAGATATATAGTTTGAATGTTAATTAAATTATTTTAATTTTCTTTTCTTTTTTACTTAAAGTAAAAAAGGAAAGAAAATTAAATAAAAAGGATTTATCAATCAAACATACCAAATTTTATATACTTGAAACATCAGTCATGTTCATCGGAACTCTTTTGGAGATATTTCATAATAAGATTCTATTATAGATTTGTTTTTTTTTAAGATGAATTTTTTATTTATTTTTTTCTATGTTTATATAATTTTTTCAGGTTTATTATTTATTTAATTATCTTTTATTTCATTTATTACATGTTGTGGGAATGAAAATTTTTTATTTAGAATTTATAATTGTAAATTTGGGGAAACATTTATATATAATCAATAACTAAACTTAGTGTACCTAGCCTCACTGTGTCTCAACTTAGGTTGATTTGTTTATTCTTTTTTTCATTTTTTGATTGTTTTTCTTTTTTCTTATCACTTTTTGTGTGCGTGTGTAAAAATATATTATAAGGTTCAAGGATTTTTGATAAATTAATTAAGTAAATCAATAATTTAAAAATAGTTACTAATATTCTAAATTTAGTTTATTTTTTATTTAAATACACAATATTTATAAAACATGGAAGATTAATATTGTTCTTTGACCTTTATTTGAATAAAAATTGAAATTTTCATTATTTATAACTACCTAAATGAAAATATTATTTGGAAATATATTTATTAACTTATAAAATACTCCTCTAATCCTACATCAATAGTCACTTGTTTGGATACACATCAATTATAAAATTATTTTCATTTGTAAATGAATTTACTGAGAAATTCTATTTCAAGTTATTTTCATTTATTTAGTATTATAATTTTTTAAGTGCATTATATAATTTATAAATTTGAATTTTGTTTGGTAAAAACATGGAATTATAACTAATATGAGGATTTTAACAATGACATTTCAATATAAAAAGATAATATTTTATTATATTATAATGTATAATTTTTTCCTTCTTAATTTTTTTGGTGAAACTGGATTTTAAAGAATAGAGATATCCACCTCAATTATTTGGATTTGGTTCTAACTAGAGTACATTTTCATTTTGAGAATTTTTGGATTAACAAATATATTCCATAATTTTAAATATAATCGCAAATTAATTATGTATTTTTTTTCTAAAGTAATAGGGAAATCCGAGTGTGTTTTCTCGATTTTCAGTAAGTGATGCATGTTTTGAACTAAAATGAAATTATTAAACTAAAAAAACACACTATGGGTCATAATGTGAACCATGCGTGTTGGATTGACAGGTGGTTAATTATTACACATAAAAAATAATTTATAGATAATTATCATAAAGAATCAAGAAAACCCTATTATTTTTTCATGGATTGAGTATATGACACATGTTTTGAACTAAAATGGTCATTTTAAATAAAAACATGGACATTCAATTACACCAGGAACACCATGTGTCAGATTGGCATGAGGCTAATTCTTATACATCAAAAATGAATTATGGATCATTTTTCAAAAGTATCAAGAAAATATGAGTGTGGTTTCTCATTTTTTAGTGAGTGATACAAGTTTTAAACTAAATGTAACTTTTAAACTAAAAACGTGAACTTTTATTCATGCCAAGTACATCGTGTGTAAGATTAATGTGTGGTTTATCCCTAAACATAAAAAATAATTTATAGATTTTTTTTCATATGTATTGAGAAAAATACAAGTCTATTGTATTGGTTTTGAGTATGTGACATGTGTTTTAAACTAAAATGTCTATTTTAAATAAAAAAATGAAATTTTAATCATACATGATACACTGTGTCTCCAATTTATATACAGTCATTTACTTTACATCAAAAATTAATTATGGGTCACCTTACAAAAGTATCAAAAAAATCAAAATTTTATTACTTTTTATTGAGCGGCTCATGTTTTGAACTAAAATGTCACATTTCAACTAAAAAATTCACTTTGAGTCATATCAGGCACACAATTTGTTATATTAAAATGTAGTTAATTCCTACATGCCATAAATGACTTATGCATTTTTGTTCAAAAGTATCAAGAAAATTCAAGTGTGTTTTCTTGATTTTCAATGAATGATGTAAGTTTTGAACTAAAATTTCACATTCAAACAAAAAATACATACTTTTTCATATTAGGCACATAGTGTGTTGGATTAACTTGCAGTTTATTCCCGCACATAATAGATGACTTATGGATTTTTTTTAATGAATTAAAATGATAGTCTGATTATGGTTTCTCAGTTTTGAGTACATGAATTGTGTTTTAAACGAAAATGTTAATTCTAAAAGGTCTTAGACCCAATATAGAATGAAATTAATTACTAATGATCCTAAAAATCAAATAAATAATAAATAACTCTATGTATAGAATAGAAAATAATTGAGTGTGTCAGTCTTGTTGAATGCTTCATCAAAAATTGATTTTTATCCAAGATTTTTGTGTTCATTGATATCACAAAAGTCCTCCAAATATAGTTCTGGGTACTTCATAAAGACTAAAACAATCTCCCCTTCATAATATCACTTTATATCAACTCTATCTGTTTGTAATTCATCCATCTTGTAATTTATTCCTAATTAATTCCAACCTATTAAAGTTTATAAGAAGTAACCTTAAATGATTTTAAGGTAAATGATTTTGGCATTCAAGAAGTAACCTTAAATCTATATAGATTCCTTTTATGCTCTTCATAGGCAAAAAAATACTTAGGGAATGACCTTGAACTTTGTATAGAATCACTACATACTTTTTACAAATCAATTAGTAGATATAATGTTAAATAATAAGTATATATAAAATTATTCATGATCTACATGTAATAAAATTAAAATAAAAAAATGATAGGAAATCACCTCTTCATGATTTCTAAAAACATTCTGACACCTTGTATTATGCCCACTCAATTCTAAAGAAATCTACTTATTCTTTTGAATATAAGGATATGTGATAGTCTAAGTAGTATTAGAAAGATATAAATAAAAAATTTATTAGTTTTTATTTTATAAAAAATTGTAATTTTCATTGGAAATACCTCTTTGGGGATTTTAGTTTGTTGATGGAATATAATATATTTCATAAATTTACAAGAGTAATAACCACAATAATTTTCATTACATTTTTTTATACAATTAAGAAACATTGAAAAAATAAGTAATTCTTTTATATATATTTTTGTAGTGAAATGTTATTATGTATACCTTGATACTTATCTACTTTTATAAATACAAAGACTTATTTTAAACATGGTTCACCTTCATACCATGGTATTGATGATATTTAAACACCATCCTATCATAATAAAATTTTCATTAAAACATATAATTTGATGCTTTTTTATAAAATGATGAATTTATTGTATTCAAAATTTATAAAGGAAATCATGTGTGGTATATTTAATGGATATACATTCTTTTTATTATAAATTTAATCATTGGAGTATCCAAATTGATAACAATGAGTATCCAATCCTTCATAAAAACAAATAATGGATAAGTTCTCAAGGAAATGAAAATATATTTTATATGAATAGATTGTGAAGTTTTACCCCAACATTGTGGCTATTAATAAGAGTCTTCTATCTATATGTTTATTTTCAAATCCTTTATCCACTTTTTCCATTGTTATTGAAATTACATCTTCATATAATTAATCTTTTTCTATAGAAGTGATGTGATAACTAATGAGTCAAAAAAATTGTTCAGAAGGTTTTACCTATACATAGTATTGATATATACATATATATATATATATCTTCCAGAAAAGAAAGTAATATTATTTTTCAATAATTAACATTGAAAATCAATTATTGGAAAAAATTAATAAAAATATATCTCATGTATACATTAACAAATGAGGATCTCAACCATTCATTATTGAGAATTTGATTTATGATCTCAATACCAATCATAGATTTAATAGAATCTCTATACATTTTCTCATTGAATTTAATATAGGTTGTATTATTATCTTTCAGTTTTGTTTTTACATAAACTTATAATGTTAGTAAATAAAACAGCTGAATTGGTTTGGTAATGGTGCTCCTAGATGGTTTTCATGGTTTATTAGTCGATTCTATATATTGTTTTGATTCAACCATTTGTTTCCCCATACTTTTATTTTTATTTAATAGCATTCCTCAATTAAGACATTTTTTTATTAATTTTTAATGGTTTCTCATAAAAAATAAATTGTAAAGGGCATGAAACATTATTGTCTTGTATTTTTATAAGCATAAATTTTCATTCTATGAAAGTTCCAAATAGAAATTTTGATTGTGCGAACATCCAGATCATTAAAGTAAATAGGTACCTTAGTGGTCATTTGTGAGCTATGTGAATCCCTACACTCACATGATATTTTGTATGTTTTTTATTATACTGAATATCTCCTTGGATATTGTACCTTTTCCCCTCTCATTAAGGATATGGGTGGGAGAAGATAGATATAAATCACAATCTATTTCACCAAAAAAAAATTTTGTACCTGAAATGTGTTAGAATATATCTTATTCACATATTGTGTAAACAGTTATCAAATAATCAATTGCCTCTAGTAATCTAGGCCATTTAGGGGAATGGTTTGGCTCAATGTTTGGTGGGGCTATTTCTTCATGTAGTGGTTTCTACTATGTTTTTTCTTCTCCTTGACCACTTCCCATAACCTTGTATAACAACTCAAACTATCAATTATGTTTTTAATTTAGAGAATATATCTACTCCTACATGTAATCTAATTTCTTACCACCATCCTCCCATGTCTCTGATTTCCAAATAATATACATAAGTCCGCACTCCAATACCTACACCACTGATGTGGATATACTATTATGGCTTCTTCAAGGATACTAAATGTATCCATTTATGGTGTATATATTATTATTATTATTATGTAAAAATTAGATAAAAATTATAGGGGAGTAAGTATTTATTTTTATGAAACACAGATTTAAATGAGAATAAATTTTTATTATGTTGTACTTACACATGATTCTCATTCACTTTTTGTGTTTTCATCTACTAGTTTTCACTATTTATTTACACAAGCCTCCTTCTATAGAATATTAAGTGGGATAGAAATGGATTTCTATTATGTTTCATCAATATTAATACAATAAAGTGAATATAATTATTTTTTTGTTTCATATCACATAATATTATTATCAAAGACTTAAAATACATACCATTATTTTCAAGTGAATCATACCATATCCTTTATTTATGGTAGGGGTAGGTTGTTTTTGATATACAACACTTATTTACATCACTCATTTATTGTTTAATAAATTAAATTATTTTAATAAAAGTGATTAATAAATTCAGATTCATTTAAGATATTACCAATTATAATGTACCTAAATCTATGCATCCTCACGAAGAAAAATGAATGAATTTTATATTTCATAGTTTATCATGTGTACCTATACATGAAGTGTGTGGGGAATTACTTTACATTCTACATCCCTGAGATAGTGCTTCATAAAAATCATCTAAAATTATATATACACCTTTCTAGTGATTACTAAAACAAGTTTAATTTGACATTCATCTAACATAAATGCACTCTTCAAGGGATAATGAAGACTAAATAAATGTTTCATTATTTTATTTTATTAGTAATATAGAGAAAGTATATGATGATTTTATCCTAATGTCTATCCAAATTAGTGTCTTTATCATAGGAAAAACATTATTACACATATCTATATCAATTATTATGTTCATTTTATTGGTGACTAAGACACCCATCATATGGTGGTATAAACATATCTATTTTTTCTTAATGAAGCACAAAGGTTGACCGAAGTCATCACATTTTATGAGCATTAACAGTCAAACACTAACTATTTATAATTCACTTATTATATTTTTTCATTTATTATTTATGAAATCAATGAAATGGGGTTTTTTGATATTTTGGAATGATAAAATAGAAAATAAATATTCAATGAAAATGTATTCAAAATGAATGGTTCATAAAACTTGTATTGGTCCCGGTTTTTTCTACTCGGGTTCCATCATAATTCATTATTTATTGTCTAAATTATATTTTATATTCTATCCCATAATACAGGGACTATTATCATCTACTTTATGTGTGACTATTAGAATTAATAGTAGATCTCATTGACACACCAAACCTTACATCCTCTAATGGACAATAATATGAACGCACCTCAATCGATATCATGACACCTACCAAGGCTTGACTTCATCATATGTAATATCATCACTCAAACACACTAAACTCCATAATATAAAAAATAATAAACTAGATAATAGATATAATAGTGATTTTATATATAATATATTAAGTTAAATATTCTTTCTATGGAATGGTGCATGATGACCACATCAAATCTGAACACTCCTCTTCCTTGTAAAAAATAGAAAATCAACATGAATAATTAAAAAATTATAAATCAATAACACTGGTAAAATATCCCTCAAGTACAAGGATCAATTTATTCACTCACAATAATTATTTATAGAATCCTTAGTAAAGATAAGGGAAGAAAAATAATGTGAATGAAAAATAAAAATGATACATAGAGAGAAAACATTTTTATTAAAATATAAAAAGTGAAAATACGAAATGAAAGTGAAATAAAATATATAATAAACCTAATATAGAAAGAATTATAAATTTAGGGAACTCCCCTTGAGTAAACCCCCATCTCTAAATGTGGATAACACTTATTTATATAGTGGATTTAAGGTTAGGGTTGCAGTAGGTATAATAATTGAAAGTAAAAAAAATCAAATATAACTGAATTCAAAATATTGTGCCTCATCTTTTTCCATCGTAAAAATTGAACCATAGGTTTATCTAGTTGAATGGAATAATTTTTTTATTCCTCTAAATCATGATAAAATTTAATCTCAATATTAATACGGATGAAAATGTTATGGCTCAATCATTGAACTGATTTTTTGATTGATGAATCGATACCAATTTTTACTTCAAGGTTCATTATATCTATGAATAATTTTGATCGATCTCAAGGAATTGAAACAAAAAACATATCCTAATTTGTGTAAAATTATATATTTTTTTAAAAAAATTTATTCGTCACATAGAATATTTTATGATAAAATACTATAGTGACATTAAAAGGGTAGAACTATAATTTCCAGGCATTTTCAAAATTCATTCTATGATTAAAAATTCCTATCAAATCATCACTTAAAAATTATAGATTTACTAAATAATATTAAAGATTAATAAAAACCCTTAAAGATCAATAATTATTCCATTTTTACAATTCAATTAAAAAAATTATCATAGTAAAAAAATGTAATGATCACCCTTAATTTATATATTAATAGGATTTAAAACATAGGAATTCAATGTAAAATTATTGAAAATATTGGTCTTTTCAATTTCCTCACACATGAACATTTCACTCATAAGAAATCCAATGAAATTTACATTCCAAAATAATTATCATGTCTATATTTAATGACACAGACTAGAAAAGAAAATTATTGAATGATTTATACATTATTTAAACTATCATGTCTCTTCTCTAATTCATATCCACTACCACACTTAAATTTAATCTAAAGTTAATGTTATAATTTTATGAATGGAATAAGTGTAACACCCCAGGTAAATAAATAATAAAGAATTTTCTTTTTTATTAATATTTATAAATTAAATATTAATTTTACTTTAAAGGGGTTGCTATGTTTGATAGCATACCTGATACGCAACAAAGAGTTTCTTTGAAATCTTACGTTTCACACTAGTAATAAAATAATATTTTTTTTAAATGGTAGTTAACACGTAGCCATTGTATTGGAGAGAATGAATAGAAATAAATAAAATATGATTATATGTGTGTGTTAAATGTTTTTTTATTTATCTAATAAAATATAAAGGCTTAAAAGAAGAAAAGAATTCAATTTTAGGCATATATACTCTAATTTTAACTGAAGGACCACTTATCCCCTTTTGATGGAAAACCGTCATTAAATATAGTTTTGGTCACTCTTATACATTATTTTAGACCAAATAAAACTCTTCTTTAGAATCGGGACATCAAAATTTACTTTGTGTAAATTTTTGGTATTTTTCCGATAAAGTTCATTTTTTAATGAATAGTGAAAAATGTTGTATTTTAATTCAAAATCTATTTTTAATATAATTTATTTATATGATTATATTATCATTTGAATTGGTTTTAGAGTTGAATTACAATATGTTTTTACCATTTAATCCAATAGTGGTCGTTGGAATCAATTTCACTTTGAAATTGGACTTAAACTAGTGTCAATCTTTTGATACTTATTGTTTCATAAAAACAAGTTATTTGCTCTGACAGTGGGAATTAATTATTAAATTAAATAATGAAAATTATATGTTTTGAATTTTTTAAAATATCCATAATTTTTTAATTCAGAATATCAAATATATCTTAGGGTGAAGTTTTGGTATTTTTTTGAAAAACATCAATTTTGATGAATAGTGAAACCACTAAGTGGTACTTAAAAAACTAATTTTTCGTTTAAATGAAAATTTACCACCTTTGTGTTTTGAATTTCAAAAATACTACATAAATTGTTGTCATTAAGAAGTAAAATTTGGTTCAATGGGATTAAAATAATTTTTTTTGAATAGTAACTTTTATGTTTTTAATCGCGATTAGAGGTAATTAGTGTAGTTTAAGGTAAGAATAATGTTTTAATAATATGAAATGACCAAGACATGTGTCCTACCATTATTGGATGTGTCATGGCCGACCACAAAAATCCATGGGTCAACTTGGAGACCCCATGGAGCCACTTTGGTAGGAAAATGGCATTAATAACTTTTTATTTAAAGTTAAAATAAAAATGTCACAAACATGAGTTGTTTTTCTAAATCAATTCTTAAATGTGGTTATAAAAGTCAGATTTTTTAATATAAATATTCATTAGAAATATAAAACTATTTCATAAATCATGATATTTTTTTTATAATTTTTAGAAATTAAATAAATTAAATTATTTATGACATCATGATGATGCAGCGATTACCTCATTATTTAACGATTTAAATAAAATGAAAAGATAATGTAAAATCTAAGACCTACATATGTCAAAAACCTATTGGATGAGTATATTTCGAACTCTTATTACCTTATACTCTAAATATATAATTGTGGGACCCTTTGTATCTGAAAATCATTTTATAATAAAGTATCTTTTCTTAACTTTCCAAGAGTGCCCCTCCTCTCCTCTTATAAAAGGCCCCCCACCTCTACCTCCTTACCCACACCTCTCAAGACTTTGGTTCGGCCATGATATGCCCATTTTGTCTCTACACATCCCTATATTACTCCTAGAAGCCTCACTTTGGGCATAAGTATTCCCAAGGAAGCCTTTGAGCTCAAATCTAACAGAGTTACCCGATTTTAAGATAATGTTTTCTCTTATGTCCTTTTGTTTTATTTTTCTTCTCCAACCCTCTAAACTCTTTTTATTAATTTCTTTTGTAAAAACTCCAGTATCTTAAATATACTAGGATGTGGTTATAAGAAGAATTCGAGCTACACTTACCCACACCTACATCTAATGGTTAAAGAACATACTATTTCTGTGGATGGCGAATTTCTGCCTCACGAAACCATGATTGTTCAATATTCTTCTAACACCTTAAAAGGTGGCCATTATGATGTCACTATATTTATATATGATATATAATATGTTTATTTTCTCCTTCATCTTCTGTATTTTTCATTTATGGCATACCTTTATGGCTTCCATTATTGGTATACGAGATATCTTCATTTTAGGAAGTGTGGACTACCGCCCCCTCAAAGTGATTTGATTCGTTAATGCCATATGTGGGATGTATAAAGGATGGATTTAAAGTTATTATATATGATGTTATACTGGAATTATAATATACCTTTATATCATTATTATTTCTTTCCATTAAAGTATGAGATAGAAATGAAAGTAGCGTTCATGCATACGTACGGCTTACCGTCTCCATGAACAGTGCATTTCATTTCTTATCCCCAAATGTAATGTACTATTATAAGTTCATATATATAATGGATATATATTATGTATGTTACATCTAAATGATGAATATAATTCTGGAATTAATATATACTTATCTCTCATTTAGCTTTAATTCCATTAATATGACATAGAAATGAAAGTAGCGTTCATGCGTACGTACGGCTTACCATCTCCATGAACGGTGCATTTCATTTCTTAACTCTAAATGATTATGTAATATTATAAATACATGTATATTCTGGATATATATGATATATATGATATCCAAATCATGAATATCATTCTGGATATAATGAACCTTTGACCACACGAACAACATGTAATTGTAAGAAGTCCATTTTCGACTTAAGAACTAAATATTGACAAAACAAACATTATTAACTTAAATGATTAAATAATGTTTATAACATGGTAATAAGTGATATAAAAGTAATAATGAACTTGAAAAAGGTTCTTAAGCAAGTATAAATTAACTAAAGTTTATTATTCAGGACGTTAAAGAACGATCGGGTCAAGTCGGACCCAAGGTAAGGGACTTCATCTCAATCTCCTTTCATTGAGTCATATTACGTTTTATACACAACTTTCTTTTATACGGTGTATAAACCCCTTTTATGTTTACTTTTATACAAAAGGAATCTTTTTCTACGAAGCGTTTTACTAAATGAAAAAAGGAATGTTTCTTTTAACGTACGCGGTGACAACGACCTTTTCCGCCGCCGCGAGTATTATTTGGTCTTTGGATTCCTCAACAAGCCGTAATGTTTTTAAAATGAAATAAATACCATATACTCTTTTATGTATTTTGGTATTGAAAATGGTTTTTATAATGGATTTTTTATGTCAATATATCTATGTGATATATTGCGACCAAAGTGTGGAAATGTTTTCTTTCCATTATATTTGTTTTATGTCTTATAATTTTATAATGGTACTTGGACATTTGACGGGTGGTTAAGTGATAAACCATATGATAGGTAGTGCTGTGAATACTAGGACAGGTGGTTACGTTATAACCTCCAATTCATTGGGTATGGAAGTCGGCCGTATGGCTATTCCATTAAGTGATATGTGTGGAAGTCGACCGTATGGTTATTCCATTTAAGTATGTTTATGTCCCAAGATACCTTTATATGTTATGTGATCTTTATACGGGTTTTATCGTAATCTTTTGGTTACAAAAGGGTAAGTAATGATCTTTTATTCAGTGATGATTTTTTACTACTTCATAAAGGTGAAATGTATTACATTGATAAAGTATACATGGTTTACTTGTTTTTTTGATAAACTAACAATTTTCATTCTTTGTGTATCCCTTACTGATCTTTTTATGCTCACCCCATGTTTTTTGAAATGTTTTTCACAAAACATAATGTGGAATAGGGTCAAGGATGGGATCAAGGGAAAGTCATGCTATATAAAACATGGAACTAGACATGTTTCTTTTTAAGAGTTTTTATTCCATGGAACCTTAGTAGAAGTGTCTACTTTGTAATCTTTTGAGATGTAATAGTTATGTCCTAATTCTATAAAACTCTAAAACTGAAAAGATCCTCAATGTGAATTATCCATTTAATTAAATATTAAGTAAGTTTTAAGGCTGGGGCCTTATAGTTGGTATCAGAGGTCGGTTTAAAAAACTTTTGGAGTTAGAATTCTATTAAATGATTAACCAAAAATATTTTTTTTAAGGTCAAATTGAAATGATATATCATTTAAAGATTACCATGTTGCTTCACCTAAGATATTTCTGTGATAAGAATGGTTTTCCAAAGAGGAAACAGAGAATCTTTTCTAGGAAGGCATACAGAGTATAATGACCTTTCGAATCAGTAACATGAAATGGTCAGAATCAGAACTAAACAGTTTGTTGCAGTGATGGCTCAGTTGACTCAGGTGGAAAATGTTGGTTATTTTTATTGATGATATTTTGGTGTTTTATAAAAGTAAAGAGGAGCATGAAAGTCAATTAAGGGTTATCTTGAAAACCTTAAAATAAAATAAACTATATGGAAAATTCAGCAGGTGTGAGTTTTGGTTACAACAAATTTCATTCCTTGGTCACATTGTTTCAAAAAATGGCATAACTGTTGATCCTGCTAAATCAAATGTTGTTGAAGAATGGCCAAGACCCACAAATGTAATTGATATCCGTAGTTTCCTTGGCTTGGAAGGTTTCTACCGAAGGTTTGTTGAAAATTTTTCCACGAATATCTAGTCCAATGACTAAGCATACTCGGAAGGGTGTTAAGTTTATCTGGACAAAAGAATGTGATGATTGTTTTCAGGAACTGAAAAGAAGATTGGTGAATGCTCCAGTTTTGGAACTTCCTTCTAGGAATGGTGAGTTTGTAATCTACAGTGATGCTTTATTGAAAGTACTTGGTTTCATCCTAAAGCAGAATGATCAGGTAATTGCTTATGCTTCATGACAGTTGAAAACTCATGAGGTAAATTACCCTACACATGATTTGGAATTAGCTACTGTTGTTTTCACTTTAAAAATTTAGAGGCATCATTTGTATGGAGTAAAGTGTGAAATATATACAAATCAAAAAAGTTTAAAGTATATATTCACTTAGAAATAATTGAACATGAGACAGAGGAGATGGCTGGAATTAATCAAGGATTATGATTTTACAATTCACTACAATCCGGGAAAAGAAAATAAAGTGGCTGATTCTTTGAGTCAAAAAAGTAATGATTCATTAACCATGCTACAATTGGAATGAGATTCTTTGGTTTTTGATTTGATGAAATTTGGCGTGGTAGTTGTTTGTGCAAGAAGTCCTTCTATTTTGTTTCAGGTATTAGTGAAATCTTCACTATCAGACAGAATCAAGAAAGCACAGAAGCAAGACAGTGAGTTGCAGAAAAAGGTAGATCTAGTTCAGAATAGTAATTTGCCTGAATTCAACATTGATAATGATTATGTTTTGAGATTTGGGAAGAGATTGTGTGTGCCTTGTGATTCATAGTTAAAGAGAGAGTTGTTGTGTGAAGCTCATAGTTCTCCGTTTTTAGTTCATCCTGGAAGTACTAAGATGTACAGAGATCTGCGAGAGTATTACTGGTGGGATGGAATGAAAAGAGATACTGCTGATTTTACAATGAAGTGTTTGACTTGTCAGCAGGTTAAATCAGAGCGGCAGTTACCGAAAGGGATGCAGCAGCCTTTACCAGCACCAGAGTGGAAATGGGAGAATATATCCATGGACTTCATTGTGGGATTGCAAAAGACACCTCGAGGTAATAATGCAATCAGGGTTATTGTTGATCGCTTGACTAAATCTTCTCATTTCCTTGCTATACGAGATACTTTTTCCCTAGATCAACTTTCTCGTTTGTATCTTAAAGAGATAGTCAGGTTACATGGAGTTCTCCTCTCCATTATGTCTGATCGTGATGCCAGGTTCACTTCTAACTTTTGGAAAGGCCTTCAGAAGTCATTGGGTACAGAATTAAATTTTAGTACATCTTTTCATCCACAGTCAGATGGGAAGTCAAAACGAACAATACAGACTTTGGAGGATATGTTACGTGCTTGTTCGATGGATTGTCAGGGAAGTTGGGACCAACATCTTTCTTTGGTTGAGTTTTCTTATAATAACAGTTTTCATTCCAGTATACAGATAGAACCATTTGATTCATTATATGGGAAGCGGAGTTGAACTCCAGCTTTTTGGGATGAAGTGGGTGAAAGGAAGCTGATGGGACCAGAATTGGTAGAAGAGATGGCAGAAAAAGTTTTGTTGATTTAGAAACACATGAGAACAGCTCAGAGCAGGCATAAGAGTTATGCGGATAACCGGAGGAAGGATCTATCTTTCGAGGTAGGTGATCATGTTTTTCTCAATGTTTCACCGTGGAAAAGTGTGATGTGATTTGGTAAGAAAGGAAAGCTGAGTCCAAGGTTTATTGGACCATATGAAATTCTGGAGAAAGTTGGATCAGTTGCTTACCGAGTGGCTTTACCTCTGAGCTTATCTCAGGTACACAATGTTTTTCATGTTTCGATGTTGAGAAAGTATATGCCAGATCCATCTCATGTTTTGAGCCCAGAGGTAGTTCAGTTGGAAGAGAATCTCTCTTATGAAGAACAACTAGTCCAGATTCTTCACCGAAGAGAGCGGGTGTTGCGAAATAAGTTAATTCACCAGGTAAAGGTTTTGTGGAAAAACCATATGGTTGAAGAGGCAACGTGGGAATCTGAAAATGCTATGAGGGATAAATACCCCCAATTATTTTGATAAGTGAATAAAATTGTGAGGACGCAATTCCCAAAAGGGGGGGAAGGATGTCACACCCCAGGTAAATAAATAATAAAGAATTTTCATTTTTATTAATATTTATAAATTAAATATTAATTTTACATCAAAGGGGTTGCTATGTTTGATAGCGTACCCGATATGCAACAAAGACTTTCTTTGAAATCTTACGTTGCACACTAGTAATAAAATAATATTTTTTTAAATGGTTGTTAACATGTAGCCATTATATTGGTGGGAATGAATAGAAATAACTAAAATATGATTATATATGTTTGTTAAATGTTTTTATATTTATCCAATAAAAGATAAAGGCTTAAAATAAGAAAATAATTAAATTTTAGGCATATATACTCTAATTTTCACTAAAGGTCCACTTATCCCCTTTTGATGGCAAACCATCATTAAATATAGTTTTGGTAACTCTTATACAATCTTTTGGACCAAATAAAACTCTTCTTTATAATTGGGACATCAAAATTTACTTTGTGTAATTTTTTTTTATTTTTCCGATAAAGTTCAATTTTTAATGAATAGTGAAAAATGTTGTATTTTAATTCAAATCCTCTTTCTAATATAATTTATTTATATGATTAGATTATCTTTTTAATTGGTTTTAGAGTTTAATTATAATATATTTTTACCATTTAATCCAATAGTGGTTGTCAGAATCAATTTCACTTTGAAATTGGACTTAAACTAGTGTCCATCTTTTGATACTTATTGTTTCATAAAAACACGCTATTTGCTCTGACATCGGGAATTAATTATTAAATTAATTAATGAAACTTATATCTTTTGAATTTTTTAAAATATCCATCATTTTTGAATTTTGAATATCAAATATAGCTTAGGGTGAAGTTTTGGTATTTTTCTGAAAAACTTCAATTTTTGTTGAATAGTGAAACCACTAAGTGGTACTTAAAAAACAGATTTTTCGTTTAAATGAAATTTTACCACCATTGTGTTTTGAATTTCAAAAATCCAACATACATGGTTTTCATTAAGAAGTAAAATTTGGTTCAATTGTATTAAAATAATTTTTTGTGAACAATAACTTTTATGTTTTTAATCGCGATTAGAGGTAATTAGTGTAGTTTCAGGTAAGAACAATGTTTTAATAATATGAAATGACATAGACACGTGTCCTAACCTTAATGGATGTGTCATGGATGACCAAGAAAATCCATGGGTCAACCTAGGGACCCCATGGAGCCACATTGGTAGGAAACTGACATTAATAACTTTTTATTTAAAGTTAAAATAAAAATGTCACAAACATGAGCTATTTTTCTAAAACAATTATTAAATGGGGTTATACAAGTCCAATTTTTGACTATAAGTATTAATTAGAAAGGAAAAAATATTTCCTACATCATGATATTTTTTTATAATTTTTAGAAATTAAATAAATTAAATTATTTAGAACATCGTGATGATGCATCGATTACCTCATTATTTAACGATTTAAATAAAATGAAAAGATAATCTAAACTCTAATACCTTCACATGTCAAAAACCTATTGGATGAGTATATTTAGAACTATTATCACCTTATACTCTAAATAAATAATTTTTGGGACCCTTTTTATCCGCAAATCATTTTATAATAAAGTATCTTTTCTTAACTTTCCAAGAGTGCCCCTCCTCTCCTCTTATAAAAGGCCCCCACCTCGACCTCCTTAACCACACCTCTCAAGCCTTTGGTCTGGCCAACATCTGCCCATTTTTTCTCTCCAAATCCCTCTATTACTCTTAGAAGCCTCACTTTGGGCATAATTTATCCCAAGGAAGCCTTTGAACTCAAATCTAATAGAGTTACCCGATTTTAAGGTAATGTTTTCTCTTGTGTCCTTTTGTTTTATTTTTCTTCTCCAACCCTCTAAACTCTTTTTATTAATTTATGTTGTAAAAACTCTAGTATCTTCAATGTACTAGGATGTTTTTATAAGAATAATTCGAGATACACTTACACACACCTACATCTAATGGTTAAAGAACATACTGTTTCTGTGGATGGAGAATTTCTGCCTCACGAAACGATGATTGTTCAATATTCTTCTAACACCTTCAAAGGTGGCCATTAAGATGTCACTATATTTATATATGATATATAATATGTGTATTTTCTCCTTAATATTATGTATTTTTCATTCATTGAATACCTTTATGGCTTCCATTATGGGCATATGCGATATCTTCATTTTAGGAAGTGCGGACTATCGCCCCCTCAAAGTGATTTGATTCGTTAATGCCATATGTGGGAAGTATAAAGGATGGATTTAAAGTTATTATATATGATTTTATACTAGAATTATAATATATATTTATATCATTATTATTTATTTCCATTAAAGTATGAGATAGAAATGAAAGTAGCGTTCATGCGTACGTACGGCTTACCGTCTCCATGAATGGTGCATTTCATTTCTTATCCCCAAATGTAATGTACTATTATAATTACATATATATAATGAATATATATGTTTTATGTTACATCTAAATGATGAATATAATTCTGGAATTAAAATATACTTATCTCTCATTTAGTTTTAATTCCATTAATATGACATAGAAATGAAAGTAGCGGTCATGCGTACGTACGGCTTACCATCTCCATGAATGGTGAATTTCATCTCTTACCTCTAAATGATTATGTAATATTATAAATACATGTATATTCTGGATATATATGATATATATGATATCCAAATCATGAATATCATTCTGGATATAATGAACCTTTGACCACACGAACAACATGTTATTGTAAGAAGTCCACTTTCGACTTAAGAACCAAATATCGACAAAACAAACATTATTAACTTAAATGATTACATAATGTTTATAACATGGTAATAAGTGATATAAAGGTAATAATGAACTTGAAAAAGGTTATTAAGCTAGAATAAATTAACTCAAGTTTATTATTCCGGACGTTAAACAACGATCGAGTCAAGTCGGACCCAAGGTAAGGAATTTAGTCTCAATCTCCTTTCATTGAGGCATATTTCGTTTTATACACAACTTTATTTTATACGGTGTATAAACCCCTTTGACTTTTACTTTTATACAAAAGGAATCTTTTTCTATGAATCGTTTTACTAAATGACAAAAAGGAATGTTTATTTTAACGTACGCGGTGACAATGACCTTTTTCGCCGCTGCGAGCATTATTTGGTCTTTGGATTCCTCAACAAGCTGTAATGTTTTTAAAATGAAATAAATACCATATAATATTTTATATATTTTGGTATTGAAAATGGTTTTTATAATGGATTTGTTATGTCAATATATTTATGTGATATATTGTGATCAATGTGTGGAAATGTTTTCTTTCCATTATATTTTTTTATGTCTTATGATTTTATAATGGTACTTGGACATTTGACGGGTGGTTACGTGATAAACCATATGACGGGTGGTGCCATGAATACCAGGATGAGTGGTTACGTTATAACCTCCAATGCATTGGGTATGGAAGTCGGCCGTATGGCTATTCCATTATGTAATATGTGTGGAAGTCGACCGTATGGTTATTCCATTTAAGAATGTTTATGTCCCAAGTTACCTTTATATGTTATGTGATCTTTATATGGGTTTTATGGTAATATTTTTGTTACAAAAGTGTAAGTAATTATCGTTTATTCAGTGAAGAGTTTTTACTACTTCATAAAGGTGAAAAGTATTACTTTGATAAAGTATACATGGTTTACTTGTTGTTTTGATAAACTAAGAGTATTCATTCTTTGTGTATCCCTTACTGAGCTTTTTATGCTCACCCCATGTTTTTTGAAATGTTTTTCACAGGACTTAATGTGGAATAGGGTCAAGGATGGGATCAAGGTAAAGTTATGCTATATAAAACATGGAACTAGACATGTTTCTTTTTAAGATTTTTTATTATATGGAAACTTAGTAGAAGTGTCTACTTTGTAATCTTTTGAGATGTAATAGTTATGTCCTAATTCTTTAAAACTCTAAACCTGAAAATATCCTCAATGTTAATTATTCATTTAATTCAATATTAAGTAAGGTTTAAGTTCGGGGCCTTATAATAAGATTTAGTGGAATTAATATTTTAATAGGATCCACAATAATAAATTCCATTTTCTTATATCCCTCGTATGAAAAATCAATTTATCACTTCATTGATACAAAAAAATAAAATTTTAATAAGTCAATTTCCCACTAATTCATCTGGTATTCAATATTCGACGCCCATAAATCCATTCATTTTTTAAAATAATGGACTTAATTATTTTTCTTTTATTTTTGTTTTATTTTTTAGTGCCTAATATCTCATAACATCAGGTGGGATTTTAATTTCCCATTTTACTCAAGTTTCAAAGGACTTAAATGAATGTATTTTGAGTTTGTTTGTAGATGGTTTATATTTGAAAATGGTAAGGTTATCTATGATAGAGTTAAAAATTACAATTTCCTCTTCTTATAGTTTTGATTTGGATTTTTTTTATTTTGAGTCATTTTCCCAATTATAAAACAAAACATTCCATGAAATTATTAGAAAAAACCAACTCAGCAATCATATAATTTTAAAAAAATAAAAATTAGTAAAATACTCAAGACTATAATGAAATTTTTAACTAATAAGGATGAAATTTAAAGCTCAAATTCCTAACCTAAAAACACTAGAAAAATAAAAAATAGAAAAAAACATTCAAGTCCAAAACATATTATACCAAATCTCCCACACATATATTGTCACTACCTAATTTGGATTCAATGAAAATCATCATCTTCACAATTTAATTGGGTTATAACAAGTCATGTATAATAGATTAATATGATCATACTTATTGACAGGTAAATATTGAGTTTGTCTCCTAATTTCCAAACACTGAAAACTTATATGTAAAAAAAGGAAATATAAGAAAACTTATTAAAATAAAAATTAATGAAAAAAATAGACTTGTAAAGGGAAATAAAAGTAGGAATGATATTGGTTTAAACCCCATGTGAGGCCTAGGATTTGGTTACCTCCAGAAAGGCAGTTCCAGCTACTATATAAAATATAATAGTGGGTAAAGTTTCTTTGATTTGAACCATCGCATACATTATTTCAAATATTATTCATCTTAACTTTATTATTGATAAATTCATGGATATAGTGTATCAGGTCTATCCCCATTACTATTATGTATAATTTTAATAGTGGTGGTAGCAGAAAATATCTCCGCTATCATCTTTTACTTTTATAGACACTTCATTTACTTCAAGGTATTTCTTTCCATATGTTCTTGTAGATTTATCAAAATAAAATTTAGTGAAAAGTTCCATTTGAATAAAATGAAAAATAGATAAATTAATATTAGAAACATCCCCTTTAAAGTGCACATCTTTTGAATCATCTTCTTTCGGAAAATCCACTGGGACCACCTTAAGTAATCCCTCTAGTAGATTTTCAATAGGGCTAGGGAGCTCTATGTATTCATCATAATGTTTAATGACTTTTTAGTCTTCATAATAAATGGTATTTCAAATTCTATTTAAATAAAAAATAATTTAAACTATGGTAGTTTATTCTCAACTCAATTTCAATTAAATTAAATTAAAGTGAGTTTAAAAAAGCTTGCTTGGTTTGGTTTAACTTTATTCTTTAATAGAATGATCCTCTAGAGGTTGAGTTGTCATATATGGAAGTAGGTAGTCAAAATCATCTATCTCTCTATAAAATTCCACCACTGAAGTGGTTTCTTCTTCTAAGGCCAAGGAAAGGTAGAGAGGTGATTAATATTAAAAAGAAACATTATGGTAGTGAATTGGATTTCCTAATAGTGTAAAATAAAAAAACAAGATATTCCAATGTTAACACAACTCCCTTTAACTAATCATCATTAAGTTTATGTTCTTATTAAAAAGACACTATAAGGATTGTTTAAATATGTGTGGGAGAATGGATGTGAAGTTCTATTTCCACTCCCAAGATATCTTCAAGGAATATTAAAGGTATGATCTCTTCTTATAATTTGGACACTTATTGACGAGACTTTAGAATTTAATAAGAGTATTCAAAGACATCCTTGGATAAGGATTTTAAAAAAAATTCAAGGTCCTCCTTCAGGTATTCAATGATCTCTTAGAATACCCTCTTTTCTTAGTTTTATTTCTAGTCTACTATCACCTACCTAGAAAATAATGTAACAATTGCTTCTATAGGATTTGGTGACTAAAATATTGGTTCAATTTTTTTAGATTTTTAAATTTAATGTGTAAAGTAGTAAAATGTTTAAAAAATGAAAAGAAATATCAAGTGAAATATTACTTGGTTCCTTGGAGATAGTGTAACATGAGCCTCAGCCGGATTGGTGAGGACTCTCTAGGTGCATCCAAGAGATCCGAGATCAAATATGTGTGGAGGAATATTTGTGGTACTATAGAATTACTGTAGGAGGAACTTTAGCAAGTACTGTTCGATACTATAATAGCAGGAACTATTCATCCATCTGGGCCATTGGGCAATCGGTTTGGTCCTCGGGTCCTGTAATTATTTCGAACCACCCAAGAAATTAGGGCCAGTTGATTCTCAAAGCCTTCGGGCCACCTTAAGGCCTTTGGACCACCCCAAGGACTTCAAGACACATGAAATGCAGATGTACCAGTCATAATTCAAGGTACAAGGCTTCAGAGGAGTATTCAAGGCAGACACATGCACTAGATTAGAGTTAACATGAATTGGAATAATTAGATGGTATGGCTTTGCCATCGGTACCGGGCCTGTGTAGCTTTGCATAGGACTGCTGGCCAACTTGCCCTGTAAAGGTGGAGTACTGATATCATGAAATATGCTAGGGAGGAGCAGTTCCAAGTTGTCTTGTCTATGTGATTTATCTAAGACCTATGTGTCATGTAATTTTCTCTAAGCCTTCAGGACTTGTAAGGGTTCCACCTCACCCCTTGAAAGGTGGATTATCAAAAAATAATAAAAAAATGAATGTAACGACCCAAAGTTTCATTAATGGAAATCCCTCTTGATCTAATTAAATGTCTCTTTATGTTTATATAAAATGTCAACTTCTTTGGTTTTATGTTTAGAATTTTGATCATTACTAATATAGACATTGAATAGTGATCACATGATTAGTATAAATATAGGGCTTTAACAAATCCAATTTACTCAGAAAAAAGAAGTGATGGCCTTGTCCAGTAGAATTGCTTCATACAAAGACCATTTTTCGAAGCTCGGAAAAGAGGTGGCATCTTTGGGCTTCACTATTGACTAATACCAAGTAGAGCTTCATCATGTCAAGCTCGAACGGGACGATCTACAGGAAAAGTGGAAGTTGATAGAAATTACCACTCGAGCAATGTTATCTGAGCCCCCACAAGAGTCTGTCACCATCGCACACCTTACCCTTAGGTCTTATGGGGCTGTTTTAAGGGGTTATGTAACAAATCACTAGTACTATTTTCATGTATATTATTTTATAATGAATATACCTCCTTGTCATTTTTGATACATTGTAAATATTTTTTTAAAGCACAAATAGTGTTTTTAGTTATTATTTAATTAAGAATTATATTTTATTAAATTAAGGGATTTTTGAATAAAATAATATTTTAATAAAATATTATTATTATTATTAAATTAATTTTTAT